>VXBZ01008385.1:210576-325712 GCA_013399135.1 Heliornis fulica | reverse complement strand
TTTTTTTTTTTTTTGAAAGACTGGATATTTGAATGAATGTGTTACTTAAATTTACTGAGGTCTGTAGTTTAAAAATGTTTACATTAAAAATATGTTTTGTTCAGCATGTCCTTCCTTTCTGAAAATGTTACCTAAAGTTTATCTTTGGGATTATTGTCATCAGTATAATGGTCTATCGGTGGCCTTGTTACATGCTCTTCTGTGACTTCCGTATTAAAGCCTTGTCATCTCTTCTCTACCCTTCATCCAGTACATCTAGCTCTGATAGGAAAATTGCAACTGCTTTTCCTTCTGTAGTGTTTTCTTCTTGAACCTGTTTTTCATGAGTATTTAAAAGCTATTTTTAACACTGAAGAATTGGTCTCTTGTTCTTTGGAGTGATAGGGGTGGACTTCCTATATACAGTGTCTGCTGCACTTTTCTTAAAATGTTAGGTTGATTAACTCTGTAGGTATGTTTTAACCATAGGGTTTTAACCTTAAAAGGGTTTAAACCCTTGAAAGATGTAAGAATATTGAAAGCAATATTGTGTCTATAGTACTTTTTTTCTTGTTCATTGATTTGTTTGGGAAAGGTGATCTAAGAAATCACATTTGTTTTGTAGTATTAAAAAACAGATATAAGGTTCCAAAACAGAAAGAAAATATCCAAGAAGATACTTAGAAGCTCAGTTTCATGCTAAGTTACCACAAAAAATAAAACGGTACGAAGAAGTCTCCTTCCTGTCTTGCTTAAAATGTAGTTTGTGCTATTTACAAAATTGAGTTTGTCTACTGTCTGTGTGATTCATACACAGAATGTAACAGTACTTCATAGCTTCCATGGTTTGTTTTTTTTCAGGAAGAACAGAACCGAGGCAAGCCCAATTGGGAACACCTGAATGAAGATTTACACGTACTTATCACTGTGGAGGATGCTCAGAACAGAGCTGAAATTAAACTGAAGAGGGCTGTTGAAGAAGTAAAAAAGCTACTGATACCAGCAGTAAGTATTTGTATGCAAGCCTTTGATTTCAATTTCCAGAAGTTAATTCTAAAATACAGTTAATACTGCAGTAGTAGGACTAAGCCTGCAGAGCAGCATCCTAAAATAAAGTTCATATGCTATTTTGTAATTCTCTAGTGATATTTAAAATGTCTCATCCTGGATTGAATTATTCCTCAGAAGAAAACAATGCTCTTAAGAGACAGTTGGTTTATTTTTGCTTGTTTTAGCTACAGATGCAGGCAGTTCTTACCACCTTTAAAATGCAGTGCTGAACTATGAGAAAGACTACCCTTCTCACCTTCTTTCAGTATAAGGATGCTTCACTTTAAGGATGGGGAAATATGACGTGCTTTTATGTTTTTCTTTGAGATGATTCTGATACTTTAAGAGAAGAAAGCATGTTTTCTTAGATCATTGCATTAGACACCTTAGAAGAAGAACAAAACCCTTCAGGAGCACAGTATCAAAAAAACTTTGCTGTCAACATACTAGGGGAAAATAAATACAGTGAAACTGGAAAATGGGATGCCTTTCTCATTTCCTGATAATGTAAACTGTCTTCTGCCCAGCCCAACTACTTGAAGACTTGCATGGACAGGAATAACCCTGTCTGTAAGAGCCCCTCTCTTAGATCTGCTCTGTATCTCACTCAAAGCATGGTGATTCAGCATGGCTGTATAGTCATCCCATGCCGTTACTTGCAACTGGTGCTGTTTTTACCACCATTTTTGTGCCATTTTAAAATAATAAAAATAAATAATGACTTTTTCAATGGAGGGAAAAAATCCATATTACAAGGAAAAGAGTAGGCTATGGCCTAGCGATTTTGGGTGCTTAGTGTGTGCTGACTGATGACACTTGTGGTGACACATGCTAAATAAGCACATTTATAAAAGTTACCAAAGATCAGGATGGAGATGTAATTTTTGAATTAACAAAATATGATAAAATACTGAGGAGATATGAAAAACATGTAGCTTAGACCTCTTCACATTGCACACTGTCAGTCTGAAAGCAGAAGACAACTAGAGAAAGTATATTTGCAGAATTTATTCTTTCCCTAAAGAGTTATTGAGCACATTAGGATTGAGTTTATAGTCAGGATTAGAAGTGGTAATAAGAAAAGACTTTTTACATGGGCAAAACTTGAAGCCATTATGTTCATTCTTGAACTACTGTTCAGCAAATAGTTTAAAAAACCCCCACACAACTCAAATTTCCTTGTGATACAGAATTAATTTTGTCAGCCATTCACTGGTGGTTTCGTCAGCCATTCAGTTCTTCTTATTGATCTGATGGGTCATGTTCTAGATGACCCAATAGGTCAAAAACACCTTATGTCTGAAATGCTAACACATTTCCTCAGTGTGTTTGTGTAATACTTGGTTTCTGGAGCTGGTGGTATGGTAGGCTTTGAGCCTCCCAATAAAAAGAAAAAACACAACCCACAAAACACACCAAAAATCAGTAGTTTTTAATGGTATATTGTCAACCAGCTCTTTGTCTTCAAAATTCTGCCTTGTTTAGTTACTTAATCAGTTGTGAGAAGTCTGTAATCCTGACTACAGAATATTTTTCCACTTCAAAAAAAAAAAAACCACAACACAGGGCTAACTGTTGTCCAGACATGGTTGAAAACCACTTTACTAGTCAATTTCATTAACATCTTTATAGATATGTGCTGGCATGAGAGATTTGTGTGGTGCTTATTACATATGCAGGAGTTAAGGGTCTCTTGGCTCTCATTTCTGAAAATTTTGCCTTGTTGAAACATGCATGTGTAGCACATACTAGTGGATTAGCATGTAGGTGAACAACTTTTTATGCTACCTATTGCAGCTGTTCAATTAGTGCCCAAACCAATTGTTTAATCAAGATGGTTGAAAAATTGGTTTAGGATTTAAAGATAGGGAGCAAAACTTCTATAAGGAAGTCATAAACCTTTAAATAATCAGGGTAAGCCTGAAAAAACAATCCTAGCTATTTATTATATATTGGGGGAAATTGTGGATGTTGGAAGATTGCAAAGGTGCTCTGAAATGTATGAATGGAAGTTGGAAATTCCCTTTGATGTTGCAGAATACCTACAACTATTATGGTTTTCCAAGTAAATGTCAGAGGATTAAAATTTATTAAAAAAATATATTTATCGCCACACAGCTTGAATAAAATTGGAGACTCTGTAGATTGTCTCGTTCTTGCCATGAAGTGGCAATGCTTTTGTTTTCTGAGATACATTTCAGAAAAGCAAACTAGTGTTAGAGTTGGGAATGAGTTACTGATTCTTAGAATAATGTTATCTTTACATTCAAGATATTAAAAACCCTAGTTACATTTTGTAGCAATGGGGCACAGATAGCAATACTACTAAAATGGATTTGCATTCGAAGGTACTTTGGTGAGCAGTGACAATTTCACTAAAGTGTGTTTCTTTATAAATATGGATCATTAGTGATTTATTTTTTTTATTGTGAACGTCAATTATTAATTTCCCGTTCCACTGGCTCTTGGATTTTTACGGAGATGTTGGTATAGTCAAACAGTTTATATTTAGAAATGGAAAGGACAACTTGAGGCTGACTGGCTGAATGACACTTTTTTTTTTTCCTCCCCCTTAGAAAGGCCAAAAGTGGTGTTTTTTTTTTTTTAAATATATTTTTGTTTTGGTTTTAATTTACAAGTTTTTCATATGTAACCTTTTTAAAATTTTGTTTGTTTGTTTTGACTGTACTTCAAGTACTTTTTCTCATAGTTCAGTGAGATGCTGGTCATTATCTGGACTCGTAACATCATATGGTACTGCTTCTTTCATGTTTTTCTTGGAAGAAAAACAGGAAGAACAAAGCAGTTTGCAGGCATTTGGGATCACATTGCACTTGTACCATCCTTATGTCTCCTAAAGTGAATCCTACACGTTATTGATCTCCCCTCATTGTGAGAGCTTTGAGACTATTTGCTGTGCACGAGAGCTCAGTAAGAATGGGTGATTCGCTTGCAGAAGGAAAGACAAAAGATGCTCTGGATTGTGCACTGCAGAGTATAAGGAAAAAAGGCAGAGCCTGTGTAAGGCTCTGCCTTACTTAACAAATAAGACTAGCATGCAGGGTTGCTGTGTTGTTAAGGATTTGAAATTACTCTTTGAGGTCCTGGGCAGTAGCGTTGAATTCCTCTGCTAGAAGTATGCATGGCTTCTACATGTAAGAAGTGTTGAATAAACTCATAGCTGAATGTGCTTTCTTTCAATTCTCTTTTGTCCAGGTCTCTCTAATTGCTAATTCACCTTTACACTAACTCTCTTTATATACAGTGAGGCACATATAACACAATTCAGATTTCTGGTGAATAATTTTTACTCCTTATGACTTTAAATCCATGTTCTTCCTTTGTTAGGAAAAGATCATAATTTTGGCCTCTACTTAAATATTCTAATTTGCTCTGGAACTGTTTTTTTTTTAATTCTTTGTATTATTCTTTCTGTGTTAGGGCCCTTGTAGTTTTACTTGGTTGCTGACTCCATCTTACTTGAAGACAACTGCAACACAGAGTATTAGTGGTGCTCTGTGCTCCCTGTCAAACTTTGTATCATGTGCCTCTAGAATATTGGAATATGCAGATTGCGATGGGTAGGAAATAATTTTTCTGTAGAAGATTGTTTAGTGTTGCTGGTACATTTGGTTCCTGCTTGTAATATTGACTGATTCTACAGTTTCCAGCCTTGAGTATTTTTAAATTGAGCTGTATGGTATGGAGGAAAGTATGAATTAGGGAAAAAAAATCATTGAGCTTAATAAAAATAAATACTTTAGAAATACTGGATTCGTAATGTCAAAATCCCTAGAGTAGGTGAATGTCAATGGCAATGATTTTTTCAGAGGTAATTCAAACACAAATAAAACCATGCTATGTAAGATATAATTATTCCTTTGTATGGAATAACATGACTTAAAGTAGATGGGAGCCAACAACCAACCAATTCTATAATAGGGTTTTTTTTGTGAACTTTGTAGCAGCTCTGTACATTGACCAACAATTAATCGTTAGTCTTCGATAGCGTCCTCAAGCATTTCAGCCTGTTTAGTAGCAGATGTTTCTACTTAGTTCTCAGTGTTGTAGGTGAGGAATTTAAAAATGGAGTAGGGAAAGGATGCAAAATAAAGGTGTTCTTAGAACACAGTTTCCACACCAAGATGATTTGTTACACAAATTCAAAGAGTCCAAGTGACCGAAACCTTAGAAGCCATTTAATAACAGAAGAAAGTTTGGATGATTCTTGCTGTATGGAGGAGCTGAAGTTGGAAATAAATTATACCTATCATCTGGTAAAACAAAAAAAAAAACCCAAAACCCAACAACCAAAACAGCAACCCACAACAAACAGCAATTTCAGAGAGCTACAAAGACTCAGATGTTCAGACAGAAATAACCAAACTGGCCTGAAGATTGCTGGATTAACTGATGTCCCTGCCCTTTAACCATATCATAGTTGCAGGTATGACTGTGGTGCAGCAAACTGTTCAGAATGCTGAGTAAGTCTGAATTAGTGAAACTGAAATAAAGGAAGTGAAACATGTATTCTTCCCTCTAAACGTTTTCATAAACAACAGAGAAAATAGCTATGCTTAAGAAATAATAGAGTAGTAAAAATCAGAATGAAAACAACCGTGGAAATACCTGAATATTGCCCAAGAGGCTCCAGCAGTTGCTGAAAGTGATTGATTGAATCTTCTTGAGCTATGGTTTTACTATTGGGTGAATTTACTTGGGCCTGAGGGGCTGGTGAGGTTAAGTTCAAGGCACGACTACAAAAGTAAAAGTAGGAGCAGGGAACAGAATGCTTAGAAGATGTGTTAACCAGGGCAATGAGATAAGAAATACCGGCTATTTTCAGAGGAAAATAAGCAATGTTAACGTTTGAAGTTCTTTTATTTCACTTTATTTTTAGTGCAATAAAAATAGCCTTGCTAGGTTTCACTGAATTCTACATTGTTGAGGAAATGGGGAAAGCCTGTGTGATGATAGCTGCCTTCAGAATCAGCTGTGACAAAAGATGGGACTGGGAAAAACCTTAAGATTTTTTTATTTTAAATGTCATATTCAAAGGCTTTGTTATATTCCTTGTAGCAGAAGGTAGAGGAATTAAGAGTAAATAATAGAAGGAAATCTGGGGTAGTGGGATTTGGTTTTTACCTTGAAGATAACGTTAGCCATCTTTTCCCTATGAAGAAAATCGTTGGCTAAAAGAATGAAATAACTATTCACTGTGATCATCATGAAGCAGGATATTCTCCTTTATGTTCACTATCTTGAAACATAGTAATAAAGAAACAAAAAACAGCACAGCTTTTTATGAAGGTGTAGTACAGACAACTACAACAAATGCATGTGACCTGATGGTTAAATAAAAATAGCAGTGTTAAATGGAATAGAATCTTTTCTTCATTATCTGTTGCTTTTAATTGTGAAGAGATGTTATAAAAACACAGTACAGGAATTTTGTGGTTGTGCTGAATGGCTTGCTTTGCAAAGGACATGTCTTTTCCATGGTGGTTCAGCTAATGTGCAAGGATTTTCCTCACAGACTGTCTTCTTCCAAATGCTTGCTGTACTCCTTATCAAAACAGCAGCAGAAAATTACATTGTAGTGTTTCATCTGGTTTAATGTGCTGTGTGCAGCACGATTTTTACAAATTAGAGGCTCTTTTTTGGTACGTAAGTACTCACTAACTGCCCTCCTGTTTATTCCCTGTTACTAGAGATGGTACTTTGATGGTATTTCTCTTTTCAGTCACTCCTATAGGCAACACACTTCTTTTACATAACAGGAAAGGATATAATGAAATGGCAATGGTATTGGCAAAATGTTTTATTTTTCAGATGGATAAGTTAAAGGCATTTCTTTCCCAAAGACTGCCTTCAGAAGTGGGACATTTTTATTGATAAAAGTAAATTTCTAATACCTTCCTTGTAAGCGTAGCTATAAATTTCTCTTGTGGATTATTTTCAGCTTCTTCAATAAACTGAAGGATGTCTTCACTGTCACCTTATTAACTTTGTGTGCTGTGAATTACATAGCAAAAACCTGACAGAGTAGAAAAAAAAATCAAGAATTTTTAATTGTGCTTTGGTAAAAAAAAAAAAGGGTATTATAGTCATGCAGTACATAATTCGTTGTTCTGTAGCTAATACTAGCAAAAGCTTTAAATCTGAAAGATATCAGGAGAAGATTTCATTTGTTTTAGCAATGTAAAAAGCCATAATAAATTCTGCATGCAAGTTTGACTTCCCTGAATAGCTCTTCTAATTCGTTCCTGCATGGTGTGCTGGTTTTACATTTTTGCTTTCACAAGTGAGAATACAGTGCTGCCTTCTGTAGTCTCTCTGTTGAAGTGTTGGTCATGCTGTGCAATCCATTGTTTGCTGCTTGTTCAATTAAAGTTATGAAATGAATAAGTGATAAAATAGCAGAAAAAGCACGCTGCCATCCTTAAAAGCTTTTTAGGAAACTCCTGCGCTACCCGTGTTTTGTCAGTTCAGATGCAGGGCTCTCACAGTGGGCATCATGTAAATGACCAAAGGGGAAGCTCTAGGGTAGTGAAGCAGCCAAACTTCTTGGGAGCAACTGCTAGATAACACGTGGTGAACTTTTTGATGTGGAGGAGAGGTGATAGCGTGTTATTTTTAGTAGTGCGAAACAGACTTAATGTTTCAAACCGAGGGCTGCTGCAGTCCTGCCATTCCTTAGTGATTTGCTGTTCTTGCTTCCTGTTTTGCATCTAGAAAGTACTGGCTTTCATCTCGCCGTGTAGCGATGCCATTTGGTGGAGAGCTTAACCTTGGATTAGCGGACTTGCTGTGGAGTCAGTTTTGGTTTAGCACTGACAGAAGTGACGGAATGGGAACATGCAGCCAGGGAAAAACAGGACTTCAGCAGGCCACCCTTAAATAAACCTAAACTTCTGTGGAACTGTGAGTCAGTGTGTTCACCTGCAGATAGGATAATAACAGAATAATCAGACTCAATGTAGCAGAATGACAGTGGAAAAGAGAAAAGGAAAGCCCGCTAGTTTGTAGGCTTTCCCCTTTTGTTTTCCACTATCCAGTATGTCTACTACTAGTAATTTCAGGAGCTTACTCACAAGTTAAATGAAGAATTGGTTATGTTAAGTAAATTCTGGTATGCCTTTTAATGATCTTACTCCACTGTAAGTTTTTACTGTAATGCAACTCTGAATTTTAAAATTGAAGACAAGAATCTCTCACACCAGGTCACATTAGAACTGTTTCCGTATTGAGCTTGATACATTGCTGCAGCATTAACGTTTTACCTTTAAACTAGTAATGACTATTGACAGTATTCAGGCCAGCTTCAAATACAAAGCAGCTCTCTCCATTGTTGTGTATTGTGATAGAAACTGTAGACCAGGGGGCGCTTCCACCAACATAATATCTGTTGATAGAAATGATTTCTTGAGACCGTATTTGCTACAAGATATTTAGGTACTTTGTACCTTAATTAAGTCTTGTTTTATCTCTGAAATTCCTCAACTCTCCTGAGAACATAGGCATAGTGCTAAGGAGAAACCTAGAGTATTATTCATGAGAAAATTGTTCATGTGAATAAATTTGAAGGGGGATGCAAAGCGTGCTCTTCTATATTAAGATAATACATTTGTTTTCAACTTTCCATTTTCAGAAAAGTTGGCAAATAATTAAAGGGGAAATACAAATTCATTCTTATCTGTGCCATATGTTCTTTTAGTTGATTTCTTTACAAATTTGGACAAGTAGTAATCAGAAATTATGTAAAAATAGTAAAGGCCAATTTGGATGGCACTTTGAGTAAACCGGGTCTAGGGGAGGGTGTCCCTGCCCATGGCAGGGGGTTGGAACTAGATGGGCTTTGAGGTCCCTTCCAACCCAAACTGTTCTGTGATTCTAGGAAATATGTCTAGTTCTGTATAGCAGTTCACGCTGATTTTTGTTCTCACTAGGTTTACCTTATACAATGGGAGAAAAAAGTTCTCCACTTGGAAACTACAGGCCTGTCAGCCTGACCTCGGTGCCGGGGAAGATCATGGAACAGATCATCCTGAGTGCCATCATGCGGCAGGTGCAGGACAACCAGGGGATCAGGCTCAGCCAGCACGGGTTCATGAAGGGCAGGTCCTGCTTCACTAACCTGGTCTCCTTCTATGACAAGGTGACCCGTTTAGTGGATGTGGGGAAGGCTGTTTGGGCTGGGGCCAACNATCCCCCTGTATTCTGCACTGGTGAGGCCTCACCTCGAGTATTGTGTTCAGTTTTGGGTCCCTCACTTCAAGAGGGACATTGAGGTGCTGGAGCGTGTCCAGAGAAGGGCAACGAGGATGGTGAAGGGTCTGGAGAACAGGCCCTACGAGGAGCGGCTGAGGGAGCTGGGGTTGTTTAGTTTGGAAAAGAGGAGACTGAGGGGAGACCTTATTGCTCTCTACAGCTACCTGAAAGGAGGTTGCAGTGAGTTGGGGGTTGGTTTCTTCTCCCCAGTAACAGGTGACAGAACTTGAGGAAATGGCCTCAAGTTGTGCCAGGGAAAGTTTAGGTTAGATATTAGGAAGAACTTCTTTACTGAAAGAGTCATCAAGCATTGGAATGGTCTACCCGGGGAGGTGGTTGAGTCCCCATCTCTTGAGGTGTTTAAAAGACGGGTAGATGCAGTGCTTGAGGCCATGGTCTAAGGGTAGACTCGTGGCGGTAGGTTAATGGTTGGACTGGATGACCTTAGGGGTCTTTTCCAACCTTAAAAATTCTATGATTCTATGATTCCAACAGTTATTTCTATGCACCTTGATCCAACTGTTAATTCTGAGTCTTAGTTTGGACATGTTTGGATTCTAGAACGCAGGGAAATCAGCTAGTAGTGCCTACATACAGTTACTGTTGAATACTCTTTTGCCCCTTTTCTTTTTTTGCCAAAGTATTTATTGGAGATTCACTTATTTAAGGTGTTGCATGTGAGTATTTTGAGAAACTGTACATCATAGTTTCAAAAAGACTTTGGGGTAAATTACAAAATAATCTCTTCTCAAAGAGAGACACAGAAGCTCTGTTGGGTGAAAGTTAGGAGATACATGTCCTTCCAAAGCAGGATCGTGCATTGATTAGGAGCTCTAATTGGGTTCTGTGTGGGTTTTGTCTATGTTCCAGAAATGTGCTTAATCTATTTGGCTTTGGTAAACATAGTTCTAGAAGAAGAAATTACATTGACCTATTCTGGTAATTAATTTTTTGGTGTATCTAACTTTTTTCATTCTTTATCCCATTCTTTTAAAATTGCTTTCTCTACTCTTGGCTATTTTTTCCAGTGCTTCCAGTAGTCTTCCCATTCCTCCATATCTTTGTTCTTTTTCTGTTGATGGCTTTAAAGCAGAAAATGAAAGTTGGGATCTTTATATAAAATCCTGTTATAAAGTATTTCTCCCCTTATGCAAGAACTAGATAATGAAACTATGATTCTCCTTGTCTGCCTCAATAAAGGTGATGAGAAAAGTGCAACAAATTACCATGCATTGTTTTCCTTATGTTTCATTTCTAGTTGTATTTGGGTTTTGTTTGGTTGTTTTTCAGTTTTGAAATCACAGCCTCATGCCAAAGTGGTAGAAATGCTAATTGTAGAATTGTGCTTCCTGGGTACATGTAGTTTGAAGAAAAGAAAATTTTTGTCCTGCATATTTAAATACATTTTATACTGAATATTATCCAGATTATGTTAAGGAGGTCAGATTGCTCTATGTACAAGTTTCATAGGCAGCTGTTTGTGGAGGGATCTTAGCAGTTGCAAAGATTTTTGTGTGAAGTAATAGTAAAGTAGCCAGTAAACATTTCCGTTTTTCAGCTATTTATAGCATTCTTTATTGCCAGTGTTAGTTTTGAAATCCAGATTTCTAATTATACAAAAATAAAGCTTGTCACACAAACATCTGGGGTTTAATGCTGACTGATGATTTATAGTAATCAAGTTTCTCTACATTATGCTATTTTGACGTCAGAACACAGAAAATTCTGACCTTTGGAAAAGTGCCCAGGGTTTTTCACTTACCGTAGAACACTGAAGTGTTTCTCTTTTAAAACAGTACAGAAATGTTTGATCTTCCAGTGGAGGACCAATAAGGTTTTCTTTCATAAGTTGTTTATAAGCTGCAGCTTTAATATTGGAATGTTCTGGACCCTATTATCAGGGAAACATACATGAGCATGATATAAGAGGTTGGCGCTAACTATTTTAGCTTATCTTACATCATTTTTGACTTAGCCATTTATAACATACATTAAACTGGAGACTGGTAAACTATTCTGGAAAGTGAAAGATGAGATATTACTGGAAAGTTGCATTGCTTGAAACACAGTTATTACTGTGAAGCATTTAAGCCTCCAACAAGGAGTACTTTTTTGTGTGCGTGTTGTTGGAAATGGTTATGGTGTTCATTTTTTTTTCCTTTTATCTTACGTATTTTAAGCATTTTAAGAGTTCAGCCTTGTTTTCAAACATAATTTATTAATAGGAATAACATAACGAAAACAGAACTGCCTTCTACATCTTCAGTATTACCATAATTAGCTGACCTTTAATATTTCTGCAACACAAATTTCTGTGTACATAGTAAGCTATATTAATCAAATTCAACTTATGTTGTTAGGTAAGTGTGGATTAAATTTCAGATACTTGAAATTACGGGATAGAAGGAAATGTGAACATCGGCAAATCTTAGGCCGAAGTCGGGGTCTAACTCTATCCAATCCTTTGATATTTCAGCCTCTTGTAAAGGGATTGGAAGAAGTAAAGTTTATGGTTTGACCAAATGCATCTGTAGCTACTAAGAATTTCGGTTGCTTTGTTTATA
The DNA here is from genome assembly GCA_013399135.1 of Heliornis fulica. Lineage (NCBI taxonomy): Eukaryota > Metazoa > Chordata > Aves > Gruiformes > Heliornithidae > Heliornis > Heliornis fulica. The sequence continues at coordinate 313,848 of VXBZ01008385.1, read as the reverse complement.
AATAAATAGATACAGCATTTGATAGATACTTTTCTACATTATCCAAAAATGTACTTTGCAAATCCTTTTTCATAAGACAAACAAAAATCAAACTCCCAAACCTGCATTTGGAGTGTGCTGTCGTAAGATGATTTGTAGTAGTTGAAAACTAGTTTTCAGTTGTGTGATTGCATACATCATTGTGCTTTCATCATAGGAGTAGTTTCTTCAGGAAACACGCTTCTTCCTCACACTCTGGCTTAGGTGTCCTAGTTTGAAAGCAAAATTTAAACTTTGCCTAACCTCGCTTTCTTAGAAACCATAGTAACTATACTGATACAGTTGTACTAATGCAAACAAATGATAGATCTGGAAAGGTGAAACAAAACAAGGAGGAAGAAAGTTTTGTTATATGTACTCACAGACACTTGAATGCTTTAGTGATGGAAGTTATGCAAGGAGGCAGTTCTAGTCCTTTTCTAAGCCTTTTTGGATGTGTTAGGCAGCCAGTGGCCTTTTCTCCATCCATTGCTCTGAGCTTTTAGTTTTTAATGAGTAGACCTATAGCTTTCTTAAAGTTTTAAAATTATTTTAATTGCTTAGTTAGAATTTATGATCAAAATCAGTGCTATCAACAGATATGTGTTGAATAATATAATCTTCATGTCATCGTGCAGGAAAGTTGTTAAAGAGGGTATAGCCACTTGGTTTGCCTTGGAAGATAAGTTATGAAAGAAGGAGTTCAGGCAAATGTCTGAAATTCTCTCGTGTTTAACCTGCTATATAGTATGTGCAGTAATAAATAATGTGCTAATGTGATTTTTCATCTGATGGTATTTCCTGTCATGTGGAACAGACTGTTGTTGCAGTGTTGAGAGGAATACTGATGTTTTTTCCTTAAGCCTACAAAAGCAAAGCCAGTGTTTGCCTTCCAGCAGCCATTCCTGAAATTAGTAGTTGATTTCCAAAGAAGTTAGTTGGGCTGTGGAGAGGAGGATGGACTCCTTTAGTGATCCTTGCAGTATGAGCTCCTGTCTTAGTGAATGGTGGAGAGCTCTGCAAATAGATGCTTTATGACTCAGCAGTGAGAAAAGCTTCAGGGAAATCTGTTAGTTTTGAAGATCCAAAGGTCAGTCAGATTCAAGGAAAATACACATAAAATCAGGCTTCTAAAATTCCTCTGGTCATAGAAACACTTGTTTTCTCGTATGCTAGCAAAGATACTCTTTAAATGTTAACTTCCTAATCTGTAAAGTGATAGCTCCTTACTGATTTGTTAAATACTCAGAGGGGTAAAAGTTTACTTAAAAATAGATGTGAAAAGTCATTACAGGAACACTGATTCTTTTGTAGCAACCTGTACTTTTGCAGGTGGTCCTGACAACAGAAAAATGAGTAAAGTTTATGGTACCATTTAAGATTAAAGATTAGGGTTCTTGGTGTTCTTATAAACACTTGTGATAATAAGATGTAGTTTCATTGATTTCAGCTGAGAATCAATTAAAAATGATGTTGGAAATTGTTGTGCAAACCTTTATGTAAATTCTACATACTGGTGAAATATTTTTGTGGAGGAACTAAAATTATAAATGTATATCTCCAACCACGTGCCTTAATGTTTTAAGGCTTTAGTAAACCAGGTGTTAAATGATATGTCTTGTCTTCCTTAGAAAGTAAATAGGAAGATGGGCAGTTTTGCAGTCACCTAGAAACCATGCTCAACTGGGCAGCTTTAAAGGGACTCTGACAATACCATTTGAGGAAATGTCATCTCTTGTTCCTGTGTAAATCATATTGCAGTGCTTGGAAAAGTGAAGCATGTGGAACACTGAAGCTAATAAATTGTGCAATTTATTCTTATTACGCAATGCTTTACATTGTATATATTTTGCAGCTGTTAGGAATAATCTGTTTGTAGCAGTCCCGACATATAAAGGTCAATCATCATTAAATAATACATTCTTTCACTACTTGCTATAGCTGGGATATTTTTAAAAGATGCTAAGTGAGTTTGGTAACTAGATCTCATTAAAATTAATAGTACTTTGTGCATCTGTAGTATACAGGCTGTTCCAAAAATCCTAGTCTAGGTTACTTTTAGAAATTTGAAATGAAAATGCGTGATTGTGTGATATGATAGTAATTATCAGCGTTTAGGTTTGAAGTCTAGGAATTAATTTTTACTGAAAGTCTCAAATGGATTTGGAAACACTAGAAATCTTTGCTAAGACAACCTTTCTGGCAATGTAGTTGAGATACAGTCCCAAACATATTCTAGGTGCTGTTTTTACTTGGGTTTGCTGCACTTTCATCTGTTTAATCAGCTTCCTTCAAATATGAGCCATGCATACCTCTCAGCACAGTTTTAGGGTTATGGGGGAACAAGGAAACCAGATGTATGTTTATGTGCCATTTAGTGAAAAGCACCTGTGGTTTTAAGACATGGCTTTTCTTACTGGGTTGTGTAAACTCGTTCTGATGGAGGTGGCTCTAGTAGCTTTTAGAGGGAAAAACCCAAAACATTCCTTTTAGTGTTGTGATAATCAGTTTGGGTTTTTATAAGCTTTGCTTTACCTTAATAACTTCTTTCACGGAAGTGTCAAAGTAGAATCTTGTGTAATTAAACTGGTTTATTAGCAAGGGATCTTAACTGGCATAAAAGCAGTAGATATCACTCCTTTGTGACTCTAAACTGCTTGTATTTCAAGAGAAGCTTATGTAAAATGTAGGAAAATGAAGTTTTGTCTTTAGAGCATCAGCCTATTGCTTATTGGGAACGAAAATAATTTCAGAAAAAGGTCTTAGTTTGAGAGTTGCGATTATAGAAATTTAAACAGGAAACATACCTATATTCCTCTAAAGCATTAATGGTATTAGTATGTAATACCAATCCAAATGAGTTTAATACATTAAAAGCATAGAATTACTGGTCTGCTGTGAATTTTTGTGGCAATTTGGGTTTTTTCTTTTTTTCAAATTATCCTTTCAGTGTTCCTATATATACACCTTCACACTGGTACAGGTGACTGTTCCAATGCTTGTGTGTTAATTGATCCAGAAAAATAAAAAAGTCCGATCATGATTTAAATTTTCAGTTCCTTTTCCTAGGAGTACTTGATAACCAAAGTGTGGCATCTTAAGGATGCCAACCAGAACAGGGCTTTCTTCTTCTTTCTGTAGATTTTAGTTCGACTCAGTTGCATATGGGAGGAGAAGAATGTCTTAAGACCAGATATCATCCTGCTTGGAGAGTGTGCATAATCCTGAATGATCTGATGCAAGTGAAATTCCCTCTCATCTTGGTAATGAGCACCTTCCTTAAGCAGAATTATTTGGTACATAGATCTGTCCATACTTGATTTTGGAAGTAGTCTCCAAACCAGTAGGGGTTTTTTGTGGTGGTTTTTTTTTTTGGGGGGGGGGGTGGTTTTGGTTTTATTTTGGTTTGGGTTTTTTTTAAAGTCATAGCAGCTGGTATTTTTAAATATTTGTTGAATTCTGCAGCCTTCTCCAAAAGATCTGTGAAAAGAATTCATAAAATGGTATAGGAACTAGTCTGTCACATAGGCCTGTCTGGTTAACATCCAGACCTTGCACTGACAACTATGAGAAGATGTACAAAGACAACCTTCGGTTGCTTCTCTGTTCTGTGCACACTCAACACACTTGCAGAAGGGCCTCTGCTATGTTGGTTCTGGGTTATTTTGTCTTCAAGTGTCTTCTGTTGGTGCTAAATACATCTGCTGCTTCATGTGCAGGCAGTATATCTATAGGTCTTGAAAAGACTCACAGCTTAAGCAATTACTTTTCATATCTCAAAGTGTTCTTGTCAGGCCTCTAGTATTCATGGGATCATTGCTTTGGGTAAGGATTTGGGGATTTGGATATGTTTTCTTCCAAGTATGCCAGAGACACAATCTGTTAACTGCAGACTTTTGTCTGACCGTATGTCCTCAGATCCTCAGAGAAGCACTGTTTCAAAGAAAAGATAAAGCATCACATCTTTTCCTTACTTGAATCATCATCTTGTGCACTGCAAGCTTTTGGCAAAGGATGTGGCTGATCCTTCTTTAAGTATTCTATTTCCATGAAATTTACATAAATAACATCCATTTCCTACTTACATGCAGAAGTAATCAGGAATTGTTGGGATTCTCAGAGGTTATGCAACTCTTTTTTGAGCAGATTTCATCTATTGAACATAAACATAATCTTTCAGTAATACCACTAGCTGTTTTGACTTTGAGACTGGGGGTCTTTTGACACCTGTGTGCTTAGATGACCTCAAGTGTTTGATTTGAGTGATTTTTGAAGGGAACAGTCAACCTTCCAAGTGTTCACATCTGTTGCAAATCCTGGAGAGTGTTTGCAAAGGGATGTTAATTTTTTCTTTCCTTTTTGTGCTAAGGATAAGTATTGTCTCTAATAGGTGAATGTCACTTAAGATCAAATGATGCAAGTCTGTAGATTGCAGATTAGTACAGTCTGTACATCCAGACCGTCATGGGTGTCTTCCAGCTGCTTTCTCTGGGCAAGTTACACTGGCAGTGATGGGAAGTGTGGCAGTGATGGTTTCATGTCAGGAATAATTAGATGGCAGAAGATCCTTTAAAATATGCAAGTGATCAGTCAGTGCCAATTGTCCTGACTATCCTGTTAATTTCCTTTGGAAACTAAAAAGAAAAGCCACTCAGTGGCCACTCATGCTCCTCTGTTGCTCATCAGCTTCATGTCTGGTTCAGCCTAGTTTAATACTGAATCTGCTGCTCTCAAGAAAGACTTGTGCATTTAATAAAAAAGTGGCATTTCTTGCTGCAGCTGATTTTAGTTTCTGAAGTGTCATACAAGCCACAGACAGGAGGTGACCATTTTTGCAGAAGGAAAAATGTGCCACAATTGAAATACGTTATTAATTTGATTTATTGTTTTGACTTTTTAATCCTAAATTAATTACGTCATTGTAAGACTTGAGAAGATTTTTCCTGACTGTTTTAAAAACTTGAGATGGTTCTTAAATGTGTTCTGGAGTTTGTAGTTCTCAAGACCATATGTCTCTTCTAACTTTTTAACTGTGTGATACAGAAGAAAGCAAAGTGGGTTTTGGAGGAGTTTAATTAATTAGAAACATTAGTTTACTTCATCCGTATGCTATTTAACTTTCGGTTTTGGAGGTTACATAAGAGAGTTTGCCTTTACAGATAATTCTATACAGACAATTTCCTGGAGAAAGTTTCTCTATTGCAAAATAGAATTTCCAAAATAGTTTACGTTAATGCCAGTATGGAGATGTTTTTAGCAATTATCTTTATCACATGTGCTTTTTACAGTGATACTTCTAGGGAGAACTTTTCCCAGAAATGACTGCTTAACCATTGCCTTACCATGAAATGTTTTCAGATTTTTCTATTTTGGGTCTTTAAACTGTAGAGGAATAGTTCATTTACCTTACAATATTGGTAATGCTAATTATATCCCTGCAACAAAACTCTTGATTAAAAATTCTTATTAATCCGTATGAATTTCTTTGTACGGTAGGAGTTTGAGATTAAATATACTGCACTGTAAAACATACAAAATGAAGTCTGTGGTGAGGAATAGTGAGTGGTGTTTCTCTGATTGCTGCTGTCATATGGTATGGTACATGTTTGCACTTAACATGTTATTTGTAATTCACTGGAGATTTAAGGTGATCTACTCTCCTATGAATCAGGAAACTGCTTTAAGGCTTTCTTTGTAGACATGCTTCTGCCCTCCAACAATTAGTCTAAGTAAGTAGGTGTTGGAAGAAGCAGCAAGAAACACCTTCCAGGTATGTGATTATAAATACCTTCAAACTAAAAGGAGCGAAGATTACCAATGTTGAATACCACCTTTGAAGATCTCTCTTATTTAGAGTGCTTAATTGTATTGTAGACATTAATTTCTTTTTGCAGTTACACTTTTCTGAAGGTTATCTAAGTCTTAAACTGTTGTAATTGGAGATTCTAGAAGAGTTAGAACTGGGGACACGTGATAATGAAGGTGACTTTTTAGTGAATGGATAATTTACTAGCACTAATTATTACTTCGTTTAAATGGAGACAGACCATATTTTTATAGTTGAAGTTTGATGAAGAGCAGTTCTTAGGGAGGGTGGAAGTAGCACTCATTCATTTGTAGAGTTTCTATGCAGTATGTGGGAACATACTACATTTAATATGCATAGTTGGTCTTTCACATGTAATATGCTTGTAAGTTTTCATATCTAATGTGTTGAAGAGAAATTTAATACAAAATACTTAACAAGAGCTTCTTCCTTGTAGGGACTCTTGCAATATTGCTTCCTGTTCAGAGGAGCTGATCTTATATTCTGGTCATGAAAGTTAAAATATATGTAGAGGAATACGTGCAGTGTTTGATGCTGCAGTTACATGTATGCATTGAATGTTTTTACAGGCACATGGGGATGTATAACAGACTTCCAGAACATCAACAGGCACTTTTTTGGGGAAAAAAAAAATAATACAATTGGGCAAGCATAAATAACGTGTCTGTATGTGGTTTTTTTTTCTCGAATGCTCCTTAAGCAATTAAAGTACTTTTAATTTAGATTTTTTTTTGTTTGTGTGCATGTGCCTATTCTTTGGTATTAGACCTGGCTTCTTTATAAACCACTGAATGAATTGCATATAGAGGTCAGATGGAGTAATATACTGAGGTTTTTTTCTTCTTTTCTGTTGATAGAGGTTGTAGGTTCTTCTTCACTAATTGGGCCAGATGGGTCTGACTGCTTTCTTAGATGAGTCAGCCTAGCCTAAAAGATGTTTTTAACAATACTGATGTATTTCATTATAAATGTTTCATGTTAAAATTGGTTTGGGGTTTCTTATGTGACATTGCATATAGGTTTTAGAAATAAATTTATTTTTAAAACAAAAATGTACATTTATAATATCTCAGTAATTTTTTTAATGAAAATTACTTGAAAACTTAACTTTCTCAAATGTTATGAGTCAAGCTACTGTGGAGTTTAAAAAAAATGAGAAAACAAACAGTAGTTAATTTTTATGACACTTCAGATTAAAAAAGAACGACTGGTTTGAAATTAAATGCATTGCTTGATTCTTTTTAAAAGCATTTTAAAAGTTGTCTTTGCTTCCATTTGTGTAACTATATGTCTTGGTCCTTTCCTAGTTCTGGTAAGTTTTCATCTGGAGAAAGGAAGAAAAGCTGTTGTGGTGGTTGCTATAGATGTTCTTGCTCTAAAAGAAAGTGTGATGTGACCAAAACTAAGTAGTTTGTAGAGGAGATCAAGAGTTCATCCTTGTACTTCAGTTTTAAGAGTAAAAGGATAGTTGTTCTTAGCCTTGTAATTTGCACAGAAGATCTGTGTTTTTTCCAGCCACATTTCAGATTTTTTCCAATTCAAAAAACTGTTTTCACCAATGGTCATAACTTTTCCTGCAGCACTTCGTTGCTTTTTTCCTGCGACAGCTTATTGTCCAAATGCAATTCTGTTTGTTAGGCTCACTCCTGTTGTTTCCTTCCTTGCTATCATCTTGTCCTGGGCATGTATCTGAAACAGCTTTGAGAATTGCATTTTGTGTTCCCTGAAATGACTCGGGAGGCATTGAGTCTAATTGATTTAATATCATCAGTGAGATATTTAGTGACACTACACAATTCTTTACACATAGCTTGGATTTGGCGCATCTGCATTTTCATAAGCTATTCAGAGCCACGTTTCTGTTGCTTGCCATACAGACCTTAGGTATGCTGGACAAAATCACAGTTAACCTTTCTTGTGATGAATACCTGTTGAATTTACACATTCACAGCTATGACATCAGCTCGTTGTTCGAAAAGTGCAGTGCTTTTATTTTAAAAAAGGCAATAAATGTATACATGTATCCTGAGGATTTAAAAGCTAACACAGTAGTTGTAGTATGAAAATATTTCATTTCACTGCTACAGTGTTTTCTGATGCGAAAATGTCAAAACACTTTGAATTGTAAAAGAATGCTCTTTGCTTATGGCAGTAAATGGAGACCTCTGAGTGGAAGCTGACAACACATTTTTTCAACTGAAATGTCTGAATAAAGCCAGCACCGTGTAAATAAAACTTAGAGTTTGATACATACATATATTGCAAGTCAGAAACCCCATATCTGATAAATATGTTGCAAGAGATAGTCGAACTTAAGAGCAAATGCTGATAGCTTGTGTGGGAGATGGGTTGTCTCAATGAGAAACCAGTGGCAGCCATATGAAATAAAACAGTACTTCTTTAATTCTGACCATTTTAAATATTGTTAATGTAAACAGATTATTTTTAAATTAGCTATGACTAAAAATAAAAACTGTTCAGATCAAGGTCAGTGGTGGAAAACATAAACTGGTGAAAGGTGAGATTCAGCGGTTTGTTCTTTCTCCTCATTGTCTGATTTGCTTTTTAGAGTTTTCGGTTAAATGCTCAACTTAATAAACACATACATGAAGCAAATGAAAGTCAGAAGTAAATGGGAAAAATGGAAAGAACACAGTATTAAAATAAATAATTAGTGTCTGGGGGATCTTTAGCATTCATGAAAAGGGATAAAACCTCCAACTGGAGATCACTGTATGACAGTTTGGTTTCTGAATAGACCAGCTGATGTGATACTCTGATAACAGATTGTGCTGGACACGCTGTATTTTATATATGTATGGGAAAGGCACGGTAGTATGCTTCATCAATATTTCTTCATAAAACTTTAAAGAAGTGACGGGGTTATTGATAAGCATCCTGGCTATCAGTGACATCCTTGATTTGTTTCTCCAGTTTGATAAAGAGGCAGTATTTAAAACAAAGACAAAAGACTTAATCTGTAGACATGAGCATTTTTGGATAATGTGGGAGGAGAGTTGGTATTCTCGTATCTCTGAACCTTGTAGAAAAGAATTAGCAGAACTTTCATGAAAATAGGTTCACCCCCTTTTTTTTTTCTTGTAAATTAAGTCAGTTTCATATGTTGGTTACATCTTAATTAAGCCTTTTGTAATGAAAGATTATCAGTTTCTTCTGTGGATTTATAAACAAGAAAGTAGAGTCTTTATAGATTTATAGAAATAGTAGAATTTAACTAATCCCAGGATTATACAAGTGAAAAGAAGTTAAGAAAATTCATTCAAGATAGGTCAGTTATTAAATTTAGTATTGAGAAAGGAGGAGGTCAGGTTTGTGTCCAAAGCATTCCCAGCTTTAGCAGTTACTTGGTATTAAGGATCTGTTGGAGCTCGCACTGTCACCATACAGTGCCCCTAGCGTATACAGTTTCTCAGCCTGACTCAGCAAAATGAGAGGCTTTCCTGAAAAGAAAATCTATCAAGTGTTTGTGTAGTGAGAACCTATTTTGAGGTTAATATTACCTTTCTGGAAAAGAAGGGTTATGAGATGATTTTGCAGCCATGGCCATACCACTTAGATTTTGATTCTTCCAACTGCATGTTAAGTTAACCACACACCAGTGACTTTTCTCTGATGAGCAGCCTTGTGTTGAACCAGCCACAAACATTCTGAAGTGCAGCTCACTGGCATGAATGTTGTCACAGGTAAATGCCATAGAAGTCCCCAAATCCAGTGCCAAAATGGTCTACCAGTATTTAAATACGTTTTTTTGGATGTCTGACTGTTTCACTGGATGGAGCTTCAGTACTTAATGAAACCAGAAGTGCAGGCTGATCAAAACTAATCCAGATTCTTTAATACAGTACATCAGTAGCTAATCAGGCTAGAGTGTTAAAACACGTTTTCAACTCCTGTAACACTCAGAGTTAATGGTTGGTTATAAAGGAGCTATGGAAGATTGACAAATAAATACAACCGTATAAGCCTACTTTTCTATGTCTAGAACTCCTGGCAAGAAGGTAATTGCCTCCATTGGAAAAAATACTTAAGTGTTCATAATTTGGTAATCACTATGACCTAGCGCATTTGTTCTCTCCTACCTTTTGGGATTGGGATAGTTTTAGGATCGATTGGGATAATTTGGGATTGGGATAGATTGTTGTTTGGGATTGGGATAGTTCTGCTCTTTAAGGCAAGAAGGCGGGGGGGAGTTGGGGTATTGGATTTAGATGGTCTTTCAGGGACCCTTCCAACTCCTGAATGATCTGTGATTCTGAATAGGAGAGCCTACTCAAATATGAAGATTAATGCTTGGTTTTATCATCACTTATAAAAGATGCTAATGTACTTTAATGTTTATCTAAGAGCATTTCATCAAATACATTGGGAATTGCTAATATAGGGAGGATGCTGGTCTTGTTTAATTCACCTCAGTAATGACGTTCACCTGATTTTTCCAGCTGCTGTCCCCATTTCTAATACTCATGCCTTCCCTTTTCCCATTTCACCAAAATCTGAAGTTCATTTCCACTTCTTTAGAGTAGTACTAAGATTTCATGGAGTGACAGCACGACCATCTTCATTCTTTCTAGAAGACAAATTTAAGCCGAGCTTTAGGCGCTTCCAGTGCAACAAATGTTAGTCCAGAGACAGCAAATGTTTACTCCGCTCAGCACTGAGCTGCTGTTCACATTTCAGTGGAAGAGGGAACAGTGGGGTTAGAGGAGCAAGGGAGCAGTCATTAGTTTCTTCCATGTTTTCTTGATTAAAAATGGCAGGGAGGGGGAACAGCGTTGTCATGACACCCCCTTCTTAAAATATGTAATGCTGTGGAAGGACCTGTCTGGTTTTTTTAAACTGTGAAGCCTTGGTGACAGTGAGGCCGTGGGCTCTTGCACGTTCAGTGTCGGCAGGAGAGACACGACTCGATCATGGTTTATGTTGTTCCTTGATCCGTGGTGCAGGCGATTACATGCAGTCCCTAGTAGCAATAGCAGAAGACAAATTAATGTTGAGAGGTGACTAAATATCTTAAGTAGTCGAGACGCCGAAGTCAGTGGTTGTAACGCCTGCTTTGCTACCACGGTGCTCCTTGGCTTTTTTCTTCCCTGACGTTTGTTGTCCACACAAGAAGTCTTTGTTCGTGCAGTCGTGGAGCCTTCCTGGTACCAAGCGGTAACTTGAGAGCGCATCCCTGCCTGCACACAAAGGTGTTGCTGCCGTTCTCTGCCCTCGACAGCCATTTTAATCTGAATGGGAAATCTGTCTGGGGACCCGAGTACAGTAATTAGCAGTCTCTTCAGAGTGTCAGAGCAGAATTACCATTGTAATGGTTTAGCTGGAGGATAAAAGGATTGAATTTGGGTCTGCCTTCCTGCCAAACTAAATGAGTTGCCATGGGAATTTTCAAATATAAGAGGCGTTTACTTAAAGCAATTTGGCGGGTTTGAATAAACTCATAAATTACCGGGGTTTGGAGGAGAGATCCCTGCTTTCTCTGGCATGGGCTGAACAGCAAAGAAGACTGTTAGAAAGCTGCTTATATTCTTAATGAGAATAAGTTGATCCGTGCTCCCGTGCAGACTATCAGCTTATTAGGGCTAAACTGTTTCTGCTAAATACAGTACAGTAAGCACATTTTGAGAGACGGAGTTTGCAACAAATCCCTGGAGTAAAAAACAAAATCTGATTGCTCTAAGCATAAATTGAATTTCCTTTGCTAGATTAGATCTATTTTCAAGTAATGCTATTAAAAATGGTTCTCTGTATTGTTTCAATAAACATTAACCCGCTATTGATTTCAGCTTTCCTCTGTGCATGTAATATTTATTACAACACTTGTCAGATCTGCTTCTGGAAGGGGAGGAGGGCATCGAAGGTTCCTTTTGAAAACGAATAAGGTGCTGTGGCTCTTCGAAGTGATTTTTCTGGCCGCATGTAAATGTTTCCCCGGCTGAGGCCTGCCCCTCTCTCTGAGGGAGTTGGGCTTTGACCCGCTGACTTCTTTGTCAGCACCAGCGCTATTGAAATGTGAGAAGATGGACTCGGTGCTTTCACAGATGCCTCAAGTGATGAACATCACTTACGCTTGTTTAACCTTCAGTTGTGCTCAAGAAGTCAGCTGTAGCAGGGAGAAATGATGACCAGTGTTTTGCACCGCTTGTTTGAGGGCGTGCACTAATGCTCGCCTAGCCACTTAGATTTGATAACTTACAGAGGGAAGTAGGGAAGCCTATACGTGCTTGAATACTTCGATACTAGATTTAAAAATACATATTCAAGGACCATGTCATGCTTGGAACTGTATGCAGTATTTTTCCCAAACATAATTTATATTGGATACATAGCTTAAGGCTTAAATGTTGCCTTGTGATCCTTTTTAGTATGTATCTCAAATCTTTGCTCATCAGAGCTATTAGGATATGGTGGAGGAACTAATTAAAAAGAGAGCAGTACCTCTGTAATGGCAGTAATTTAGACTTTTGTTTAAAGCAGTAAAAATATGCTTAGAACTCCTTGATATAATCTTACATCACTAGCAGGAATCCTGTAAATTAGCAGAGGAAAACAGTAAATTTGTGCTGGTGATTCAGTAGTTGAACAGCTGCTAAGTTCTAACAAATTCCTGAACTGTTACTAATGATGCAGCTGAAGCACTGTTTGGTAGCCTCAGGGTACTGTTTCTGTGAAACTTCAGAACTATCTCCAAAGAAATTAGATTAAGACAAGAGCAGCATTTACTATTACGAATACTTGGGATTTTAGCTGTTCATTTAAAGTTACTTTGAGAAGTATTGGTTCCTCATATTAATGATCTGTGCCCCAGAGTGTGCGTGCTTAAAATCGGCAGTGAATTGACTGCATCAGACTTGAACCACACCCACAGACTTTCTTGGAGGAGCCAGTAGAAGGCAAAACCAAAATTTAAGGGTATTATCTTAAGACTTTAAGAGGCGGTTTGCGAAACTGAAACTATAAATACTTCTACATTCTGTGTGATAAGAGATGGTAAATAATTAAAGGACGTTAACAGAATTTTTTTTTAAAAAGTATAGTGAGGACAGAACTACACAGAACTGTTTGGGGTACTGTTGTGCATCACTTAAAAGCATAGTACCAATAGCTTACAGCAGTTTTGCAAATCAATATTTATAGAAATCAGACAGTTAAAAGTGGAGTGGGGAAAGGGGCCTTATTGGTGTTACAGTTATAAAATTACATACTCTGGGATTTGGGTTTTTGCGTTTCAGAGTTTTGGGGAAACTTGACTGGGAATAATCTTGTTCCCTCTTTCCTTCCTCCCCTTTGCTTGACTTGCAAGGCTGAAGTGGGAGCACAGGAACAGCTTAAACTGTTTTTTCTGATAGGACAGGTGTTGGGATAGAGGTGTTTGATAAATACAGAAATATGGATAACAGAATCTGGACTACATAGTGTGAACTTAGTTCTGCAGTACCTGGGAGGAAAGGGGCGGGAGGGTGTGTGTAATGGAAACATGAAGTAATAATTCACATTTTTTTTATGAATGGTTTCCATAACTTGAAAATTATTGATCATCATCAGAAACATCCTCTCTAGAATGAAGACATGCATCAGACAGGTTACCTGATAGAAGATTCATATTTTCTTTGAAGGAATATTCTGTCTTTTACCTCATGAGCAGTAGAGAGAAACCTTATGGTTTTATCATCTGAAAGTATGACATACATATTAAAAAAAAAATCTGTATAGGAGCCTAGTTATCTATTATGTTGTCTTGTGTAAAACTGAGTTATACCTGCTGAGGTTTCAACTACACTATGTTTTCATGAGATGCGATGAGCCTGTTTAACTGTTAGAAGAAAAGTCCCCTTTCTGCTTCACTGCCGAATCCTGCTGCAGACTACAAATTTTGTGGATGGATATAATAAAATATCCCTTGTCAGGCCTTTCCCATAAGCTGATTTACTTTGCTAAACGGTAGAAAAATAACCCATGAAATTTTCTGGTGTTTTTTTGAGAGCTGAATCACTTCATTGAATGTTTCGCAAGTACCAGAGCACACAGGACATATCAGGAGCAGCATGGATGCAGAAAAGGTGGACATACCGTAGCGGAGAAGTGTGAAGCTATGCTGAGTGCTGTTCTCTGTTTTAGTTTGTTGCATTTCTAGGGTTCTTTGCTCCTGCTGGTCCAGGAATCCAGAGAATCAAAGAAATGTTCATTCTGCTAGACTAGTAGGAGTAGCAGCTGTTTCTTCTCAAGGCACTCTCTCTTGTCTGATAAATTATCTTAAAATATTTTTATCCATTCTCCCATTTAATTTTGCTACTGCTAGGACATTGTTACTTTGGCCTCTGATCTTTAGATTTCAACAGTTTGTTTCTTTCTACAGTTCTTTTCTCTTACTGACTCTGGAGCTTTTGGGAGCAGCAGCTATGTGTGCATATTGCTGGTATCTGTATTCCAGGTCAGTGTATTGTTACACTGAAATTAACGTGGCACACAGGCATAAAAATACAAATACATCATCCTAAGCCGTACAATTCTAGGCTAAAGAAACTCAACAGTTCTCTTTTTGGAAAGTTCTGTAAAATAATAAAAATAATAATAATAAGGAAATCTATTTTTTAGGATCCTCACACTATCAATTTACATGTTATTTTCAGATTGGTAATGTGGAGCTTTGTAAGCATTAGATATGCTATTTCACTGGTATGGATTTATATGTGGTTGACTAAAGTGTCAAAAGTACTAGTTTAGGATGATGATTATCTTTTCAGAAGAGATTCAAAATTAGTTTTTTCAGTGTTTTGAGAGCACACAGTACAAATACCAAATAAGCTCAAATGTCTCTGCAAAACATGAACACATAGAGGTATTTGTAGCCATAAGTAAATAGTTGAGACTGTAGCCTTTGCTTCTGATGAGTAAATATGCAAATGGAGAAAACTTCACATAGTTTTATGACAGCACTAAAGGAGTGTGATTGGTGCATTTTGTCAAGGAAGCTGTAATGGTATTTCCCCCACTGAAGGTCAGCATCAAGAGAGAAGAAACTCAGAAAGGAGAATGATTTTATGTAGAGATAAATAGGCAGAAACTGAGTAAAATAAAAAATAATACTGTAGGAGAAAGAGGAATAAGAAAAATTAAATAATATGAAAACAATTTATTTGTTTGTCAGGGGGTGGATTCCAGTGAGTAAAGAAAAATCCATGCTTCTAGTTTGGAAATTAAGACTGCTGAGCTTCAGAATTAGCAAGACTACGACTAATTCCACGTGCAGCAGTTAGTTGACAGTTCTGCACAGGGGGGAGGTTTCAGCTCCTCTGTCTCCTTCCTTATGCTGGCACACATCTGAGCCTGCAGTGAGGTCTTTCAGTTTTGTAATCTGTCAGAAAACTTTCAGATTTAAGAAAAAAAAAAATAATGATCTTGCCAGATTTGCAGGTCGACAGGGCTCAGACACCAATATGGTGATGGATACAGGAGAGCAACACTGAGGAAAAAGTAGGATTGTGACCACTGCCAGCTAAATTGGCTTAAAGTACTACAGGAGTGCCAGCTGAGAGGCTTTTTACATCTTCAAAAGTAATTTTTGACTTTTTTGACAGCAGTGTAAAACCTCAGCCTAATCATCCAGAACTAATTTGTAGCCTGGGAAAAAATCTGAAGATAGCATTTTAATTTTTTATGTCCTAGCATTGGCTGTTGTGTCTTCTAGGTAAACTTGTCTGAGCATGTTTCCTCTGAAATTACTCTCCGTAAGTTTTTCCATCTGATTGATTCCCATTCCATTCTCTGCTTTTTAAAGGTCTCATCTTGCTGAACTCAGTCACGTGCAGATACACAGCAGCTTATTTTTACACGTTCTGGAAACAAAATTCCATTCATTTTTTTCCATATATTTGAATTGCTTAAGAATTGCTCTAGCTTTTCAGGCCTTTTGGACCTTTGTTGCCCGTATTTCCCAGGACTTAAGGAAAAGGGCTACATTTGTCTCTTCCCATTGATGAAGAGAAAATGAATATTCTTCGGGCATTTTCAGACTGTCCACAAATTTACATTACTTTTTAGTTTTGCTTCCTAACTTCTTGGACACATCTTATAACTGAAACCTTTAATTGTACTTTGGGGCTTTTTGTTTGGTTGGCGTGGGATTTCTTTATTTCTATGTATAACTTCTACACACATTAAAGGAGATTTTTAATACAAATACTGTGTATAAGTATATAATCCCTAAAGTTAGAGAATATGTGAATTCAGGTATTACTTTGAAATATTCATGAGATTCTGGAGTTCAGGAGATTAAGAGGGACCAAGGTGATTTATCCTGTTGTAGAAAATGTATTTTAAGCTGCTTATGCTTATGGGTGTGCGCCTTGTCTACTGGAATATGAAATTATAATTATACAGTCTCTGAAGGACAATTTAGTTGTGCATTATTTCAAATATCTAAATGGAAATAGTTGGTTTCTCCTAATGATTGGATTAGAACAATAATGTTTAGAGAACCATTGTCTGAACAACATTTAACCAGATTTGTACAAAAGATGTTTAAAAACATAAATTGAGGATGTACTCTAGATATGGGAAAATGTGTTTAACTCGTATGACAAGGACTCATGGATCATTCTGAAAACAAGTGGAAATTGCACATCAATATGCAGTTGAGTGCAGTACAGAGTGAGAGTGACGGGTAAGGCTCTGATAGTGACTATGTAGGAAGTTAGCACTTGAACAGTTAGGTGTTCTTTTCAATATAAACACTGTCTGTTCTTTGCAAAATTGATACACTATGCATTTGGCATTTAAGGTCAGTTGGAAAACTACAAGGGAGAGCCTATGTAGAAATATTGTAAGATAATCGTATCAAGTATGGCTTTCTGAGCATGACATGACAACATTGATCCAGGATGGCTCAGTGACTGTGGTTTGTTTCAGCCAAATTTCAGGTACTCAGCTGCTTACAAAATGAAAAAGGAAAAAACATTAAGTGAAGTTTTGGTGTAATATCTATCCAGAGTCTGTAGCAAGCTGTTCATGTAACAATGCTATAAAATATGCAAAGATGAGCAACAAATAGAAACACAGAAGTCTGAATGATTTCTGTCCCAGTATAGGCTTTAACTTGCAGTGGAATTTGATTTATACTGAGAGACCTGTTAAATGGTTACTTGTGTAGTTTCTGTGTTTCTGCTGAGGAGGGAGATTTTTAAATTATTGTGTAGAGCAGCAGGGAAGGATAGTAAATTAATTATTTAAGGTAGGCCTGATATATACATCTCTCATTCTAGGACAGAAAATTAGAATTAAGGAACTGTAAATGGCTTATGATGTAGGCTCATTTAATTATTATATAGATTCTGATAGCATAGCATTTTTGAAAAGAAGAGGTGAAAATATCCCGGTCAGTAGTTTCTTTGGGGACTTTCCAGTAGGTTAACCAGCCCTTTATTTTCGTGGGTCTCTCAATGATATTTAGTTATTCATGATTCCAACCCCTTCTGGGCAGTAGGTGACACGGTGCTTGTTATACTCTTTTCTGTATGCGAACTGTTGCTACCTGTAACTGCTTCGGAGAGATACAGTTCTGGAACATAGCCTGCATACAAAAGTGGTGGAGTCTGTTATTTGTGCAAGGCACCTGCGTAGTCTTGGTCTGGGGAAAAACAATTTAAAATGTGTAGGTTTTACCCCAAGCTCCAGAAAACACTTTTTACAGAAACAGTTGTTTTGTGTAGTGTGTTTAAATAAGACTTGTTTATGTTTGAATTAGTCTGGATTATTACACTGGAAAGTTATGTGACTGTTTAAAAAAAAAAAAAGTCAAATGACGATCACTTTTGATATTTCAGAGTAGTTACGAGAAACTGAAGTATGCTGCATGATTTACTAGTCTTTTTTAACTAAAGTTGCTAAGATTAAAGGAATTGATTTCAAAATAAAAATCTATTGCATGCGTATTTTTCTGTAATACATAAAATGTCAAAAGGATTTCGTCTGAATGTGTGAGAATTTGCCTTACAATGCTTTTAAACTTATTTTTAATGCTAAATTTGTTATGTGGAACTAATGAATACAAACTGATGGATGTTTCTTTGGCGGTCATGTGACTGTTTGAGTAAGTGTTTGTGACAACTGGAGTCCAGGCTGCCTTTTGTCAGTTTCTCATCAAATGATGTTGCAAAGGGTGATGCTCTTACCTGTTGGACAACTCACAGTACATATATGTCTGCTTCTCCTAATAGGAGCCATCAACAGCAAGAATCACTGGCCTTTCTTTCTTGAGGCTGGAAGGGTTACTTGCCCAGGAGATGGGTGCAGTCTGCATCCAGCTGTGTGGGTGAGGTCCGTGGTTAGTTGATCAGATGGGCCTAGCTTGGCTCCCTGGAGAAGAGGCTCTCCTCAAAGGCTCTTTGTGCCAGCCTCCACCAGGACCAGCCAGAGCTGAGGTCTCCCTCCAGTCTCGGGAAAATAAGCATTGGCTGGTCTCTAAAAGCTGAAAAGAAAGTTCAATAAATACCAAAGAAAGCCTTCTCCCTAGCAACACACTGCCTTAAGCAGCTTGAGTCTTCAAACGGAAGGTCATATGATTGACATATTTGTCCCCTAAAGAGAGTGCACACAATTCGTTTTTTCACTTCTCTCTATTTTTAAGCTGTGTGAAAGCAGGTTTCAGCCAGCCGTACAAGAGAGATTAGCCAGTTGGAATACTACCACTGCCTCCTCTTGGGTTCCTGGTCAGCTCTTACAAGTTCACGAATAACAGGAGAGGCATCTGTGGTATTTATGGAAGTGTTAACTTAGATTTTTTTAAACAGTAACGTTTGTACTCGAGTACCACAAAAATGCACATAAGACATATACGTGATATATTCAGCAGAGCTGTGGGCTGCTCATGTACTTGTGAGCAGCTGGAAGCCATTGTGAGCATTTAGCACTCATTCACTTTTTAGCAGCTGTTGAGAATTACTGAGAGTGCATATAGGTCCTTTTAAACTTTCAGTGTAGGGTTTTCACAGTTGGACTAGAAATTTAAAGCTTAAGTCCATTCGATTTCTGGGCATTTTACATTAGAAATATTTCTCTAGATGGTAGCATTACACAGAGTTGTAAATTAAAGAGTCACTAGACCTATATATGTAGGGGTTGTATGTGTGTGGAAAAAAGACAAGTGTCATCTAAACTGCTGTTGCATCTTCTGTTACTTTGAAAATAAAACAATTTATGCAGAAGTTTTTAAAAATGTAACGCAGGCAACACGCAGAAACTATTCTTTTAATCACTTTTTGCTGTCACGATTGTTTTCGAAAATGTGACTGTGGCAATAAGTGTGCCGGTATAAAAAGCTATGGGAAAGACCATTACTGTGTGAACACTCACATCATGTAATTGGACAAGCCTTAACTCTGTATTGTAATACAGAGTTTTCACTCTGTATTGTAATACATTATTTTTATCAGTAATACCTTTGGAGGACATCTCAAGATGAAGAGAAAAATGTCTTAAAAGCGGATGCATGAATTCCCATGTGGTAGCATTCAGCCCAGAATCTTGTCTTTAGTGATGTGTGTAGAGAAGGTGTGTTTGAAAGATGTTTATTAATTCACAGCAACAGTCTCTGTAATCCTTGTCACCAGCAGTTAGTTTTCTTTTGTTGTTCTAAAGAGAGACTTCTCGTGTTCTTTCTAGGGTACTAAATTTGACATGAGATGTAATTTTTCTTGCTTTATTTTGGGTGGGAGCAGATTAAAAACATAATGGAAATGTTTTCCATATGAAAACAGGGTCATATTTCAGTACCATTTTGAGAACGAAAGGCTTTGTTTATGTACTAAAACATTAGCACAGCTAGAAACAAAATTAGCTGGAACTGGAGTCTCTATAGAGTTTACAGCAAAATAGTAGTTTTGAAACATCTTAATGGGGTTCCTTCCCCTCCCTGGTATCTGAGTTCAGAGTCTTTGCCTTGGAGGAATATTTACAGCCATTCAGAGTGTATATATAAACTCAAACTTTGATTACAAGCCTCCTGGCATGGCAGAGGAAAAATAAATGTTACAGGTCAAGACAGGCTTACCTGCAAGTATTTTAATTAATCATTCCATTGTTCTAACAACTGCCTCTAATGTATACCTGATAGAACAACCATCTTGGTCATAGGTAGCTGCGTAGCATAAGTTGGTTGAGTTATTTTAATTTACTTAAAACCCATGATAGATTAAACATTTGTCCCGATATAAGTGCAGTGTGTCAACACAGTCTCAAAGGTTTTGGCACCGTTCAGTCTCTTCAAAAGGCTACAGCTGCAGTAAAGACCCACATAATATAGGTTGTGTTTGATTTCTGCTCTGTTCAGATTCCTCGGATGTTCATGGCACTCAGGATGTTGCTGGTAGAGCCATGTGTGGGAAAATGTTTACCATAGGCTTGCCTGGTAGTATCACATTCAGTGTGCTTATGGTTTAGCTCCTATTTTCAGAATTAAACCACCTAGCGAGGATGAATCATGTATGTCTCACATTACAAAAATTAAGCGTTTAGCTCTGAAAGTTTTTTAACCGGGCTTACACGTTGCTAAAAAAAAGATCGCATGTTTTAGGTTGTATTACTGATGGCAGTTTCAATTGGTTGTTGATAGAAACGTGAGCAAATGTGTATGCTAACAAATGCATCTTAATGTATTTTAATATAATTCCGTGCTTTGATTTTGAGGTGGGTGGATGTGTATATATGTGTCATAAAAGATACGTTGCTGTTCTGGAGCTTTATGAATTGCTGAAGCTGTTCTATCATGTGTCACTTGGCCACTCTTCCCCAAGCCTGTAGCACTGCTTGGTGTTGTTAGGTCCCAAGCGCAGAGTCCTGCAGAGTCCTCCATCCCATTGATCTCAGCCCATTGGTCCAGCCTGCGCAGTTCCCTTATAAGAGCCTCCCTACCCTCAAGCAGATCGACATTTCCTCCCAGCTTAGTGTTATCCACGAGCTTACTGAGGAAACATTTGATCACTTCATCCAGGTCGTTGATAAAGTTGTTGAACAGAACTGGACCCAGGACTTGGCCTTGGGAGACACCACTTGTGACTGGCCTCCAGCTGGATTTGCCTCCACTGACCACTACTCATTGGGCTCAGTCATCCAGCAGAGTGTGCACCAGTCCAGGCCTGTGGTAGCGAGTTTCTCAAGCAGAGTGCTATGAGAAATGCTGTTAAGGGCCTTACTAAAGTCCAAGTAGACCACATTAACAGACCTTCCCTCATACACTGTCTTTTATTAAGACCATTAAAAGATTGAGTTCTGAGGGAAAGAGGAATGATAATTTTATATATATATATTTAAAAAAGGCTACACAAAAAGCAAATTCTGGACTTATGGATTGTTGTGTGTCTAGTTCCTTGAAAGCCCAAAACCTTGTGATTTAAATACAAGCCCATCCATCTGTCCTAAAGAAATGTTGAGACAGACATAAAATCTGTTAAGGTCAAGCATAAAGATACTGCTGATTTCCCCCTCCAACAATACTTTAACAGCTCATACCAAGAGGGTATATGGTGAAGCAAACACCTAAATTCCACTGATGTTGTATTTCAGTCTGGCTTATGAAATGCACTTCATGCTGATTTTTCTCTACCTTATCTGTGTTTTCTTCTTGCAGCAATGGAAAGTGGGGGAGGGAGGGCATAAAGACTCTCGAAAATATTACTGGTAAGCCAAGTATTGTGATTAAACAGGGTCATGTCAGATAAGGTGATGGGGAGTGTAAAAAGATATGCTGCCTTTTCCCCCAAGTGTATCTTTAACATTATGACCAATGAATTTGTCAAGAGAAACAGCACAGTCTTCTTTGCATATCATTTGAACTGAGAGCTTGCTTTGAAGAAGATAAGCGGACTGTGTTGCCCAGAAGAAATAATGATGCTAATTTATCTTTGTCTGTCCTCATAGAGCAGTGTGTGTCAGTGTTAAAAAGGAAATAGAGAAATAACTGAGCTATAGCTTGCCACCTATTCAATGCCACAGTATTGTTGATGGCATGCAGGACTCGCAAGAAATATGTCTGGTCTTAAAGTAGTGATTTATTTTACTTCGTCTTAAAAGTATTTGGAAAAGTTGCCTCTGATAGAAGAATAGCTGCCAAATCATGCTAAAAAAAAGACCTCTTCAGCAAATTCTTTTTAACACAAAGCAAGCTATGTTGTGGGCTTTATGTGTAATCAAGAATGAGAAAGTCTAAGTAACATGCTTACCAGCAATTTCTAACTAGTAATATTTACATTCTGGACATGGGAAACTTGAAAGTCGCTGGTAAAATTTTTGAGAAGAAGGGATAATGGCATGTTTTCCTTCATACTCATTAATACAGCAGCTTACTGGAAGTGAAGCCTTTACAAAATTGGAAACTGATGTCTTGCCAGTAGGTAATTAATAGTTTAGGTACTTGCAGTCTGTTTCTTTTAAAAAGTTATTTTCTTTGTGTTTCACATCTGGGTACCCATCATCTTGCCTAGGATTTCGTTCCCATAGATAATTCAGTCTTTTAAAAACTTAAAGACCTTCCAGACACATAGGCATGTATACCTTTGCTTCAGGAATTCCAATGTGTTTTAATTTAGCCTGTGTGTTTTTTATATTTTACAATACATTGATGTCCGAGGTCTTGGGGTTTCTTAATACATATGTGTTTAGGAATTTGCAATATATTGTTTGTGAGGTTTTTAGTTTATAAATTATGAATGGAAGGGTTTTGTCCCTGGAGACATTTATGTGTTAAGGCTGTTGACTGGCACATGGTATGTTAGGAATACTTCACTGATCTACAAGTGAATTGCAGTGGGACATTTTTCTTTGTCAGGAAGATAAAAGCATTCTAGACCCCGGAGAGACCAGCGAGTGTCAGGGCACACCTCGGAGCCGCAGCTGTGACTGGGGCTCTGCAGCAGCTGGGGACTGAAGGAAGGTGCTATTGTGTTTTACCAAAATTTGTATTAAATTAATAAATTGCAGGTGGCTTATGCTTTACAGTCCCGCAGTGAAAGGGCAGTCTGTAATTACTGGGTGTCTTTACAGAGATACAGTGGTAGAAAAGTTATTGTATGCAGCAATTGTAAATAACTTTTCTATTTAAGGAAGACTTTTAAGTATCTACTCTTGTTTATCGTATGGTGGTGTTCTGGAACTGCCACATTCTCTGCCCTTATGTTTGGAGTGTGTGCAGAATTATTTAATGCCTTGCCTGTGTCCTAAAAAATACGATGTGCTGTTGGAAAAATTCACTACTTGAAGTGAACATGGAAAAAAGCGTATGAACTTCGACAAAGTGTGGTAGCTGGAAGAGCTTACTCTGAGGGTGACAGGGAAGGTGCTGAGCTGCTGTTAAGTGTATTGGTGTTTAACCAGAGGTGGACTGGGGCAGCTTGCAGGTTGTCTGCATGAGAAGTTGCTGAGGTACATGGAAGGTAAGTGACTCTCTTTGGTGTACTTGCGTTGCTGAAGCTGTCTGAACATTCTTTCTGTGAGCTTGGTGGGTCAGGCCTGTAGTTGGCTGGGGAAGATCAAGTCAGATTTTGACCTCTCTTTGCACTTTATTTATCCATCATCTTGCTTCACCATTTCTTCTTCTCACTTGCTGCTTGTGCTCAAGCCTGAAAGGATAGTCCTAGAACAGCTTATAACTGCTCCCTTAACCAAAGGCAGACTTGCATTTGGTGCAAGATGAAACTGTCTGCAGCCTTTCCTAGGATTGAGCTCAGTTCAGGTAATGAAAATTCATCTGAAGTGCAGGGATGTGTGACAGGATTGCAAAAATGTCATCCAAAAGGCATGACACTTGGAAGCCAGACTGTCAATGAAAGACACCGATTTTGGTGATTTTTGTGAATATGTTGTTATGAATGTAGGAAAAAGAAAATACACCGTATTTTCCAAAGCAGCTACTTTAGAAATGAAAACGTGCATTATTTGAGGAAGGTTTGTATGTTTGTACAGAAATGCTGAAAGCCTTCCCTGCCAGCATTAGTAATAATGAGAATCTGAGTACCTACTGAGACTTAGCTGGGTAAGATTGTGAGGCTCAAGGAGCTCTGTCAGAATAAAGTAACCCTGCGATCATATGAGTGGATTGTTCGGTTTGTGAATTGACTCAGCTGCAGTCAGTCACCTTCCACATGGATCAGTTTGGGATAGCAGCAATATGGCAGGGCAGTGCAGGCACTGACAGGCTTTACTGGGTACTACCTCAAGGATCTCTGCTCCCTAGTAAACTTTGCTACTTGATCCTTCTTTTAAGATGGTATCTTTCTTTTACTTTTCTGTTGTAATTTGTTACAGACTTCTCAGAGTTGCCTGTACACAGAATCTTAACAGTCTGCCTGTCACCTCTGAAGTCCTTCATTGACTTAGCACAGTGAATGCACTGCCATTAGAGCCTGTGTGCCCATTTTTTTCCACTGTGGCACCCTATCTGTCTAGTGTATGTTTTGTACATAAATAAGTTAAACTATGATACTCGTCAGGGTGCACTATATGCATATGAGAATCTGAAGCATTTAAGTGCCTAGTAATAACTTCAGAACCATTAGTTAAATACAAGAATTCTCTGAGTATCTTGAGGTATCTGAGGCTCAAGTATAGCTCGGACATTGATAATGAAAAGGAAGTCATTAACAAAATTAAATAGAGTGCTTTGTCTGAGCTTCCTATTTCATGACATGAAACAAGCTCTTACTAGTAGTGATCATTACAAAACAGTATTCCTCTTTAGGAAAAAAAAAACAAAACCCAACAAAACAACCCACCAGACAGCGAGGCCTAATGTAGAAGACAGAATTGTGGTTTTAACTGGGCATCGGTATGATCCGTGCTGTGTATTTCATTTGAAATTGTTTTATTTTAGCAGGTGTTTCCAAAGAGACTTAATGTAGGTGGCACTTGTAGTTGTTGCTGGTGTTTTGAACCTTGTGACTATTAATTCTGCTCTGAGGGAGGTTAGAAAGCAAGTTACTTGAAGCAGTAGTGGTCGCTGGTGTTTGGTCTCCGTGTATTGCTAACCCGAGCAGAGCTGCGCGCTACATGAGGAGTACTGGCCGTGCGTTCCCAAAATGGTACCCACTCTGCCTACACAGTTGGCTTTGTTAGGGTTTATCGCCTTCAGCTTCAGTGTTTGTATTCAGGGAGCAGCTGCAAGTGCTTACGTTTAAAGAATTATATTTTGAGATACCATTTAAGGGTTTTTTTTTCTTAATCTGCATGTTGCATTGTACGGGAGAAATACGAGGAAAGCACTGGAGGTTTGAGAGGATGAAAGGTTTGAGTCAATCACTTGAGCTTCAATTCAGTAATGCAAATCTGGCTTTAAGTGACCTTATTGATGTTTGCTCAAAGTAGCTTCCTTTTGGTACAAATGACTGAGCTTTGTTGTAGCTATTGTACAGGTAATGTACCGTCCCTTTAGAGCTTGCCTTTGTATCCCCGATGCAACCTCTCTTTGCTTTGACAGGGAGTGCCTGCAGAAATGCCTGGAGCTAAGGTAGACAGCGTCGGTGTGCCTCATTGATCATCTGTCAGCGAGGAAGGGAGAGGACAGGGCCGGCAGAACCCTGCGCCCATTGCTGGCTCCCAGGTCTTGGAAGTTTGAGGGTTTGGCCATCGGTGAATGGCGTTCCAAGGAGAGCTCGCTAACCCGGAGCGAAGCAGTTCAGAAAGGGCCCCGCCGCTTCTGTGACTTGGGCCTTGGAGAGAGGGGCAGCTGGAAGCGTGGGATGCGAACGGGCAGCAGGATTCTGAGCAGTACTTGTGGGGTGGTGCAGTTAGTGCTAAGCACCCGTGTTTTGAGGCGATAGTATTGGATAATAAACAGTGCCATCTTCTGGGAGGATTCGAATGCCGCCTTTGTGGTCAGCGTTAAAGGTGATTTTGAATTGTGGGCTTTTGTTTTGTTTGTGCTGGGTTGTTTGTGAGGTTTGGTTGGGTTTTGTACACGAATGCGTGTCAGCTGCTGTTGAGTACTCCAGAGAGGTGGATCTCAAAAGTTAAGGATGTGGTCTGCTTTATGATCTGATGTCTGTTATTATTTTTGTAAACATCCTTTGCAAAACCTAGGCAATTGCAACTTCTTGTTTCGTAGGAAGCATTGAGATCTATAGGCAACTGTTAAAGGTCCAAAGTAGGAATGCCTGTCTTCTTTATTGCTTCTCAGTTGTAACTCCTTCTTTTGGGGATGCCAGAAGGCAAGAAATGCTTTCTATCTTAAAACCATTTTATAAATAGGAAATGTTCACCGTGGTGCAGAATCTGGGATTAGAGTTACTAAAATTATCCTAGCAAGAGGAATGTAAGAGTCAGCATTTACTCAGACTCATTAATGGTGTCAGATCAATCACCTGAACCCTTACTTGGAGGAAGTGAGCAATTTTAGTAACATTAATGGAACTAAATGGGAGATGCAGCTGACATTATTGGGGGGTGGGGAGTGGGGGGAAGAGGAGTCAGTGTGTTAAAAATCCTTACTACTAAAATAAATTAGATAATGTGCATCCAGAATGACAAGAACTGTGAGCTCTGGATAGGGTGGGTGTGGAAGTGGTTTTATTCCACCGTGATTGTCTAGGTAATTTACCAGCAAAGATGCAATGGAATAGTTCTTAAACCAAAATGCATTTCCTTTGCACATAAATTTTAAGTCAATTCTGAGTATGTATTATCAACCATGATATAATGTGTACATTTTGTATTCCAGAGGGTCTCACTTTAGTGACTGTGGAGTCAGGGGTTTCTGGATAGTAGAGTCCTTAACAGTACTATTGATTTTCAGTTAAAATGGTAATTGAATGTGTATTTATTTTTTCAATATTGGTGTATGCGTGGTCTGTCATACATTATTTAATATATAAAGAAAATTTATAACTTTCAGTGTATTCTGAATGTTTAACAACAACATAAATTGTTACCGTGTAATCTTTGTGGTTTTATGCAAGTGAGTATTACAGTTAGAACTTTTAATTTCTGACATCTGAAAGTAATTTAGTGTTGATCCATTTTAGCATGTTGATTTTAAGTTGTTGGTAAGGGTCAGGTGTTAAAGTTTCCATTGCAAGGGGTGGTGGTCCTTCAGCATGCCTCATGCGAAGTACTGTCTTTGCTTGGATACAATTAAAAAAATTCCTGTGTCTTGTAATTTAGTACATGACTTCTCCCTAGTTTGGGAGTAAAGTATGCATAATTTTGCGGCCAACTAGCCAGAAAAAAATATTTCCTGATGCATTTGGAACACCATGTGTAGGTAATCCTGTTAACTAGTTTGAGACGTTTTCACTGGTACAGTGCTGTAAGGTATTTAATAGATTCTGGTTTTGTTAGCGGTGGTGATTGCATTTAATAGATTTTGTTGTTGTTATTAGCTGTGATTGCTGTTCTTTGTGGCTTTTAATTGTGGGATTTTTTTTGTAATCACTCATACTGTTGGAAGTCTCAGTTCAAACTGTCTACAAGAGTTATATTTTAAGACAGGTGACCAACTTTGTGAAATCAGAGTTGATGAGTTCAAGTGGATAGCACAGTGTGTCAATATCCAGGTTCCCATTAACTTGGAAGATGCTTTTCCAAATATCTGGAAAACATTGTGTAACTAGACAAGATACATAAAAATATAAGAAATTCTGTTCAGCAAAGGAAGAAAGCAGTTCAGCTAACATTGAAGTTGCCCACTTTTCCATCTGATGGAGAAATTCTGCAGTGGCTTTCAATAAAAATAGTAAGGTGATAACATTTAAATACATGCTGGGCATTTCTCTTTGTTTTCATATATCATAATCTTGTTTTCTGGATAATGGGATGTAGATTAAACACACAGCAGTATTTCTGGAAAGACAGATCAGAAAATGTCACATCTTATAACTAAAATGGCACTAATTAGAAATACTTTTGTTAGGAACTGGAAAAGTGTGCTTTTTTTGCTAAGTAATATTTATGCAAGCCGCAGGATACCAGTGGAGTTGATAACTTCAAGGAAACAATTTATATCAAAGCAGAATCAAGAATAAAGTGTACTGTGTAAACAGTAGCTATATCCTAATCAGAATACATCTACATCATCCAGAATTATGAATTCTGCCTTAGCAGTAGTTCTTGATGTGTTTGGAAAGTTAGTCAAAGTTTGTTGTTTGCTACCCTCACCCCCCTGACATAGCCAATATCAACTACAGTGGAGCAAGTTACAGTAAATTGAAATTGTTTAAAGTTTATGGTGTCTGTTCTTCCTTCAGCTCAAGAATACAATCCTGAAAGATCCCTTTAGACCATGAAAATGTTTACTAAAACTTGAGAAAAAACAATTTCTGTAAAACACAGCCCTGCTTTTATAATTTCTGGTATGAGCCTTTTGCAAAACTCTTTCAAGATATTTACCAATACCACTTAGTGATAGACACCAGGCAACTTGTACTTAATTTTTAGGAAAAGTTGACATAAGGTTATTGGTTTTGTGACTAATGGTAAGCAGATATTTTGCTTGATTGAAACTTCAAGGCATTTTATTCTAGGTCTGGATCTTCTGCACTAGTGAATTAATAAACCTGGCTTCCTTCCCATCTTTTCACACACAGGCAGAAGGAGAAGACAGCCTTAAAAAGATGCAGCTGATGGAGCTTGCAATTCTGAATGGCACCTACAGAGATGCCAACATCAAATCACGTAAGCATGTCATAAACTCGAGGGTCAGTGCAATAATATTGTTTACAGGGTTTGAGTCCTAAGTCTACTTTTTGGCAAGTAGAAAGGCAGTAGAAAAAAAAATAGTAGGTAGCTGTTGTGAAAAATCTTCTGGAGAGAAGTTGTGTCAGTTTGGGGGTTTTTGTTTATCATTCCCCCAACCTGCCATTTTTGTTAAATAGTATGTCTAGGTTGAAATATTTTACGTATACATAGCTTTAAAAAAATTCAATCCTTAAGCCAGACTTTTCTATTTTACAATCATTTTTTTCTTTAATACATATAAAAGACAACAGACTCCTTTTCAATGTTATTTTAAGAGATTCAATTTGAAAATGTTGCAGATGTTGAGGATACTATGAATACATTTTTCTGTATTATATTCCTTCCTTTCATCTTGCTTGCATGTGTCCCCCCCAGTGTTATGTTTTTCCAACAATTCATCAACTGATTTCACAGCTGAGTTCACAGGGATCAGTGATGTAATGAGCCATTTTTGCAATTTCTTCCATTACATTTGTGTGAGAATGCTTTTGCAAACGCATGTATGCACAGGCTTACACTTGAAAATTAATTACATATACCTACTAATGAGAGCTTATATTATGTGTGATACAAATTATTTTCTTTTGTTGAAAATCTTCTTGTAAAAAATGTAGTTGCTGATACTGTTACATAGGAAATTTTTGCTGTACCTGTGATACACATGTTAGCACAGTTAAATCAATCTTTTCACTAAGGGCCTACTGATACTTGCCATTTTTTTCTCCACACAGTCACCCTTTCAGTGTTGGAATATGCTTAACGGATGGAATACAGTTAGGTCAACTTAAGAGTGCTTACACCAATGTAATTATTCTGATTAAGTGACATAAGCAAGGGCTTTTACCGCTACAAAGGTAGCAATAAATATTTCAGCTCTAATGAGCATTGTAATATTTAAAGCTAAATCAATTAAAAATAAATTTTTAGGCTCAAAATTATTGCAAATTTATGAGTAAAGTAGCTTTCAGGTTAGCTTAAATTGATGCAAGCTGTTGCATAGAAACCTTCATATTAATTTGAGCAATTTCCTTGATCCCATTGGTCTGTTGTACCAGTGTAAGTGGGAAGATAGAAGTAAATTTGGGAGGCTTTTGGGGGGGGTTGGGGTTTTTTTCCATTTTTTGACTACAGATTTCCACACTAATAACCACTTTTTGATAAGAAAACAATTTCAGACTTTCTGCTTTGGTTTTACTGAAAACTTGAATAAGTAAAAGCCATACATCTTTAAGAAAGGAAATTAAGATCTTTATGGTTTTTTTTTAAAATTACACATTCAGTCTGAGCATTTGTTCAAAACCTAAAAATAATGTAAAAACTGAAACAGTCTCAAATCCAAAAAACTCCCACATTTCTCTGTGAACACCTATAAGTTAATATAGCGCGTAACAGTCTGTAAGCTATAACCCTTTAATATCGACTGTTACCAAGTGATGTGTTGCAGTATGAGTAGTTGTTCATCTTTTGTGCCTGTGTTACCAATGTTTAAAAACTAACAAAACCAAAATACAAAACAAAAAGAAAAAATGAAGAAAACCCCATTAAACAAGCCCCCAACACCTATTTTCCTTAACATAAACAAGGCCATAGTGAGCTACAATACAAAGAGAGTGTTTTATTTTTAGGAAATTGGTACAGAAATCGCTTTTGAGTGGGTATTCATGCTAGAGTAGTAGAGGAGATGCATTGTCTTTCTGTTCTCTTTAACTTTATTGATCCTGGAAATTGGAATTGTGTATGTGCTTAGATGCAGTTTTAAGACTTAAAAAAACTGTAGACACACAGCAGCTCTGCATAACTGAGTATCTGTGGACTCTGTAGATGCACTACATTTTGTGCTCTGTATTTGATTATGACGGTTTTTTCCTTGTATCTCCTGCATGCATCTCAGTCTCATGCAGTCTTGATAGTGTAAATGAAGAAACGTGGTCTAAATGGAGCTTTTGTGCTGTGTAACCTGTTTGAGAAATCTACCTCACTGTTTTACAATGGCTTTTTTATTTTGCATGTTCATACTTAATCACACTGGAAAATGGAAAGCTGTTTGCATTTGAATGGTGTGCTTTAGCACTGTGTGATCAGCGCATGTACTAATGATTTCCTTTTATTTTTCTTCTTTCCTACTTTTCCCCTTTTTCCCATTCTTTCCACGTTTTGTACTGCTATCTCCATACTTTCCTCTGAATTTCTTTGCTTACTGTAGCAGCCCTTGCCTTTTCTCTTGCAGCAACAGCCCAGGCTCCAAGGATTATTACTGGGCCTGCGCCTGTTCTCCCACCAGCTGCCCTGCGTACTCCTACGCC
Organism: Heliornis fulica; assembly: GCA_013399135.1. Classification (NCBI taxonomy): domain Eukaryota; kingdom Metazoa; phylum Chordata; class Aves; order Gruiformes; family Heliornithidae; genus Heliornis; species Heliornis fulica. The sequence continues at coordinate 282,966 of VXBZ01008385.1, read as the reverse complement.
AGCTGGCCCTACCATAATGCCTTTGATCAGACAAATACAAACCGCTGTCATGCCAAACGGAACTCCTCATCCCACCGCTGCAATAGTTCCACCTGGACCCGAAGCTGGTTTAATTTACACACCATATGAATACCCCTACACGCTGGCACCAGCTACGTCAATCCTTGAGTATCCTATTGAACCTAGTGGTGTATTAGGTAAGACCTTTGTATGTGGATAACTGGAGAGTATATTGCTTGTGCTTATATGGTACTCACAGGGTTTTGGGGCTCAAAGGAAAAAACCTGACATAACAGTCTTATCTCAGGTATACCAAAAGTGGATATATCAAAACTGCCCTGGAAAACTGCTCAAATGGCGTAACTCTTAAACACTTTAGGCGTGTTGGTGTTAATGAATGGTTGTATTTAGTGTATGAGAAGATTACTGAAAATAAAATTTTAATGATTGTATGACACTAGATAGATGTATATGTGAGGGAGAAAAAAAGCTAAATGGAAGTTGACATCTATTATGTCATTTAGGCTTCCATAAATACCAGATTTGTTTGTGCTTGCTTGAGCGTAAACTAATTTCCAGTAATTTTGAAAGAGAACTTCTGTTTTGCTGGACATTTTTAGTAGGAAAAGTGGAGAGAATGGAGAGGTCATCTTTCAGTTTGTTGGAGTTTTTTCTTCTTTATTTGGTACACCACTGATACAGCTTTCTGACACTGAAGAGAGATTTATCATTTTGTAAGCAGAAAATGATTTTGGTAAATGAATATAACGCAAACTGAGTTCTGAGCAAAGGATGATACAGTTAGCAACTTCACTGATGGTGTCTTTTGTACACGTTGGATTGAAATATCCGTCATTCCTAGTATATCAGATGGTTGACTTGCTGTGTGAAGGGGAGAAAGATAATGCAGCCGTGACAATTCAGTTAGCTGGTCAGTGTGGAACTAGCAGTTACAGTAGTTTCTTCCTTCCCTACTCTCAACAAAGTAATCTTTCCTCTTCAGTTTGTTCTGAATTGTATATGACCTTGGTGCTGCATAATGTTGATTTTATAGGACTTTGATCTTAGTTTGTTCAGTGGCAGTTATTGATTTACACAATTTCTAAACATCTCTAATGAACACTGGACAATAAGGTTCAAAGTCAATATTTTGTTGAAAGTATTGCAAAAAAAAGTCAGTTGTTTCACTTAAGTGACAGATACTTTTGGAGTTACCTCTGTGTGTGTGTGCATGTTGCCATGTTACATTTGGAACAGTAAAAAAGAAAATGTGTTTCAGGCTTCTGCCTCTTAGGATTAGTGAAACAATAATAAAATAAAAATTTTATCAGGGCAAAAATATGCAGTAGGTCTGTCTTTGAGAAACTTAACTTTGTTGTCTGCTAATCCATAGCCACAATTCAGTGAGTGTATGATGATGTCATCATTTAGTAATTTCCCACAAACATTTACCAGCTCCTCCACCCCTGGTCTGCAAGTCCACTTGCAATATGTCCTGGGTTAAGGTCACAGATGTAACAGTAGCTGGCTAGTGACAAACTCCTCTCCTGAATTCACTTAATAACAAATAAAGAAATATCTGATTTCATAGTAATAATTTAGTACCCTGCAGGGAACTTTGATTTCTCACTGAATTGTCTATAGAGAGAGAGGAGTGGAAAATTACTCAGAAAATGGCATCTGAAATCATTGCATTCTTCTGCACTTAGTGGTGAGAGTACAGGTGTATGGCCCCAAAACAGTTCTCACCAAATAGTCTTAGGTGAAAAAGGAGGAGGGAGGGGAAAGACCCACACTCTTACTTAGAAATGATAACCCTTAATACATCTGCTCTGTTATCAGAGCAGTTGCATAGAGTTAATTGGATTAAGTATTTTTTTCTTAATACACTTATTTAGTGGTATGGTATATTTGTCCATTTTTGTGATGGACCTTTAAGGTATCTTAGAATAATTCTGTTAAAGATGGCAGAGAAGTGCATCCCTGTTAGTATATTCGGGGATATTGGTGTTAGGATCAAATTTAGTTGGTGACTAACTTTTAATTCCCTTCCTTTTATCTTCAGGTATGGCTTTCCCAACGAAAGGCTAAGAATTCAAGAACGGTCTTAACTGATCCTTCATCAGATCTGAATTTTAACAAATGCTTAGTTTCAGCAGCCTTGAAAAAAGCTTGGCCTAGCAGTCAGTGACTTACTTGCACTTTTTTGCACATAGATTTAAAATAAAATAGTGCTATTAATTTGGATTAGCTCCTATTATTACAGAGTAGCTGTAATTTATGAGTGTATAGTAGTATACTGACTGCTAAGTGTTCTATATAGTGTTTGCTTTACTAATCACCTAATTCATTGCAGTTCATACTTATTGACTTAAAGTTTAAAATCACAATCTGTAGGCTTGAAGATTTGCTTTAAAACTTCTTTTGTGGTAGAACTGGAAGTGATCTTAAGGTTAGCAAATAATTGTCAGTATTAAAAGATGGCATTATTTAAAATAGTCCTGCTGCAAGAAAGGCACTTCAGTGAATATGTGACTAGTAAAGCTTAAATGTGCTTGGGTCTAATAGATTTCATGAAATACTGTAATTTTGGGATTGTAAATGAATGGATTAAACAGGTTAAGGCCAGGATGTTTAAAATAAATGCAATATTAATCTGCACAGATAAACTTCTTTTTAAGATTAAGATTTGAAACTACTGTGCCTTAACTTGTTGCTTTTCTTAAAATGAACTTTTGTAGTTAATGATCATTTAAATCCATTTTGATAAACCTGCTGTTAATGTTTTCTTTGAATGTTTTCTAACTTTGTCTTGGTAATTGCAATTTAACTAGGTGCGGTGGCTACTAAAGTTCGAAGGCACGATATGCGTGTCCATCCTTACCAAAGGATTGTGACCGCAGACCGAGGTTAGTTTAGTTCTGCAGTTCTTGTTTGTAAGAAGTGCTTTGAGTGTACATGAGATTTGCAACACCACAGCTGGTTAACCAAATACCCTATTTTGACCCATTCATTATTTTTTTTTCTCAAGAAATCTGGATAGTTAATATTTTAAAGCTTTGGGAATACTTGTGGTTTTAAAAACGTTTTGTAAACCTGGCTTTCCCAGCTCAATTAAATATAGAAACTTAGTGATATATTTAATATAAATGCTATAACTGCTTCCCTTTTTAAAAAACTATTTAAAGATCTATTGTATCAGGAAACACTATGAATTCAGTGCTGCAATAATTAATTTGGTTGTGGTTCCTTCCTTCCCCCCCAATTTGTTCATTTAATTGGTGTGGAAATATCAGATTGGTGTTGCAAAATAAAATGAATGGATGGTTGCTTAATGAGAAAGAAGTAAAGGAATAAATGCCTCCTGTCTGTGTCTTGGAGAAATCTGAAGATTTAGATTCCTTTTTTCCAATAAACTTTTGAGCCACTGTACTGTATATTATGAGAGGATGCATGTTCTCAGATACCTGACTGAATTCAGAAAGGTAAGGGCTGTGAAGATAATACTGCAAAAGTTGTTTGAGTTCGACTTATTAATGGTAGGGAAAGGGAGGTCGTTTTGGGTTTTTTGCCAAAATCAATTTCTTGGTATTTGCCTTTTGCTGCTAAAATGTGTAACCTGAAGGAGAAGCAACTTTTGAAGTTCTGTTGGTGAGATGACATCCAATATTTGGGCATCTCTCTTTAACCCTTGAATGGAAAGTAAATCTTCATTTTTCTCCTATTCCTCAAGTGTAATGCCTTTGGACCCCTGAATGAAGTCTTTAAGCTTATTGAGAAAAGTGATATTTTCGGTTTATTGACATTGGCTAGAAAGCAGTGTGTGGGCTGAATTCTTATCCCATCCCTGCTGCTGACTCACTGTGGGGTTCAGCAAGTCATTTAATCTCTCTGTGTATGTTTTCCCATCTGTAAAATAAGGATAATAATACTTCCCTACCTCACAGGGGTGTTGTGGGGGTTCTTGTTTTGTACAGGGCTTTGAGGATGCAAAGCATTATGTGCCAAGTATTATTATTCTGCTCTCATCAAAATCAGTGTTGTGCAGGCTTCCATGATATTGTAATATTCAAAAGCCAAATTCAGGTGACAGGTCTGACATCTCCTAACATTGACTACACTTCACTTTTCACAGCCTTCCATAAATTAACTACAAGAAACAATAGAGATTTCGGTCAAAACAGTAAAAAGTGCCATCCTGGATATTTTCTATATTTATGTAACACTTTTGTCTTTCATATGTTATCCCTTTACAGAAAGTGTAAAGCTGATAACAAGACACTACTTTTCTAGAGGATTGCTTCTTCTTTTCTATCACCACACACTATTTACAGTCCATTGGCTCATTTTCATTTCAGAGAACTCTTCAGTGGGCAACAGGGTATAAGCAGAATATGGTCATAGCCTATGTTTACCAAAAAAAAAAAAACAAAAACAAAAAGAGAACAGAAAAAGAGGCTAAAGCCTATCTCTGTCAGGAGTAATGGGTGGTAAGACTTTGGTTGTCTTTGAAAGTTTGGTGTGATTTTTAGTAAAACCTGATTTTTGCAATGTCTTTCATGATGAGCAAAATAGTTTCAGGTGACAGGTGAGGTGACCTTTTTGTCTAGTGAGATATTTGCTTGAGACAACTAGTAAATACACCGAAAAAGCTTGGGGAGGGGGAAATACCAATTTGTAGTTTAATTCATCATTGTAGAGTTTCTTAATTTACAACGGGTCTGTATGTTTTACCCAAGTCATAAGTAATTTAAAATAATTATGGGTACAATTTCACCTTGTTTTAAAATACAGCCATTTTCTAAAATATAGTGTTCGTTCCTAGCAATACTGGAAGCCTGCTGTCTTAAGTAGATAAATAACACGTGGCTTACCTCCTGTGGAAGAAGTCATGCATACCTCTCTCCTTTAGCATGAAAACCACATTGCTATTTCAGGAGAATGTTATGATAAAGTCTTATCTAAATAATCCACTGCATATTAAGAAAGACAAAGTTAGTTTTATAACTGTACATCATTGTACTTTGAATATTGGAATGCTAGATTATCACTGCACAGATTTAACAGTTTCACAAAAGGTTTTGAAGAGAACTTTGCTCAGCAATAAGTTTCTCTTAATCTGCTAAAATTATGTTGCAGAATTAAAATACTCTCAGTATTTACCATATCCACCTATTTGGCTGTTCTATCACCAATATAATTCTGTGGCTTTAGACATAAAAAACAATGTCAGCAAACCGAAATACTTTTTTTTTCAATGCAGAAACTTTTTTATATATAGTTAAAGCTCACTAAATTTATATTCACATTCATAGGGTCTAAAGATTTGGGTTTTTTTTTTTGTTTTTTTTAAATCGATTTTCAGATGACTTTTTAGTACTACTGTATTCACTTTTTAAGTAGGCTTTTATTCTTTGCCTAGTGCTGTTTTGGGGTTTGGGTTTTTGGGTGGGGTTTTTTTTTTTTTAGTTTTTTTGTGGGTTTTTTTTTTGTTTGTTTTTGTTTTTTTAGAGATAAGCACTGCATTTAAAGCAAGAATCCCCAAATGTGTAAATGTTACTCTTACAACTAAGCATTTAGAATTGGTGAAGGGTTGAAAATATAGCTCATTTTAACTCAGAATAAAAGCCTGGTTTATAAATAATACAGAATTGAATTTGATGCATATAACAGAGAGACTGATTTAATTGTAATAAACTGTAAATGGTGTTGCACAGTTGACAAACCTGTGTGTACTGTAGAAGGCCAGGGACTTGGCAGAGGATGTATCACAGGTGTACTGGTATTTTTAAAAGGTAGCTTGCTTTGATGATAAACTCCACATGAAATATTAATGCTGAGATTTTTCTTGAATGTTTTATCCATACCAACTGTCACATAATTTATATATAAATTTTAATACCATTTAATCAAAATCATAATCAGTACCAAAATGCTTTAAGAGTCTGTTTCTAGTATACCTGTAAAGTGGTGAGATTGTGCCACATGAAATATTTAATTTTTTTTTGCTTATTTTTGAAACAGCCGTTTTTAATTTAAAACAATTCCCACTTAGCACGATTCTGAAAAATTCAGGGAACATGTGGTCTCATTTATGTTACAGTAGTAATTTTTCTTAGCGTTATGAACTGTATCCTGAATGATAGGCCATTTTTATTATGTGAAAGTAAATAAGCCCACAAGAAAGATTGCTCAATCAATACTATCTGTGAATCTTATACCTACTGGACTTCATTTTCTGTAATGGCACAAATCTGACTTTGCACTGAATACCTTTCTCACTTTCATCTCCTCTGCCTTAGTCAAAATGGCAACAGTACAAAAACTTTATCAACCTCAGAATTTATTAGCTATAATTAAGCTGTTGAATGAGTCTTAAAAAAAATTATTAAAAAAAAAAAAAATCATACTACTGTTAAGTGGACCAAGTTTGGTGAAGGAGAATGTGAGAGAATGATTTAAGAAGGAACAGCTCAAGAACATTGGGAATGATAACTTTCCACTTGAGAACTTTTTTATGTTATACTGTAATTTGTTTGTGTTTTTGGGTTTTACTTTTTGTTGGGTTTTTTTTTGTTTGTTTTTGCAAAAGAAAATAGTATTTACAGGTGGCTTCTTTTAAAATATAAAAATATAAAGCAGGAATGTATATGAAATGTCAGATTTTATTGTATTTGCAGAGTATTAGCTTTGAAAATGAATAAAGAGAGCTGTTTGTAGTTTTAAAATGCCTTATTAGTATCAATTAGATATTTTCTCTATTTTTTGATGTACTTAGAGCTTTTTAAGTATAGACTTTAAAATGGCAGGACTTTTACAGTGTTTACATGCAAGTGCATTTTATAAGTGTCCTATATGTGTAAAATAGTATTTTGAACAGGAAGATGCTGGCTAAAGTAGCAGGCTGGGCATTTTCCTGGTTCCCACAATGATGCCTACGTTGCTAGACTACAGTTTAGTATTGCTTTGTATCATGAGGCCAAGAAATTCCATGTTGTTTGTAAATAGAATAAATGAAAGGCAATAAAAAATTTATTGAACAAAAACCCTTTGTTTGGCCCATAGTTTGTTGAACCAAATTGTTTCTCCAAGTCCAGAATTCCATAGATGACTCCATTCTTTTAACAACCAGTTATTAATAATCACATCCATCATTAATAGTTGCTTTAATGCTTGCACCTGGGGAGGTACTAATGCTTAATAGCAGTCAGATACTGATGCTGTGCACTGACTGTTGTTCCAGAAATCTTCTACCCAGTTCCAAAACTGTTCATCGTTTTTGTTTTCCAATTTTCCTTCATCGACTGCTACTAACCATTAGTCGTTAGTCGTATTTTATCTCTATTTCTCCTGTTAACCGGTTTTGTGGGAGCGGGCTTCTCCTTCACGTGTTCAAATCATGATGGAGGGCTGTCATGATTTTATTGCATTCTGTAGATGGTGTCGATCAGTATGTCAGAATTAAACATGCTTGTTTTTTTTATTAGTTGTGATTAGTTTTCATGTTGTCATTAAGCCGTCACTAGCTGGAACTAATCTCTTCTCTATCTTTTCTTTCTTTTTTTTGTTTTGTTTTTTTTTTGTTTCTAACCACCCAGCCGCCACCGGCAACTAACCTATGACCTTCTGACCTCTGAACTCTTCACCCAATGATGACCTGACCATGCCTGCCTGCTGATCAGTTAACTGGTAAACGCCTTTGCTTGCCTGTCTTCAGTGCAGCGAGCTGGGGCACTTGTCCGTTCGTCTTACCATCTAACAAAACAGACAAAGAAATTGTTGTCCTCCAACTCCGCTTTTTGTTGTTCTCCTGTTTGGGTGAAAGTGGTTCTAGAACCTGCACTGAATAGTAGTAAAGCAATAAGGTCCAACTCATCCCTCCGCACTGATCATCCTCTAGTGTCCCACCCCAAGCGAACGGTAAGGAGGCCTCGCACGAGATGGAGACAGATGTCCCTTAACTACCCGATGACAGAGGCAGTTACTGTGAGAGACTTCTAGGAATATTTTTCTTCTCAGAAAAAAAAAAAAAAGAAAAAAAAAAAGTCAAAGCTCTCTCTGAATGTACTGTGTGATGATGCATCATGCATGAACCTTTGGTCAGGGATGTCATTGGGGAAGGGATTCCAAAAAGTATTCAAAATTTGATACGCTGTTTGGTCACTACTGGCGCCCTCAAAGGGCAGATGTTGCAGCCTTTTTTTCTATTGCCTGCCAAATTGGACGTTTTAAAGGAAAGTGTGCCATGAAATGCAGATTACGATGACTTTTCAGAACTACATTAATGCAGAGAACAAAACAGCAACACTATTAAAGCAAAATCTGAGTTTAAATTATTTTAACCATATTTTAATCTCCTTGGAAGATTACATGAGAACAAGGTACATGCATTATGTGTCACATTACTGGGCAAACTGTTCAAATATTTTTTTTAAACCTCCCTGTATAGAAAAAAATTCATTAAGGATGTAAAAGCCATGCTTGCCTATTTGCTGTATACATGTAATGAAATTGTAGATAAAGTGTAATGCATTGAAACAAAATGAACAAAAAAGTAGATACTTTTACTATACAAGGGTGCTGGTGCAGAAAAAAATATATTTTTGGAAATGTAGCATTTTATACTTTCAAGTGTTATAAAAAAAGAAAAAAAGAACAAAGAAACCCTTTATTTCATTAAATGATTTTTTCTGGTGGTTGTCAAGAAAACAAAAGACCAAAAGAGCCTTTTAGTCTTTCTTTTTTATTTTTTAAGTATTGGAATAAGTCTAAAGAAAAGAAAGTGCCTTATTTTCTTCATGGTCATTTAGTCAAATGTCTTGTATAATCAGCTTCTCCCTCAGACAAGTTACTGCATGCCACTCAGTCGCCCAGTATGTGAAAGAAGCTGTGAGGAAAGACAAATTGATGAGTTGACCATATTAATTACCTGATTTTTGCCATACTAGTGTGATGTGAGTTTGCCAAAATCTCATTGTGCAAAATATTTGCTAAGTTCTTTTCAAACCAGCCCACCGTTATTGCAGCCGCTCTACTTTTGAAATCATCGCAAAAGCCGTACTTGTGCAATGCAAACCAAAGGGTTCCGCGATACAGACGGTCTCATGCTAGAGGAGACTTAGCTGACAAATGTTTGTAGAGGTGGAAGCGTGTCAGGTTTTGTTCAGGGATGGAGAGGAGTTTCCTTGATTTTTTTTTTTTTTTTTGGTTGGAATAGTTAGAAGTCAAATGTAGTAGGCTTTGGCATCTCCCAGGAAACTGATGTTTTGCGGATAGTGAAAGTGCTTAGCTAGATTTCAGTTCTAGCCCGAGCGGGTCCCTGGCTTTTACAAGCAGCTCCTGCCGTGGCAAACAACACGCAAGCGCCTGGTTCTTCAGCTCTTGTTTGTTACCGTTCAGCGTACCTGCTGGCTTCTCGGCATACATACCATAAGCAGGAGAGGGACATCAGCTGATTGTTTGAAGTCCAGCTATCCTTAACTTTCCACATGAGATTCATGTAGCTGGGCAATTGCAAGAGCTGAAGCTGTTGAACGCAGAGTATTTACTCCCGAAAACGTTAAGTATTACTTGGCGTGGGGCTCAGTACTAAACTTGGCAAATATCAGGTGATAACTTTATCCCCCTCTTGTCAACTTATTCTCCTCCTGCAAATCTTCTCAGCTTCCAAATGAAAGGTCAATAGTAAGCTAAGAGGGCTTACATTTCTAAGCACCTGCATGGTGACCTCATCTAACATCTTGTCTCACCTGGAAATAATTATCAGTTTATTTACTATGCAATAGACATTCATCCTTTCATATTCAGCTAGCTTTTTGTTTATTGTGCCACCGGCTTTGTCTTCCTCTTACACATACAGTTGTGTTGATTTTACTTACAGTATATGCTGTGCCATTTTGATTTTATTTTGGTTGGTTGAATAAACTTGCGACACTCGAACATTTGAAGAGAGATTTGCTAAAACAACACCAGTATTTGATCCAGTTTCATCTCAACTATGACAAAACCTGGACATTTTAGATGTTTATCAAAGGTCTTTTGGGAAGGGGGGAGGGTTGGGAGGGGAGGGAAAGTGTATGAAATAGATGTGTGACATGTGAAAGTAATGTTTGCTCTGAACAAACTTCTGAAAACTTAGTTGACAAAATTTTGGATCAACTTAAAAAAAAAATAAGCATGACTTTTGAAATCTCTGAATGCCTTGGTTCTCAGTATTATCATTCTTTAACGACTTTTTCTTTATTAAAATAAGTAGTTTTAAGACTTCTTTCTGACAGTATTATGTAATTTTTTTAGAGTGGGTAGATGGGAGTGTCGCTTGTATGTAACCGTACAGATGACATGTATTTGTCTATTCTTTATTATCTTAGTAGTTTCATGCTATGTATGTACCATAACCAACCTATTGCCTATGAGAAACATGTAAGATAATGTATTTACAGCCATTGTTACAAGTTTATAATGTATTTTTCTATCTTGTTTTATATGTATGTTATATAACATTCAAAAGAATTTTTTTCCTGATTGAGAAAAAAGGATACAAAATGCAAAACCCACAATTTTGATAACTGAAAAATTGCCAATTGTTTTGCAGTACTTTATTATATTGGGAGTGTTGTCTTTCTTGGGCTTTTAGTTAGCTACTGGATGAATACATTAGACATACTTGGGTTTTAGTTGGGTTTTTACATAGCTTGCATTTTAATTCTTTGGTTCTTTGCTGTTTCTATTAACCCATAGCATTATTTTAATAAATGTTATAATACCAACCTACTAACTCTGGACTATGTCTGTTTATTAACCATTACATGTTTAATTAAAATAAACAAATAAAGACGGAAGAATGTAAAGTCTTGAGTTACTGGACTAACCCTGAAGAACGTGACCACAGATAACACAACGTGACTTGTTTTTATGTTGTTTGTCGGCTGACATTCTGCACACTATTATTAAATTGGCTTTGGTCATTCTGGCCTTTTACCTTGGGGAATAGGTGTCAGTAGAAATGGGAACAAAGTAGCGTTTTTTTTTTTTGAGGCATTCTTCTTGTAGAGTCTTGCCACTTGCCTTTCAGCATCTGCGTTACTAATTCCACACTTTCTTTTTCTTTCTCTAAAATAATTACTGTCGGCTCACGGCAAAAGAGCAGAGATGTGCCAGCGTATTGGTAAACCGTGGTGGTGTACAGAAACCAGTTTGATTCTTTGTTGAACCATTCAGAGGTTGCAGTTAATCTTGTAGGAGCTTGTCGTTTGTGGGTCTGGGCACCTGATTCACTCTTGCATCACGCTGTGTTTCAAAGCACAGAGATGTATTTCTGCAGAGAAGTACCACGCAGCAACATACAAAGTCTGGGGGTTCTCCTTGCCAGAAGTGCCTTGTTGCCTTTGTGCCACGCTGTTGTTAAGTAACTACTTTTTGTTGTTGTCGTACTTTTGCTGCAGCCTGTCAGTATCGCCTAGCTCAGGGGAGTACGATTTCTGTAAGCCAAAGGTCAAGCTAGATCGTTTCCTAATGACTGCAGAAAGCACAAAAATATACCTTTTGCTAAATTGCCGAGCATCGGCCATTTCAAATTCCTGGGCTGCCTTTATGTGAGCTTTATCCCTGTGGAAGACGGTAGCGACATGAATGCCAGGAATCAAAATGGTGAAAATGCTGGTTTGAATGTAGGTCTATGCAAATTTTTTTCTCAGAACTTCTTCCTTTATGTTCCCTGGGTCATCTTTATCTCCCACACGTCTCGATTTGTAGTCTTAAGTGGACAGTAATTACAGCCAATGTCAAGGGAGAGCCTTGATACAGATGGTTCTTCAGGTACCAACAGTTTTGTGAAAGCCCACATTTTTTTCTACAGCTAGTAAAACTTGAGATGAAGGAGTCTTTGCATCTGTTAAACTGCCTTCTTTATGGTGTTTCAAACTACCGATCTTGAGATCCACGAGATAAAAAACTTTTAATTTTTGAAAGTTCTCACATTATTGTGTTAATTACAATAGAATGCATCTTTATTTTATGGAGGAAAAATAGTTCTGATGAAAGATGTTTGTTACTTTTTTAATGGCATGTAGCTCCTTGTTTTACAAAATTGTATAGGTACACCTGAAATATCAGTGTGTTTAGAGTAGTTCCACATGTACAGAAATCTTTTTGATAATGAATATATTGCTATCCTAAAAGTCAGCCACAGGGAGATAATTAACAAAAAAAATTAAGACAGAACAGATGATGTCAGGACCTTTTGATTGGCTAGTGACACAAGTGTAATTTCAGAACCAGTAATTTATGTCCCTGAAGAATTTTACCAGAGGCACATACTCGTTTAAGCTCAGTGATGTGCTCTTTCTCCAGTATAGGCGAAACTATTCAGTTGGGACAAAAGATTAGTGGTGTTTATATTGAAGAATGCATCTATTCCCAGAAGTACTTCTTTTCTGTAATATTTTTATGATTTTGTATCTTATTAGATATGAGCTATTGCCATACTTTGTCCACAGTGCATTTTCATCTCATTCTTCATTATATGCAGTAGTCAAAGTTGCTGTACATCTTGAAGTACTTGAAAAGCTGAAGGACAGCAAAAAAAAAAGAAAAATCTAAAATAAAAATTTTACACTAATTATTGTTGGCCACCAAATGCATTTCTCAGTGTACCTAAGTGCCTGTCTGAAAATTTAACTATTTTATACATTGCCTGCTTACAGGAAAGAGAGAAGCTGATTTTAGAACTGAATTTGAGGATGGCTTCAGCATTGCTACATCACGGAAGCTAGGGGGATCTTTCTCGTTATTATTCAGGGGTTAAGTTGTAGTATTTGAAAGATCATACATTTGAGTCAACTAATTGCTGCTTCATCCAGTAAAGGAGGATTTATCTTAAAAAGTAAATTATTTATTTTAGTAGGTCTGAATATAAAAAGCATCATAGAGCCTTTCAAAGTAAAATCTGAGCAATGCCATTCACTTCTTAGAAGTGAACTGTTGTATCCGAGTACGATAGACTTGGTTTCTCTGAGAGTACTTTTTGTGTGTTATCAATCCAGAATATATTTCTTGAGAGTCTTCAAGGACATCTTTCAGATGTTTTTAATGAACGTATAGGTTCAGTGTATACTAACAAGACAGATATTTTATTTGAGAGCATCTTGAGAAAGTATGTCCAAACTCTGCATGTAAGCAATGATTCATTCACAGGTTGTACTCTTCGAGGGGGAACCACTCAAAGGTTCTCAGCCCTGAAAACGCAGGGAAACATTGAAGTGTGCTGCCATCCATTAAGAAATTACTGTTAACCTGGGGGAGACATACTTTGGGCTTTTGAAATTTAATTCTTTGTATCTGGATAAGAATAGCAAACATCATAAATAGCACATTGCACAAAATGGAATCGGAGTGACACGTTCCTAGGCTTGAAAGAACACAATTGTTACTGGAATTTTATGTAAGATGTTTTTCTAAAATACTATCAACGGAATACTGTCCAAATAACGCATGAATCCTGATGTTAACACATGGTAATCAATGCTGAATCAAACTGGTTCACAAAAAGTGCAGTGCTCTTCCTTCTATGTGCCTGCGCGCTAATTGCAGGTGGTGTGGTTCTGTGTAGGAGGCAGGTGATGGGCACAGCGGGTTGCAGTGCTGATGTCTTGGTGCCAGCCGGTCGGATGTCTGCCTTTGGAAACGGACTAGCTGGGAGGAATCTGACTCCCAGGCAAAGTTTAACCAAGACCTGAAATTCTTAGGAGAATTAATTGAAAAAACAGCAACAACGAAACAACAAATGAAACAACATATATACATATATGCTTTGAGTTTTATTATGGCAGTTTGTGTGAAACATTTAAGGTTTTGTTTGTGCAAAATAATGTATTCTGAGGGGAAAAAAACATGGACCTTGCCAAAACACATGTAAATAAAACACCGTTTATGACTGTACATTATGTGCAATAAAGTAACTGGAAAACGTGCATGTACTTTATCCTCAAAAGCAAACTGACAGCTCTCAAAGCTGTAGCTATAGTTTTATTTTCTAAAAAATTAAATCTATTCTGTATCTAAACAGCAGAATAAAGAATGTACATTTTTCACACTTCAATTTTCATTAATGCTTTTAGCAGTGTTGCGAAAGATGTTAATTGTTGAAGAGGCTTTAAATTTTCACGGTCATCTGATTACCAGGGTATTTGCTTGCTTAACAGTTTCTTATTGCGTATGCTGCTCTTGTTGTCTGTGGCTGTAAATGAAGCAAGTACGCATTTCACACCGTAATCCTGCAATACACATTTTGGAGATAGATTTGTGGGTGCACTGATTCCGTAGCATTTCTTAAAGATGGCCAAGAGATTTTGATGATGTTGTACTTCTGAAAGCATCGTTGTTACTATTGTTTAGGGCAAATAAGCAAGAGAGAGATATTTTCTAGTAAAGCCGAAGATACTGGTTTCGGGGCAGGGTGCGGGGAGGGAGGTTCTGGCTACTACAGAATATGGGAGATGCTAAATCTGCCACCCTCTACCTAGCATGAATCTGATGAGAGAAGCACACTTTGGGGAAGAAATAGGTTATGGTCTTCCAGCACTCATGAATATGTACTGATACCTGGTTACAGTCTAAGACAATTTCTTTACAAAGAAATGTTTTACTTTGCTAAAAAGTCCTCCTGCTTTATGCTGCTTGAATACAAATTGGTTTGCTTCAGCAGTGTAGAATAGAGACGGTTAAACGTGGTGCCTTTCGGAGTCCGGCAGAATAGGGGAGAGAAGGCTAAATAGCAACATTGAGGTGCACTTCTGCCCTCTCCCAGGCAGGAAGAAGGTTTGGCACAGTTGGCATTTAAAGATAACTTCCATGATGAGTCTCAACAAAGCAGTGCCATGTGGTCATATCTGAGCTGGCTTTCCCCTCAGAAGTTCATAGATGGCAGAGATGCCGTTTGGCCTGTGCCTCCCAAGGAGGTAAAGCAGCCCTTGACATCTTTGCAGTTACTCTCCATCCAACTCCAGCACACCTGATCACTGTGGTTCTGGGTGGAAGTGTGAGCACAGCCTCATTTTGTGAGCTGTCTTTGGCTGCACTGCGCAAACCCCCTCCTTCACCCACCCAGACCCCTAGAAAACAGAACTGCAATGATCTTCCTTATCTCCTGCAGTAATATCTGTGATTGCGTGTGTGCTAGGAATTACATTTATTAGTCTCAAAATTAAAGTTAGATGTGGAATTTGATGACTGGTAATTTTCTGTCAACAGACTTTACTAGTGTTCTACCAATGCTTTATGTAACTGTCCTGGTATGCTTATGGCGGGTGGCCTCATGTTACTACATGTCTCCTGGATGTTTTCTTACTACAGTCACTGTAGTTCCCTTGAGAAAATGAAAAATCAGCCATTATCTATGTCAAAATAGTGAGAGGTGTTCGTACCAAAGAGTGCAGATAGCAGTGTCTGAAGTGAATGTCTTTCACTTTGACATTCAGGTCTACCAGCAGTAGCAGAAAGCGACATTATCCAATTGTTTTCTCAGTTTCCATATCAAGTTCTCAAACAGTTAAAAATAGACAACTGACAGCCAGTTCCTGTGGAGTTTGCTAAATCTGCCACCCTCTACCCTCTTCTAAAATTACCAACCACAAATAACCAGCAACTCCCCAAACTGCCCATTTTAAAGCTCTTGTTACAAAACTGCATGGAGTGCATTTGCCTGCCTGAGTTTCTGTCGCTGCTTTTTCAAGATGTTTTCACCCTCAGCATCAAACAAGGATGACTACTTTGAATGGCAAACTGGGTAAACTCAGAGGTGAAGCTCAAGGAAGATGTGCCAAATAACAGCACACCTCTCAATGTCATATCCTTTCAGCGGCCCATCAGCAGGTCGAAGCGCGTTCTCTGGATTTTTGATGTTTGCAAACCCCTTGTGCAGGCAAGAGGCTAAGCAGGCAAGCTGCTTTTGTCCGTGGGCCCTGTTCAGAATGAATTCTGTTGATGTTTGCTTCACCGAGGGTGGCCTTTCTGAAGGAGGTGGTACTTCCACTGCCTGAGGCGAGGATGAACCCAGGTCCTCTTGGTCTTGCCGTGGGTCAGTCATTCAGGGAGCAGTTGTCTTGTACTGCTGGTTTGCTCTCAGAGTCTCTTAAATTATGAAAACCAAGCCCTGCCTTTTGTGTCCAGGTCTTCTTTTTTTTTGTATCAGGAAAGATGTTTCAGCAGGGCAGGTTTACTTTTTTATAAATTGAAGTTACTGCAGTAAAAAGGTGGGTTTTGTAAGCAAGAGTATTATGAGAAACACGTTACTATGCGATAAAGATACTGGGATCGCTATTTTGGAGTCTCACCGTGTTGGGTACGTTAGAAATGCACAAAAAGTGTATTATCTACTTGTTTGTTACGTGTATCTTTCCAACTGTGAGTTCCAGATCCTGTTTGATAATTTCTAAGGGTCGGCAGTGGTGTTGTTCAGGGTACTAAGAATGTACCTTGTCTGGTTCAGAGGCAGCGGAACGATGAGGTACTGCGGATCACTCCTGCGTGTGATGGGCCTTCTCAGGGAGTACGGCCTCTTTCTAAGGAAGGTTTTACGGTCTTGGCCTCAGGTGTTAGGTAACGCATGGTGAAATTGTGATGCAGGAAGCATAGTTTATTTGCTAGTATACCTGCCAATCTCCAAAAGTTTAAACATCTGTTACCGATTCTGAGATGTTGCCGTGTGGTAATTGCCATGGCAAATCCATCTGGTTTTGCACATGGGTGCAATCTGGAGACCTTTGCCTGCGTGCTACTTCAGTAACTCTGGATCGTTTCATCAGGAGTGGATCCAGTCCTGCAGAGGGGGGTACAAGGTCATTACTTGCGTGTGCTCCTGTGTGACCTCTCCCATATAACCTTAGTGATGGCACAGTTTTAATTCTTTCCCTGAAAGGTAATGAATGAAGCAGACCTTCAGCTTTGTTTCTGAGATAAAATAGGAAATGTGTATGTGTCTGGATTGAAAGAAAATCAAGGATGACAATAATGTCAGAGCTTTGAATCCTGTCTGAACAGATTAATAAAATTACTTTGGACTTTATGTGAGCCAGGAGGAAGAGACAAACCTAAATGAGCAGCATTGTAAAAAAGCCCATGCTATGTTGGCAAGAAGTTTATCAGAGACTGTAGGCTGGAATTTTAAGTGAAGAAAGTTGAAATTATCTCAGTCCTTGAAGAGCTGGTTTGCCATATCTCCCGGTTATCTTAAGCAAACTTGTTAATTCTTCTGTTAGAAATCTTTCCCTTCTTCAGCCTAATTTGAATTTCATGTTTTTTCCTTCTAAGGTTCTGCCCTGCCCCCTTCTGTGTTGTCTTATGTTTCATAGACAAATGCTGCCTTCATTAGGATGACCAGGTGGCACGGTTCGGTCTGGATACAGACTACAAGCACAACTTGTGTCAGGATGTGCAAGTGTGACATTGTTTAGAAAGCCCGTTTTAAATACACGTGACTCCATCCAAGCAAAAGGAAGAGGAATATCTCGGTGGTGAGGGCACATGCCTGCCACCCTTGAGATGCTGCTTTCGTTGTTGATGATTTCTGCGGTTTTGAGCGAGACCTTTGCAGCCAGCTCCACAAAGAAATATGGTCACCTGAAATGGGAATTAGGCCTCGTTCAGGTGTCAAAATACAGAGTGTGGTTATCTTGGTTTTCAAGACAACGTAAGTTGTCTTATGTTACTCCATAAAAGGGAACACCATCACCATATCTCCTCTTACCTATTTTTAGTAACAGTATCAACAAAAAAGAAATGGTGCCCGTGGACAACATCCCTGCTTGAATGCAGGGTGGAAAAGTGCTGCTCGAAAAAGCCCTGTCCTCCAACCACGCCACAGTAACCAGCATCGTAGCTCAGCTGCTTGAGGTGTGTCTCCCCATTTTTTACGTGCATAGTGTGCATGGTCATAGCAGCCTTTTGCCTTCCCCAGCGTACTGTACTTGGCATTGTTTCACTCAAGCACCTTTGTTGCTCTTGTTCTGCATCTTTGTACCTCAGTTCCATGTCGGTGAAATGAAGTTGTCCCAGTAGAGTGTCAGCTGTGGATAACTGCATTCAAGACTTTAGAGTGCTCAGATAGTACGATGCTGAGTGCTCTCCAGCATCATCACAGTGTCCAAGTGTTTTACAATCTTGAATGTACTTAAAAATAAAGCACATAAGTAAAACAAATTACCTTTGACTTCTTACTTAGTCAAACCCACAGTACAAGTAGCTTGAACGACCTCCCAGACTAGGTGAGTCCTACTCTCAGGCCAGATTACCTTGGTGGGTACCAGCCGTGACAGATAATGGCTGCCTCTTGCTTTGGATTGATCTGTGTTCATAACCTTCTCCATCCTGCAGGCTCGCTGTGGATGGGTGGAGCTGCTTTTCCATTTGGGAAGTCTCAGGAGAGGCAAAGGTACAGAGGTGCAGCCACAGGGAACAAGGCTTCGCCTTGTCACTGGTGGAAGGTATAAGCAGGGAGTGCCGCCTGCACTTGAGACCCAGGAGGACAGGTGAGACGGGGTTGTATTGCAAACCTGCCTGGTAGAAGTCAGGTTTTCCCAGTCGGATATGGGAGACAGGCATGATGATAGCACTAGAGTATCTAACATGCTGCTTTTTACTCATCCCATTGTTACTATCATCGTAATCAGCAAAACACCAAGGTTGCTTAAGTTTTCTGCTGCCTTTGGGAAAATGCCTATCCAAATGTCCAGCACACAGATAGTCTCACTGTATGTTGAGGTTGAGCAGCTTTGATTTTTTTGGCTGTAGCAATCCCGGTACAGTTACAATGCAGCAGTGGTTGAGCACATGATGCCCTTTCCAAATCTGGATCTACTGTAATACACAGTAAATTGGAGGGGCTGGAAAAAGATGCAGTAAGGCAGCGTTCTGCAGTAGTATTAAACAAAGGTCCACGAGTGTTACTGGATGGAGGAGAGAGGACACTTGTGAGACTCCATCTACATTTGAGACCTGAATTTAAAAATTGGGTGGCTTTTTTTAAATCCACACCTGGGTGCTGCCTTTCATTAACTGCATTTTGCAAGAGATAAAACCACCAGGTCTCCCCTGCATCACGTGAGGTTTTGATTGCTCAACTCTCGGGTTACCGTATGATTTCTGAAACCGAAATGTCTTAAAATTATTAACTTCAATGCAAGAACAACAACTTTTGGAGCCTCAAGCTTGTAGCTGTGAATGGTTACATTTGGAGTGCCAAGTTTGCAGTGCACTTTCTACTCACTTCTGAAGGAAAGTGATAAATGCTTCGGTTTCTCAAGCAAGAGCCAGCATTAGCAGGTAGGTATAAACCAGAATCACCTCATCAGCCACACCACCAGTGCCAGCAAAGCCCAGTATTAACTAGTCTGATTTTGGTCACACTCCACCACGAGTCAGCTGGCAACCAAATGCTTTTGAGGCCAGCTCCAAGAGGTGGGAGGTAAAGTGGGGATCGAGCTCCTCAGGCAAGACTCTGCTAAAGTTTTCTTTTGATGAAGTAAACAGGTGCATTTTATAAGTTGTCATGCACATCACGGTGATAATAATGAATTATATTAATGAAGTAGGACTTTCATCTCCTCTGGATTTATCTTGTGACTTGCCTATGTGAGGAAACCTTGAAATAAGTGATTTCCACTCTGGCAAGGGTCCAGTTTAAAACAGAAGTGAAACCAATGTATGAAATAGTCAAACTTCTGACTCTCCTTAGGAGGGAGGGAAGTAATAAATAATGTTGCCTTAGAGCAATTTCTCCCTTGTCATCCCTTTTCCCCTTGCAGTTTGCTGTCAGCAATCACTGCGAGCCAGACTGTGCATGTCAGAGAATCCTTCAGCTGGAGTCAGTGGGGCTGCTCATGTGAGTAATTTGCCATGCACACAGCCAGGGCCATCAGCTCCGGTGCTATTCGACTCATTTCAGCTATAAATTCTCCAGGCAAGGACTTGTATTTCTTGTCGGTAAAACACTGGGTGCAGTTCTTGTGTAGTGGTGCTTCTAGAGTTATTTTTCCTCCCCTCCCTCCCCGATGCATCTCCTTTTTGCAACTTCTTGTTTCCTCTCACCTTTTTGTTCACACAGGTGGCACACTACAAGCATGAGCGTAGCAACACTCTGGTGAGCAGCGCTTACGGGCCTTGTTCTTCCGAGGGACTCCTCCGGAGGATTTATCGACGTCACTCTGGCTCTGAAGGTTCCCTCAGAGTCAAGTGCCTCATGGCTGAGAGCAGGTTGGGAAAGGGAGAGCCCTGCTGTCGAGGCAGGGAGGTTATGTCAGTGTCAGGCAGCAGCAGGAGAGTCTGGTTGTGCTGGCGAGTTGGCCGAACCACTCGCTCGGCTGGCTGATCCTGGCCTTGTTCAGACATGTGTGGGTAGGGAAACCTCCCAGCTCTGACTGTCTGTGAGGAAAGGACCTGCTTGTGCTGCCACAGTAGACTCTGTTTGCTCAGGATAAAATCCCACAAAGCGTAATTACCAAAATCCTGGGATGAAATGCTTCTGCTTAATCCCTGACACCTCTTGCTCTTTTCACTGGGAAAAATGAAGTTATTTATGGGGGTGGGGGGGTTCTCCCAAAATTTAATTACTGGCTTCAATGTGCTGTACTGGGAATAATGGCAGAGAATACAGGGCTGTCTGCCTACCCGCTGCCTATACGCTTGCATATAAATAGCGCTTTGTTTTGTGAGTTGGAATAACGGTGGAAGAGGCGTACCAGCAGTGCGCTATCTGTTCTCCTTTGTACCCAATCTAATAGGCCTGCAGTAAGAAAGCTGCAGCTTACGCTTTGCTTTTAGTCTGAAGCTCACCCCGTGCAGAGGTCTAGCTCAGGGCAGAGGCCCCACTTAAGCCCTGCTAAGCCCTTCCAGTCCTTCCAGGTTCCCCCACCTTGATGGGTGTAGGGACCCAGAGAGCTTTGCATTCTGTTCACGGGTAAAAGCATGCAAATAATGCTTTTATGACTCAGGTATGTCTTGAAATATGCAACCTGATAGCAGACAACTCTATTGTGCAGGTACTTGTTCTGAACCATGTGGCTGGTAAGTCATGAAATATTAATGGCCATGCAAATCTTCTCTTCTGTATCACAAGCTTTTCTGTGTTCCTGACCCCTGACTTCCTTTAATCATCTCCTGGGTGTGTGGTCTGTTACTATTCCGAGATATCTTGTGAACAGGGCAAAGTAATTACTTGATCCCTGCCTGCTGCAAGAATCTTTTTGAAAAGAGAATTGATAACTTCAGAGACGCTTCCTCCTTGCATTAAAATCAGCCCCACCTGCTCACTTCACAAGATTTCTCCTT
Source organism: Heliornis fulica (assembly GCA_013399135.1). Lineage (NCBI taxonomy): Eukaryota > Metazoa > Chordata > Aves > Gruiformes > Heliornithidae > Heliornis > Heliornis fulica. Next base: position 261,645 of record VXBZ01008385.1, on the reverse strand, counting down.
CGGTGGCCTGAATACAGACCTACAGTGGGGTGATATTTTCAAGACCGTAAAACCAGCATTCTTTCTTGGATCTCCTGCTCCTCCACAGATTAAATACAGTTTCTGGTCAGATGTTTCCCCACCCCTACCCCTCTCTCCATCTCCTACTGGTTTTGCTTGAGGCATCATGATAAACGAGCTACAGTTCCAACCACCAGACGTCTTACTGTGATTTCTTGCAGGCAGGCCCAAAGATCTTTCAACCAGGAGCTACAGTGCTTGATAGTTATAGGGTTATCTTATTCATCTCCCTAATAATTAGAGGCTGAATCAAATGCCTGAAACATGAAAGTTTTTAAGAACTAAGGCAGATATTTTTGGCAGAAACCTCCTTTACTTTCTCTACCTATTCTTTAACATCCCAAATACCAAAAATAATGATGTTATCATTGTGGGGAAATAAGGAAATACTTCCTAGCTCCCTCTCAGACAGAGGAGGGGTCAGGGGTTTGGTGCCATGCGCATCTGATGACTGAAGGAACAGCAGATGTACAAGCTGTAGAGAGGGAAGAACCACAATAGAACAGTTTCCCATGTGGAAGCTATTTTAGTAAGCCAGCATGATGGAAGTATAGACACCAGTAGGTATTTTTATGAGTGACCTTGCAGTGACTGCCAAGAGCATCATGTAACACAAGGACAATAATGACCACACAGTTTAATACAAGGTTATTAAATGTTGACCTACAAGTGGTTTCTGATTTCTGGAGCAATTTTGCCGGAGTGCAGGAGTCAGCAATGCACCACCAAAACTAGTGCTTTCAAAATGGTGGTTTCATACAAATAAGGAGGTGAGAAGACTAGCTAAGGTCCACACATTCATTATCAGAGCAGAGAAACAGAGGAACCTTTCTGGGGCTCTGCTGCTCAGTCCTCATTCAGTCTGTGGCATTTCTGAGGATCAGATGTCAACCTGGGAGGAATCCACACCCTGAATTTTAAAGGCACAAAGATAGTTCACCCTTGATAGCAGTCAGTAGTTAGGTGCCTATGTGTCCTTAAGGGTGTCTGCCAGGCACTGCTTTCCAGACTTCTGGTGCCATTTGTATTTTTCCAGACCTTTCCTCTTGCCTGTTTGTTTTCTAGATGCACAAACTTCTTCTATATAGGGTTTTTTTTTCTTTATTTCACACTTTTCTTTGAGATTTTTTTTCTTCTGAAATGACCTCGGTGACTCCAGGGCAGACCTACGGCTTGGCTTACACATGTGATGTGTGAACTGTTCGTGAAGCAGAGGCATTCAGCAACTTAAACCATGGCAGCCTCTGACCTGGAGACCGCCCATGCCTAAACTGTGTCCTGTGCAGGGATCAGGAGCCCACAGCAGTGGAGTGCTGTTGTGCCCCCAGCCAGTCCATACTGTGGGAGCTGTAGAGAAAGCAGCCAGAGCAGAGGCCAGAGCATCCCTCCCAGGCCTTGCGGTGTCTTGCCACAGGATGACTTATACGTGTCTAAACGACAGTAGCGAGCCCAGCTGCAGATGTGTCCCTCCCTCAGCTTGCAAAGGTGACGATTGCTAACTCTGGTTTTGGAAAGGGATGAGCTCTGAGCAGCTGAAAGGAGATGTGAGTAATCCTCATCTACGTGGCTTTGTAACTACTCTGTGAGTCATTCTAATGAGCAATACCAAAATGCTGACCTGCCCATCTCATGCTTCTTCACTTGAGAGTCCAAGTTAACCTGTGGCCTTGGTGTGCCTCAGTGCCATGTTTTGGGCAGAGAAGACCCAGGACAGTGGTTTTCATGCAAACCTTGTTAATGGGAGAAATTATTTTTGTAGTATGTATGTGTCCAAAGACTCAGTATAAGTAATTAGGAAGTTTTCCAATGTTTTTCTGTATTATTTGGCATTTGTGTCTAAAGCTGTAGAATTTATTTTATTTGAGTAACCCTTTTCACCCCTCACCATCAGGTTTTCAGTTGCAGATCACTCCCTCTTTTCTTGCATATGCAAACCTGGCCAGCTAGAGCTGGCTGGGCTGGTGAGCCGCAACCAGGCAGAGAGGAACATGGCACTGTCTCTGTGGCCTTGCATTCCCAGGGACAGCATGGAGTAAAACATCCCCCTCTGCCATAGAATCACAGAGGGTTTGGGTTGGAAAGGACCTCAAAATCCATCTAGTTCCAACACCCTGCCATGGGCAGGGATACCCTTCACTAGCCCTGGTTGCCCAAAGCCCCATCCAGCCTGGCCTTGAACACTGACAGGGAAGGGACAGCCACAACCTCTCCGGGTGGGACATTGCCCATTCTACCCCTTCAAAGGTCACTTTGCCACCTTCCACTCCCCTGAGTTGATGTCCTCCATGTCCTTCCCTGGTTTAAACTCCACCTGTGGTACTGGCACGTCAGGGACTGTGAAAACTGTTTGCCCCTGGTTTGAATGCAAGCCATGGGCTGGCTTGTCTGTGTGCAGATAACTGCACCGCTGTGGTTTCCAGCAGCTGCCCCCGTGTGCCTGGTGCTGTTTAAAATGAAAGTACTTCGATTTGGAAAAGACAAGGGTGAAGGTGAAGGCTAATAATGGAAGATTATAAATGCAGCTGACATTATAGCACTCCATGTCTTTCATGCCATCTTTCCTTTACTCTCCTGGTACTCTATCTTAGCGCTCTGTTGTTCCCTACACATTGTGAGCTGCTGAGAGTGTCTGGGGTAGCTGAGTTTGACCCATTTACATGCCTATGGGTATAGTGTGGGCTGTTATTTTAACCCTGCAAGTGAAATAATCCATGAAACCTCCACGTGAACCATGCTCAGGGACAGACTTTAGTAATCTGTGGATTATCTGAAAATAGTTTCAGGTGTTAAGAACTTTGAGCTCTTACATCTTATGGTTATTAAACCCCGCCCCTTATAGTTAGGAGCTTTTAATAGAGACCCAACCATGTAACACTCCGACGGGGGTGGGGGTTGGCACCGGCAGCAGGATGCCTGACTCTAGTCCTGGTCTGGGCTTCTCAGTTAGGCTTCCTGCCTCGTCAGCTGCAGGACACTGGCAGCTCTAAGGGCAGTTCATCCTAGAATAGGAGAAAAGTCCAATATGAACAGGAGGAATCCTCCTTCTTCTCTGTTGCCTCCCCAAGTTCCCCATGGAGTTGGCTTGGTTGGACAGGAGGCCTTCAGACAACTAAACCAATGCGAGGTGAATGTAACTCGTGCCGCACCTCTCCCAAAGCCTGTGGCAGGTGAGGTAGACAACAAGGTCCTAATCCAGAGCCTTAAAATGGGACTATCTCCCTCCTCCTGCCTCCAAAATGTCTTTGTCCCTCCTACCTCTGCTTTCCAGACTGGAGGCCTGTCGGGAAGCTATACAACAGTGTGTGCACAGAGTAGCTGGTTTCTGCTGAAGCCTCGTGCATTTGTAAAGCATCTATTCCACAATGGGGCTTGCCCATTGCCCTGTAGGTCCCTTGGGGTTTCCTACATCATAAGAACAGGGGGAACTCCTCCACCCCAAAATCCTCATCAAAAGGCATTTGCTTAGTGGTAGTGGGAGGCAATATAGTGTGATTTCTGCAGCTGCACTCCTATTACTGGAATTATTTCAAGAAGTCTCTACATTCCTTCTACTTATAATTTATTATTAACAGTCTGAGAGGGAGAAAAATAATTCATTAAACAATAGCAAGGCATTCATTAGACATTATTGAGATCAAGTCTCAACGAAACACATGAGGCTTCACAAAATATTAAGTTTTATCTACCCGGTTAAGTCATTTTACATAGAAAAGTGAAACTTAATCCAACTGTTCTGTCTCTGTCACTGCTGCTCAAGGGGAAACTAATACAGATCCACCATAATCTGAGTAATAGGTTCAACACCACCTCCCTCTTATCAGCGGGAAAGGAGCAGTTTCATCTCGGTTTCTGCAGTCGGCCCTGTGCTTATCTATTCCCTGATGGCTGGATGTCAGAGCAGATCAGTTAGAGGAGTCCCCTTCCAGGGGCTGGAGAGCGAAATGGCTCACTGTGAGACCCTTCTCGGTCCTCCTTTGCTGCAGGCAGTTTGTCGGTGCTTTCTTTCTTAGGTGGGAGTTGCCCATACCCAGACTGGAGAAAACAGTTTGATAAAGTGGAATTTGCCACCCCTTACCTCCAATCTGCATTCTTGCTCCAGTCAGCAATGAGGCAGTAAGACATGCTCGGTCAAACTTGCCCCTCAGAAGGCCCCCACTCTCTCTCCAATATGGACCATCTGGCATACCTGCCACCTAACCGCGCTACTCCGTGGCGGGATGATTTGCTTTGGTTGAGATGCCAAAGCTCAGCAACAGCCTCACTTCTCATCCCTGTACTTTGCTTTCTGAACTCTACTGCTGTCTTGTGCTGTGTGGTGATGATTCTGTATGGGAAATTACTTAAAAAACATCATACAGGCATTTCTGGGAGCAGTGAAGTCTTCAAAGGAAAATTCTTGGGAAGGTGGAAATATGGTGGGAGGGAAAATATAATCTTTCTTTCATTTCAGATGAACTTCTGCCTTTCTTGAAAATCCTGTGAATTTCAAAGCCTTTGGTAGTCATGAAACATCAGAGGACCTTTTATGCTAAGCAAAACCTGTGTGAGAGCAGCGCTGCTTCTGATCCCACCAGGAGCTGCTGCACACCTCGCTCCTCCGCCTGATGTTTGTCGTTCCCTCAGCCCATGCAGTTGATCTGTGTTTGTCTGGGTGGTCGTGCCCTTACTGCGCTGTGCAAAGAGGGTGATGCCGGAGCGCACCCCATTACAGGACTAGCCTTCATGGCCAGTGGGCCACCCCAGTGCTGTCCCGTGGGCCAGCCTTACTGCTCCCCAGGGAGGGCTGTGCTCTGTGTGCCCTGGGATGCTTTGCCTGCAGCAGGGCGCGCAGCACAGCTTGCTTTTATCCCAGCCTCCTGCACGGCGTGAGCATCACCGGGACAGCCCGTGGCAACCGGCTGTCCTGGGAGAGCTCTGACCCACCACGCGCAGGTGGTCCTCAGGCAGCCAGGAATCGCTGCGAATGCGGGTTACTGGAAAGAGCAGCACAACCACTGCGAGCTGGGGCAGCCGCTCCTTGGGACAGGGACAGCCTGGGTATAGCTGCTGTGACGGGGTGGGAATTTCTTTGCCGTGGCAGAAGCAGCAGCAGAATGCTTTGCAGGGAGTACCATAGGAATTGCAAGCGCTGCAGAGTTAGAGAAGGATCCCTGCAGGCCCCTCCTGAAGGGGACACTGATCTGTGTGAGCTGGCAGTGTGCTCAGGTGGCCAAGAAAGCCAATGGCATCCTGGCCTGTATCAGGAATAGTGTGACCAGCAGGAGTAGGGGAGTGATTGTCCCACTGGACTCAGCTCTGGTGGGGCCACACCTCAAGTAGCAAGTGGTAGGATGAGAGGAAATGGTTACAAACTGCACTAGGGGAGATTTAGGTTGGACATCAGGAAGAATTTCTTTACTAGAAGAGTTGTCAGGTGTTGGAACAGGCTGCCCAGGGAAGTGGTGGGGTCACCATCCCTGGAGGTATTTAAAAGGTGTGTAGATGTTGTGCTTGTGAACATGGTCTAGAAGTGGACTAGTCAGGGTTAGGCTGTGGTTAGACTTGATGATCTTAAAGGTCTCTCCCAACCCAAGTGATTCTGTGATTCTAGGTACAGTCCCCCAATTCCTTGTTTCTTGACTGTTTCCAGCAGCATGTGTGGGTGTCCAACCATGAACTCCTTCCAGAAATGTTGCTGGACATCATCTGGTTGAGCAAAGGGGAAGAGAGAGGAATGGAGGGAAGGAGTCCCAAGGGGAATGTTTTCCACCTGGGGGATGGCTATCCTGTGAAGACTGGTGCATTCATGTTGCCTTTGTTCAATGGGATGAAAGAGGCTACTGGGGTGGCTGAGAAGTGGCATGGCCAGGCTGGTCCCAGGCAGAGAGCAGCCCCTGCTCCAAGCAGGCTCTGATGTGCCTCTGCCTCGTCCTTCTTCCCCAGGTGCTGTCCGAGTGGAGAAGCTGCAGCCTATTGGGACGGGACATGGCCTGGGCACCCACGGACTAAAAATCTATGGAAGCTGAGCAGCAAGATGGCTGGGAGGAAGCAGCAAGCACTCTGAGGAGCCTTCCTGCCATCACAAGCAGTCGGCAGATGAGACACAGCCTGGACCATCAAGAGCTGTAGGTCTGACATGGTCACTGTCTAATCATTGTGGTGTCACTGCCAGTTTAGACTTGCCTCATCTCTCAAAAATGTAGGTTTATTTATGTTTAAGCCACCCATCTAATGGATTCACAGCCAGACACATCTGATCCATGGTTCCAAGAGCATATGCAATGGCTGTCCATGCTCCTCTCTTGTCCTTTACCACATCTGTTTCCTTGCACCCCCCCAGGTTTCACATCCTGGTTTATTTCCCCTTCCCTCTGCTGCTTTGCACTGTGCTGCTTCTTGGGGGCTACTTTGTCTTCTGCTTTGCTCTGGCACACTCCCTGCCTGTACCTGTGGCCTTTCTCTCCAGCAGGTAGTTTGGTTGTTCTTAAACAAACTGAAGAAGTATCAGATTAGTTTTTGAGTGACACGATGTGATGTGCTCCGCAGGAAGTGAAGCTTATGCTTTTCTGCTGGAGCAGCACTGAGAAATAAAGTCCTCTTGATGTGAACCAAATGTGGTTTTTGAACCTGTGACTGACCCAAAATATATAGGCAGTGACTTTCTGCAAGGATGAGCTGAACTAGGGAGTGAGATGAGTTGAACCTTATTTTTCCCCCTTTCTTTTTTAAGCTCCCTTGGCTGAATTGCTGTGTTGGAACAAGGGACATGAGGTCCAGGGCAGGTGACAGGGGTGTAGGCAGATCTGTGAAGCGAATCAGGAGTGACCAAAGAGCTCAATGACTTTTTGTCCACAGAAGGACAGTGTTTTGACTGGAGTTGTAGAGACAAAGTTCAGCATGGGAATTTGTAACTGAGGCAGAAGGCTGTATAATAGAGCAACAGCATTGTCCAGTTCTTCACCTGATTAATGAAGCATGACTCAGTAATGCTGGTCATCACTGCCAAACACGAATTTAAGCACAGCTCCCATTCCCACCCTGCAGTGTTTGTCAAGCTGGTCCCTTCCAAAATGGACTTGTTTCTGCAGAGCTAGCAGACATGACTTCGCGATTTGCCAAAGGCCGTGCAGCACAGGAAAGAAGAGCATCAGCTCAAATTCTCCTCAGCCCTGCTATGGGAAGCACACAATGGTTTCTGACTGAACCATGCTTGAAACGTGGTGCACTGGTCTGAACCCAGGACAGGGACGGCACCTAACCTAACACAGGTGCTGTTCCAGCAGTTGAGCTGCCTTCACGTCATGCCACTCGTCACTGAAAGTTTTAGTAAATAAGGCAAGTGTGGCATGGGGAGAGGAAGGGAAATTGTGCTGAAATCTGGCAGTATGACAAGGCTGTTTGGAAGACAAATTCTCTAGAAGAGAGTAAGTATCTGAGAAAAGCTTTATTGTACGTGAAGAAATTAAAATCTGTGGGATCACTAGAAAGGCTCCAAGTGAGACAACCTGAAATGTAAGGCAGAGGAGGCTTAAGCAGCAAGGCAAGGAGGAAAACCCAACATAATAAAGAGACAAAGTCCAGTACCTGATTTAAGCCTATCTGGTCTTTTTTTTTTTTTTTTTTCTGAAAAGAGAAATCCAATCTGAGCAAAGCTAAGAGAGAGGAAAATCAGATGCAGAAGGTAAAATGTTAGTTGATTCCCACTTGGAATTTCTCAAGAGCTAGCATCTGAAGAGGTAAGAGTAGCTAATGGGCAAGTATGTATCAGCGTGGCTTTCCTGAGGACTAGTGGGTCCATTGAGTGGCCAAGGTGGAAAATCAGAACCCTTCAATGGAAGGTCTTCTAAAGAAGCTGAATAATTTGGGGGCATTGGCCCTCACTGCAGACTAAGACAGACAGATGTGCAAGCCCAAGCTACTATTATTAGGCAGTAAAAATCAAACAGCTGTTGGGCTTGCAGTAACCAGCTGGCTCCCCCAAACCCCCACGACCCAACTGCCGTCATCCTCAGTGAAGAAAAGTGTTAGCAAAAATCCTCCAATGGTCCTTCTCATTTTTCCCCGATCTCAAGCACCCCAATTCATCGTCTGCTGTGTGTGGTAGTTTTTAGCTGTGAAGTAAGCGCCATGCACTGAGTGGATCTCTGTATGGGGGCTGAGGGGCTTCACACCAGGTGCTGAGCTCAAAAAAAAAAGGGGCTTTCAAAAGCCCATGGGGCTAACCTACCTTAGCACTCATCTCCTGACTTCTGTGGGGCAGACTTAAAGTACAGCTGTGGCTGAGAGAACAGCTGGTTAAAGATTACACCTATCTTGCAACAAGTTTTAAGGGGGCTTGCTCCTTGCTGTAGCAGACTAACACATTTGCAAGTATTTTTACCAAAGAGTTATGCGCATCATTGAACTCAAGGGGTTTTTATTAGCACTTTTTTTCCCTCTTGATGTAACTGTCTGTCTCCACAGGAAACGTTGTCACATCCATAAAGCCACGGAGATATGTCTCAGCTCTGACAAGACATGGATGCAGCTGATCTTTCCCCTCCTACCTCCCCAAACAAAATTTGATCAGAAATAATCTGGCTGAATCTAGCGGAGCCAGAAAGTGGCAGATGAAGGAAAATCCCTCCCTTCTCTGACAGCTTCAGTGTCTTCATGTCAGCCAGCAGAAAATCTGATTCCAGCTCTAGATTTCAAGGCAATGATGAGATCTGGCAGGTGGCACTTGGAGGAAATTGGGGGAAGTTCGACTGTTTGAGTTTTGCCCGGTTTTAAAATCCCTGTGTAATATTCATCATTGTACATGCTTCATAATCCCATAGTAAATAGCCATAATTTTCCCATTTCACAAAGTTAAATGCCCACATGCCCACTTGCACACAGAAAAATTGATCCAGATGCAGCCTTCAGAGTGTAGAAAGGTCATTTTCAAGACTGGGGAGAGATTGAGGGATGTTGCTGTTAATCAAAGCAGGGATGTTTAACATCTTTCTGACAATAAACAATGCAAATAACATTAGTTCCGCTGCCATCCCCCTGGCTGTTAAGGCAGTTCTTGTACTTAAAACGGATATTAACCACTGCAGCATCCTCTGTTGTCCTGCAGTGCGATACTTAGCGGTGCAAAATTTCCACCCGTGCCAGGGACCACACCACCACTGCAGATCTTGCCTGTATTGCACTCGGGCGCCTTGCCCCCTATGCCAGCTGCAAGGACTGCAGGCAAAGGATCCCACCACCTCCTTCCCCTGGTTCTGCCTGTGCTTTTGAGCAAGCTCAGATTTCCTGCAGTCTCTGGATATATCTTATTCCCCTTTGTCCTGTAAAATCAACCGATGTCCCCATCCTTCCCTGTCCCCACCTTCCCCATCCTCACTTTCCACTTCTCTGAATGCTTAAAGACCTGGGGACTGAGCACTGCTGGTGGGATTTCAAAGCCCAGCCCGGCTCAAGTGCCAGATTTGGGCTAAACAGCTGCTGCGTGCTGTCAGCTCTACACACTGCAATGATTTGTACAGCCTATTGCTGAACCAGCTAGAGCCATTTGTTTAAAAAATAAAGAGACAGATAAATTCAACTCTTCTTCTTCTCCTAGCAGGCTGGTATCATGTGCCTCTCTTAAAAATGTCTTGCTCCAGAATGCATTAGAGCTAAATTATCATTTATGTTTGTCACAGGGATTGCTAATGTGTAATGAGATTTTAGAGTTAATGTTTTGTACAAAGCACTTAGCGGAGCTGGGATGAAATTGGTTCAGGATTCTGATGTGGTGTTTTAATTAAAGATATTTTCCAATCAGGGCCAAGCAAACGGCTTGTCGCAAGATTTTGTGTTCAGCAGCCGATATACCAATGCAATGCTGGTCTCGCTTTCTGCTTTTGGGTTTTTCTTCGGGGAATTATAGCTGAGCACCTGTCTGAATCTCATGCAGAAGAGCCATCTTACTTGATGCTCTGAAACTTTCACCTGGACGTCAGAGGTGCTGTTCAGTGTAGCGTGACTGCTCTGATTTCATCGGACTTGGAGACTGGTGTGATACGTGTCCACAGGCGGGAAGCGGTGGCAAACCAGGTCCCGAGGCGAGTCCTGAGCTCTCCTCTGCTGTAGCAGGGACCTGAGCTCTGACTGCCAGACTGCTTCTCTCCTGCTCTGCTGTTGGACACAGGAGCTGGGGAGGAGGCAGGAGAAGGGGTGGCGTAGATCTATAAATATGGAAGAGAGGAAGGATATCCAAAAAACTGCTGGGTAAAACCAGCATTATGATGACTGAGTTGTCTCTGGCTTAAACAAACAGGCTCTGGATGTACAAATCAGTGCAAATTTCAAATGCACACTAGTAGGAACAGCTCGTGTTAATTGCCGGACAATAAGGGTCGTTATTACCAAACCAAGACATTGTTTTATTGTCTCTCTCTGGTCTCTGCAGGAAACTGAGCAGACCAACACCAGGTCTTGAGGTGGGTTATCTGCATGTTACATAATCTCGTATCTTTAACCAAGTGTGAAGTGCAGCACATGGAGCTGGTGTCAGGCACGGGCAATGCAAGTCACTGGCAGAAAAACACCCGTCATCTTCATCGTTTGCAATGCCCACCACGCTACAGCCCCGAGAAGCTAAGCCGGGTGGAGCTGTCCAGGGACGGCAGAGGGGCTGCAGGGAAGGGGGTCCCACTGGAAGGGACAAGAGGCAGGTGTTGCCCTTCCCAGTATTCCTCACACTTAACCATCTTCACCCTCCCCCTCCTGCCTCTCCAGCCATCAGAACTGTGAACACAGCCACCCTTCCCTCCTTCCCCCCTACCCCCTGGTTTTTGCCCCACCTCCCCCTCCCCAGGCAAGGAAGGGCACTGGCTCTGCAGCCTCAGGCAGCCGCTCTGGAGGCTGAGTCAGCTCCAGGGATGCAAGCCAGCGCTGCTGGAGACCCACCCACGGTGGGTGTGCAGCTGTCACACAGCAGCATCATTAACTTGGCTAATAAGACTGAGCCATAGCAAACCACTTTGGATTTGTATAGCTCCATGTTTGCTTTTGCAGCGTTTCTGACATAAACCCCTCTGGAGCTGCACAGTTGTGAACCTTTTGCTAGTATGTGTTGCATCCTGTTTGCTGCAATAATAGAAACAAATCCTTCTGTATATACTTGTGATTTCAGATACATTTGGTTTGGTTGGTTGGTTGGTTGGTTGGTTGGTTGGTTGGTTGGTTTGTTGGTTCTTTCTAAGAAGAGCAAGGAGAAAGCTTTCATTTTATAGACAGCTTTGATATTTTGATATATCTGCATGAGATTTTTCTTGCTATTTTTCTTTTGCAGGTTTGCCCGTCTACAAGTTCCATGACTATTTAGAAACAGATGAGCAGTAAGTAGGGATTTTAATCCCCAAAGTAAATTGTAACATATTCTATTCATTTGGTGAACTTTCTGGCTCAGTATGTGAGCTGTGTGAAAGGATGCTACTGACTAGAATAGAGAGGTGAAGGTGAAATCTGCGGAAATAAATCTCACATTTACACCTTTGCCGTGTGGTGGATTCATGAATATGCTGAATATTGTAACATTTTCTTTGCATAAGCCTTGTCTGACATCACAGGATCTCAGGAAATTAGAAAGACAGAAGGAGACCGAGCTGCCTATTCAGGTCAGCCCCACAGTGAAATCGCATCCTACTCCACAAAACATAATGCACACCACAGCTTTGCTGTACATCTCTTGTCCAGCTGTGTGGGTCCTTCATCCACAAGAGCATTGACCCACTGCTTAATGAGTGGTGTTGTCCTTTTCAGAGGCAGTGACGTACAAACATGCATGGGGCACCTTTAGCTCCCAAAAATTTTAAAATCACAAGTCAGATCTCCCCAATTCAGAAATTATAAACCAGCTGAAAATGCCGAATGTGTTGGTGTTCTTCTCTGCCATGCATTTTATTGAGTCTGTGATTTTGAGCTCTCTGAGGTCACCCAGGTTAAATTTTAAGTCTTTTGTTCTCTATAAGCAATAGAAAATTCTGCTGACTTTCCCATCCATTCAATTACAGGACTCGGATACAGAAACTGGGGAATTACAGTGAGTCTTTAAGAGAGACACCTTCACATTGCTTCCAATGCACATCTCTGCCAATATGTGCTGAACTGTATGAATTAAATTCTGCATGAGAGATTGCTAGGCAAAAAAGCATTAGGAGATACAGGAGAGTTGGATTCATGTCCACAGGGATGGTGCTAAAGCTTCTGAATTTCCAGCTCCCTGCTGCCAGGAAACTGAACCAGTTGATAGGTTTAGGTCCCTGTGGTCAGAGATCCCACATCCACAGGGACTGTGGAGAAGAAAGGAAGAGGAAGTCTGTGTTGGCGGGGAGCCAGGATAGCGGGCCATGGAGGGACTCCCCATCCTTGCTGTGCTTGACATATGGGAGGAAAGAGTATACTCTGCATGAACTGGACACTCCAAAGGGGAGGCTTAGGAGTATTTCCAGGGTGCTTTTGGTAGTGCAGGTACTGCGTGCCAAGCACCGACCCCTCCCTTGCTCTGGAGGGTGAAATGACCAGGTTATAGGGCATGGCAATGGCACCATCAGGTGCACTGCAGTGCTGAGTGGTGGAGCAGGGGCTTAAGCATGTCTCTGTTGCAAGCAGCACCTTCACCATGGCTTTAGGCATAAGTAATACCAAAGTATTTGGTATTAGAGACCTAAGTCCTATGCAGCAGTCCCAGCACTCAGGTGATCATGTTCGGTGTTTGCAAGAGGAATGATTTCATACCAACTTGGGGTTGTTTTGGGTTTCTTTTTTTTTCTTTTACACTAATACTTTTATCCAGTCTCTGCTACTGAAGGGTCAGTTCTCCACCTCCCCTGCCCTCTGCTCCTGAGAGCTCTGTCCCTGCCAACATGCCCTGGACACTGCTGGTAGCCCCAGCACAAGTGAAGCAGGAAGGTGAGTAAAAGCAGCTGGTCCCTGAGGGTGCACCCATACCCATGCCCGCAGCGGTGCCCCAGAGCTTCCCGAGGTGTTGAGGAGGAAAGGTTCAGAAGGAGGTGGCAGGGAGGACTGTGTGCAGGGATCGTGCTTGCCCAGCAAAGGAGAGGCTGAACCTCAGGCTGCACTTCAACTAAGTGCATGTACATGGAACTTGAATTGTGACTCCCTGAGGTGGTAGTTTAGGAGAGAGGGATGATGGTGAGGATTGCAGACACTTATTAGGCCTGAAGTATGGACTGAATTTCCAATGGAGACCTGGTATGTACTCAGCATGGCTTGAAATTAGTCCATTCCTTAAGCTGTGGGGTAGCCAGTGTCATACAAACTGGTGACTCTGTTGGTTCTATTCAAATGAAGATGTTCATCCATGGGCCCTCTTCTGAGCTCCCATATCTCATGATGCCTCCCCTCCCCAGGGCTCATGTCTACATTTTGACCTCTGGTTCAAAGTCTTCATTTGCTGCTTGCTCCCATAGGGTGATTGTTGCCCTCCTCTGCACAGGCTCTTTTTGTTTCAGAAAGCTTTGGTAGCTTCAGTTTGAGATGTATCTCTCAGCCCCAGTGCCAGGGCTTTTGTACCCCCAGGTGTCTGGCCTTGAATCCTGCTACATGTTGGGGTGCCAGAGCTGTTCTGGAAGCTGCAGCCATCAACTCCTCAGTGCCGCACCGCTTCAGCACATTTGGCTGTGCCCTTTGGCAGCCTTTACTTACTGCCCTGACACCAGGGTTTTGATACTAAAAACGGTGTTTCCTAGAAGCAACACTTTGATTCTTCTCTCACTGGTGCAAAACTTCTTACTCTATAAAGTGGTGTGTTTTCCAAGCCTCTGTAGCACGAGTGATCTTGCTCCAGACACAGATTCATGGGCAGAAGATGCCCGTGGGATGCCCTGGTTGCAGCAGCTGCTCATACCAGTGTGTCTGTTTAGCAAGTACAGATGGAAAATGCTGTAGTTTTCCCCTCATTGATCACTGTCCAAAGCATCTGAGGCTCCAACAGAAGAGTCATGAGGGAGCAAAGTTGCAGTTCCCACAGCTTTGGTACTTCCTATCATATCTCAATTTTGTTTGGAAGTTAGCATGCTGCACTTTGGGCTCAGCGTTGTGCATGTGTTGGCCCCTCACAACGGGCCTGCTCTGGCAGTGGGGTGGCTGCAGGGACCTGTAGGAAGCAGTTCGGCTCAGGTGTAGGGACACACAAGTTTTTCCAAGCCTAGGGGCCTGTTTGTCTTTTAACTGTGCCTGTTTCATCTCTTCTTTCTGTCCCTGTTGCTGGTGCAGGTGACTGGAGTATTTGCAGTTCTGTTTCAGGCAGATAAAGACATCTGTAATTGTCAATATCTACCAGCCCTGTCCCTCTCCCATTTTTCTTTTGTTGTTTTACACAGACTTTTACAAGTGACTCCCTCTCAAATTTCTGGTGAAGTGAATAATGTTAGCTGAGCCCGTAAATCTGTTTCCCTCTGAAAGGGGAGGAAGGCACCACAGTCACAGGAATACCACAGGAACAGGAATACCACTTGAGAGGCTGTGGAGGATGCAATCGAAATTAGGCTGAACAGTTACTGCAACTTACCCCTCTCCTCTCCTCTCCTCTCCTCCCATGGCAAGGTGCTCCTCCACTGCAAACACAGCCTTCCTTGGGGAAGGTTTCCTTCCACGCTGCTCTCTTTCCAAAAGCAGTGAGTCTGTATAGGAGGTGACCCTCTGTTTGAGAGCCCCTCTCAGTCCCCTAGCACCTCATCAGCTCGGGGGCTCATTGCTTTATTTAGTTGTCTCTGTGTGTAAGGTTCCCCTCCACTTTTCTACTTTTGTCCATGCTAAAGCATCATTGCCAGGAGCGATGTCAATCGATGTCAAAGCGGTGCCGCTTGCTCCTGTGGCGCCTTCAGCTGCAATGGTTGAAGGGGACGTTTCTGGTGGCCAGCCCCTCTCTTCCTTCCATGACAGTCTGGCATGCTGGAGCAAGCTGCCATGCCCTCTGGGAAAGGGGGCACGCTGGACCCTGACCCCGTGATGGGAGCACTGCTGCATCTGTGGGATCGTGGAGGCAGCCGGGTGCAGGGTCGGCTCTCCTGCTCCTGTCAGCTTCTGTGTAGGAGCTATCAACCTCTCGTTTGTGGGCACCTTCCCTTGGAGACTGAAACCTGTCATGGTGTTGGCCACTGCCATGACATGTCACTGTGACCAGAACGTGGCAGCTCTCTGGTTAACCAGGGGCAGCAGGTGGCCTGTTCTTTCCAGGCCCTCTGCTCCCATGTCTGCCTAGCTACGGCTGCAGGCAGAAGCTCCGAACAGGAGGCTGTGCCCCAACAGCCAGACCTTGCTCTCGGACAGCTGCTCAAATTGCTGGTTTGATCTCTATCACTCCTCAGAACCCTTCTCTTTGTTTGAAGGCTTTGGGTAGGTAAATCCAGCAGGTGCCTTGCCATTCCTTGCTGTCTGCTGGTAACTGACTTCCCTTTTCCCTGCCTGCCATGGGTCTTGCTGAGAACGTACCGTGCAGGATGCCATGGAGGGCTGCACCAAAACCTCCCGATCCTTGCTCTCCTCCTCCTCCACCCCGCTGGGATTGCCCCGGCGTGGGCGATGTGACCCTCTGGTTACAGGTGATGTAGGGTTTTTTTCTTGTGCGCAAAGCTCCTCCTTTTCAACACTCATAAACCCGCGTCAGCTCATGTGGCGGGGCCCAGCCCGGCTCTGCAGCCAGGAGAGGTT
Source organism: Heliornis fulica (assembly GCA_013399135.1). Lineage (NCBI taxonomy): Eukaryota > Metazoa > Chordata > Aves > Gruiformes > Heliornithidae > Heliornis > Heliornis fulica. The sequence goes on along the minus strand of VXBZ01008385.1, from coordinate 245,916 downwards.
TATTATGAGAAATGGTCTGTCGGCCGCTGCGGGCTCACGGCAGCGTAAACGTGTTATCTGCAGAAACAACAGAGAATTGAGGGGAGACAGGGAGAGATTAGCTCTGAGTGGGAGGGTGAAGATATAGGCAGTGGAGGTCAGAGGAAGCGTGGGTTTGAAAACAAGACCAGAATGTAATGCCATTGCTCTGTGATTCTTTTTTTTAAGTAAAAAATCAGATGAAACTGGTGAGTTTTAACATGGGCAAGTGTCCAGAAACTCCTCCTAATGGTACTAACTTATCTGTATCAGTCCTGCCACCCACCTCCCATCACCACTGCTTGTCACGGCTTCGTGAGAGTGCTGCAGAGGTGCTGGGTCGCGTGTTCCTCAGCCATCAGATCACAGATAGAGTTTGCTATTTTTCAAGACTTGGAGTGAATTGGAGAAAAATCAGTGGGTCCTTGCCTGGCCGATGACCAAATCAAAGCCTCACTTCATTGTGGGAAACCTCAGGGAGGGTTTTGAGTACTGAGTATCTGTCACTGACTTTGCAGGCTCCATTGCTCTTACCCCTAATCTTCCTCACTTGCTCATGCTGTGCATGCAGAGGCAGGGAGGGATGATAATGGACTTGCAGTTGTACTTGCTGTTCCCGTAACAAACGGCAGGATACTCACATAAATTGTTTGAACATGTAACACGGCTCTTATTTCTTAACGATAAGGGCTTAGGAGCTGCCCTTTTCCAAAATGAAAGAAATGAACCAAATGTTATCTCTTTGTTTTAAAAAATGATCCCTGCAACTACAACAACAAAAAGCCATTATGATGATCCTTAAAGGTCTTGCAAGTTTTTATGGGAGAGATTTTCCATTCACCAAGTCTGGCTTTCCTCCCATTTCCTCTCCCTCTTCCCAGCCCACGTGGCTCAAGCTTTCTAGGGCAGCTCGAGCTTCTAGATACAGCTGAGCTAAACAAGCTTGCCCTGGAGGACATGTCAGAGGTCAGAGCTGGAGGGAGAAGCAACTCCTTTGGATATTGTGGCTAAAGCCAAGTGCTCTAGATCTTGCTCCAATCCCAAGTGCATCCATCATCAATTATATATTTATACTCAGTGTTTACACAGGTTTCTTGTTTGTCATGAAATATTTACTTCAAGACTCTGCATCTGCTGGTAAGCCCAACAGTAGCATCTATTGTTTATGCTAAGGAAATAAAATTTCACCACCACGTTTCAGCGGTTCAGCACAGATCTATTTGGCGGCTGGTGCCTGGCTTGTGCTAAACCACCGAGAGCTGCCTGCTCACTCTCCTCTGGACCAGTGAATGAAGTAGGGGTATGTTTCAACATGAAAAATTCTGAGGCTAAAGAAATACACCCCTCTCTTATCATGCATTTAATAGATATGTGTTTTTAGAGATAGTAGGGAGAAATAAAAAAACCCCAAACCCACAGTTTGTACAGAATATACATGCACTCGTGTTTGTATGCATACACACACGAGTCTGAGGTAACTATCATGTTACTGAGATGATGTGAAGTGGCTGTATTGCCATCCCAAGACAGAGCTCAAGCCCTTGGAGCTGGTTTCATGATCTCTGGAACAGAAGGCCTGGAAACTTAACCCGTTTGATTTCTGCATAGCCCTCCTAGCTTAAACATGCTTATGTAGGTTAATGCACGCGCCCATTAACTTTCCCACTGTCAACTGCTGTTAGTGTAGCCGCTTAGTGCCCTGCTGGGAGGGAGATGGATGGGCTTCTCCAGATGCCATCTTGATGCTGCTTTTTTTAGTTCAGCCCCAGGGGATGCAGATCCTAGATGACTCTCCTGAAGCTGCGTGTGGCCATGCAAAGCAGTCCACAGACACGCTCCCTCACCTTAGATTTCCAATTTAACAATGCCCCATGCTATTCTTAGGTATATTAAGTGGAAATAATGCCTTTCCCAAAGTAGATAAGCGTAACTGCTTCCCAGGTGGGGATGGAGAGCCACTGGGCGCTTCTGAGCCAGCTGCAGAGTTGTGAAATGCCTCCCTGGTTACATGAGCTGCCCGTCAGCTCTGTGCCCTATCTACCGGACCATGGCTGGAAGTGGGCATGGGGAGGTCCTAGGGGTGGAGGGGGAGACAAGGGAAGAAGAAAGAGGGTGATGCATGAGTGAGAAGAATGAGGCATGTGAAGGCAAAATACTCATCTGTCTCCAGAGGCCTTAGGAACTAACTGAATGGCTCCTAACAAGAATGACTACTGTCAGAGTATTCTGTATCAGAATTTAGCATGGCTGTGTCTCAGTGACATATTTCCCTGTAAGGAGATGGTCAGCAGCAGTATGTTGCATGTAGTAGAAAACAGGTGGGTTTACTTAGCTCTTTGGGTGGCAAAAAGTGGGAGCATTTTATGGTGTCCTGGCAGGAGTAAATGTATATTTCACTCTCTTCCTTTGGATGTATCACAAAAGCGGTCTATGCAAGGAGGAGAGAGAGACAGAGACATCTAGAGACAGTACAGATGAGAGGCATGGTTGGCTGATGAAGAGTGAAAGATGCTGACCAGGCTCAGGCCACACATGAAGGGCTGCCTGCCCTTCCTGACCCTCCTAGCCATGGAGAAAGACAGACTTTGGCAGGGTTATGGCTGAGAGGGAGGGAGTATTCTCTTTTCTGCTCATGTCTGTGTGCAAGTACCATGAAACTGTGGGGTTGGTGCCATCTTCCAGAAGAGATCTCCTGTTGGCAAGGAAGAGAAGTGGCTTTTATTTGGTCCTGTACAGAGTTGCCAGGAGACCTGTGTTCCCACCACCCATCTAGATATTTGTGTTGAAAGCTTTCCAGGGGTTGGACATCCATTGCTGGATCAGCTCCACATCCCCTGCTCAAGAAACCAGCCTGTCTTGGAGGTATGATCCACGGGTGGAGACAGGCTGTTGTGAGCTGAAAGTGCTTCCATAACCTAACCTAACTTCTGCCATGCTGAGGTGTTGCTACTTTGTATGATTCATTTCTCAGCTATTATTGACAATTACCCCGAATTAAAATGAATAGGCTGCAGCGCAGCCTTGTTCGGTACAGCCGAGGGTGTTTTGGTGGTGGATGGTGGAGAAGAAGGGAGAGAGAGATGTTGTGTCCTGACTCAGACCTCACTCCTGCTGCTTAATCTGGGTCCAGAGCTGGGAGAGCAGTGCTGCTCCGGATGTCTTCAGGGTCTCAGTACCGTACTGCCCTGTACCTAGCCCCTGCACATGACAAGGGATGACTTGCCGTGGCATGGGGACATTCATCTGTGCTGGCCAGAGCAGACAAAGTGGCTTCTCAGCGTGCTCAGTCTGGATGCTCTTCAAAGAGTTGCAGTGGGTGGGAGGATCTGGCTGTGCTGGGGCAATGCTGGGCTGCCCTGCTTTAATGTCACGCATGTGCGGCCTCGTCTGTGCCTTGGGCTGCCTGGTTTGGGCAGCTGGGCACTGCGGGGAAGAGGGATGCCTAGTGGGTCTCCCTGAGTGCCCCTCTCTAGCTTGCACTAGCTCACAGGGCTCTGTGCTGGATGTCTGGCAGGGAGCCTGCTGCCACTTAGAAGAGAGGTGCTCTGTGCGGGCACCTGGAGCACATGGAGCTGTAGCAGCCCGAGCACAGGGCTGTGCTCCCAGGGCTGCTGCTCCATGCTGTTCTATTCAGGCACCTCCCATTGCCTAACTGGAGTTGCCTGGGATTGCGTGTGTCCCCCAGCAGAGCACGAAGCAACGATGACAACTGCCAGGTAGTCATGGTCTTCCCTCTTCTCCCTGGAAGAAGTCTGGATAGAAGAGTACCTGGGTTTGTTGTCCCACAGAAAAGCACGTGCAGACATATGTGCTTGCACCCTTGATGGCACACGCTTTGAGAGGACACAATCGGAGCTGAAACTTTTGTGTGGAGCGTGCTAGGAAGGGGAAAGCCTGACATGGCAGTTACCTGCAGGCTGAGCTCGGGCTTGGTGGCAGGCCTGATCCCATCCCTTTCCCCTGTGCTTTGGCCAGGGGAAAGGGATGGGATCAGGCCAGCGAGCACCGACATGGGTGTGTGAGGACACCCAGGACAGACCAACACTGATTTGGTTTGCACAGTGGATTTTTCTGTTTTCTGAGAGCAAGAATGCCGCCTGCTTGCTCGCCTCTTCTAGCACAGCTGCACCTCTCCGTCCCAGCCCCAGCTGCCACAGCTTAGTTTTGCCTCAAAACACATTCTTGTGCTGGGTGCAGTGCCTCTGCACTCTTGGAGGGAGATTGGCCTCTGCCTGTATGGCATCTGCTTCCCTCTGCCTTTTTAATCCTCTGCATTTTCCATAACCTAAAATAAACCAGTAACAAATCTGGGATGCACTTCAGTCAAAGGGACAGATCTGGGGCTATAGTGTTTTGTGCATACTGTGATTTCTGCAGCAGTCCCTCNTCAGCAATAGTCAAAGGCAACTCCCCCCCCCACAAAAAAAAAAAAAAACCTGCCAGAAGAGAGCCTTAAAGGTCTGACATATTATCATTCAGAGGAGAATTTTCAGTAGAATTATGCTGGAACTTTTCCAATAAATAAATTCTACAGACTTTTAAGGGAGAGCTTTTAGATTAATGGAAATATTACTTAAATTAAAATTCATCCCATTAAGCCATCAATTCCATTGTCATAGCAGCATCATGTCTTTAATGTTAATGGCATGCACAAATAAAAGGGAAGAAACCTATTTGTTATACTGTGCCAAAAGCTGAGTACTGTCTGCTGTGGAAAGTTAAATACGAGCCAGAGTGGGCACAAAGCTGGATCAACAGGGACATGGTCAAAATGCACTTGCAGAAGGTATATTGCACAGCACTGTGTATGGACACGATTAGGCTTGTATTTTCAATGAACTGATTTTTTGTTCTGGTTTCTTAATGACTTCAGGAGGACACGTTCTACAGCTTACAGGCTCTGGCCCTTTGTTTTTGGAGCTTCACATAGAGGAGAGTGGATCCCAGACTCCAGCTGGAATGTGTCCCAAGTTCGCTCTTGTGCCAGTGGGCATCTTGGAGAGGAGCTGCCAAATTCAAACCATGTCTTGAGCTGTCTGCACTTCCAAGATGAGCTGTCACAAGACTAGGTTTTAAGCCTCCTGCAACAGGACCTTCTGCTTCCAACCATGCTGGACAACCATGATAGACAGCCCTCTGGGCCTTTCGGAGCTTCCGCTTCCCATACTGGTGAGACAACACAAGCAGAGGGACAGGTGAGGGATGAAGGGGAAAAGCTAACTAAGTGGCTTCTACCTCTTCTTCCTTTCAGTACAAGTTATGCTGGGTTGGGAGGGAGGCAAGGCAACAAATGGGAAGGACTGTGTCACCCTTGGAAAGGGTGGTTCCTAGGAGCAGGGCTGTAGGGAGCAAAGACTATTAGGCTAGCCCACAGGAGAGCTGCCACATCACAGCCACGAGTGTTGTGTTACACCCCCACCCCTGAGAATCTGCTTGGGTGTCCCATGACAGGTGCTGTGTTGCAGTGCACCAGGGTGCCTTGTGGTTCTTCCCTGCATTGCTTTGGAGAGCATGGCAATCCTGCTGGCATCCAGGTGCAGATAGCATTGGGGATTTTCTCTGAATCTTTGCTGGAAACCAGAGGACAGGGCCCAGCATTTGAAGCACCACTTATAAACAGAAGCCCCACAAAGTTAAAGTCTGAGGGCTTGACATGGGTTTGAAAAGGATTTCAAGGCAGCTTCTAAATGTGCCTAACTGCAGTGAAGCTACTTAGTGAGGCAGTTCAGGCTCCAATCCACAGAGACATGTTATACACAGAGAGGGATCGTTGCCCACTGTTGTGTTCCATATCCATGTCAACACCCATGGTAAGAACAGGTCCACAAAACAGCTGCTGATATTGCTGTTGTCCTGGATTATGTAGATGCAGGAGCTACATCTCAAGGAATGCTCCACTGACCTTGAGGAAAGGAGTGAGCAGGCTTATCTGACTTTCAGGGCAGGTTCTCCTTCCTGCGTTTGTCACTTGGTGGCAGTGAAAGGGTCTTAGGGCAGAAGGACCAGGTCCCAGCAGAAACCTACATGCTCTGCAAGGCCAGGCCTCAGACTCCCTCAAACCTGGGAAGAAGGTTTGACCTTGTGCTTGTTCCATCGTTCTTGACTTTTGGTTTGTGCAGCAACATGTTGGGAAAAGTACCGGGTCAGATTTCAAACCCATATGGGCTTTGGGCAATATTTGCAGCAAATGGAGCCATGACTCAGTTTGAAACTTGAGGTGGCTTTAAGTGAACAGAAATCCCAAGTAGGTCACTAGCTCATTGCTGGGTTTCTCATGCCCTCTTCTCAGGCTTCGCTGTGCAAAATGAACAGTGCTTTTCTTGCTGAGACTAAGAACACCTTCCAGGCCAAGTTCCAAGGTCAAGCCACCCATTTGGCCTTCTCAATCTATATGAATTAACTGTCTTCAGCACAAATTTGAAACACTGCAAATGCATCATTGTTAGAGCATGTTTTGAGAACAGCTTCAGGAGTACCGAACATATTGTTACTTGTACAGAGGCAGGGTTCCCAGACATTTCACTGCAATTGCTCTTTAGGCTGAGTTACCACAGTGGCTTCCCAGTCTCTCTTTTGTTTCCAGGTTACTCCTTTGCTACAGATCAAGTATTTATTTATCACCAGTAGCACAAGATGTATTTTCCTTGGATACACTTGAGTATTCCTTGCTTTGTGGTCAACAAAAGGGAAGTTAGTTCACTGTGAGTCTAACTGCTGTGTGTTGTCACGGCGACTTTTCCATAGCTGGACTTCTCAGCCTCCTGAGGTAGGGGTGGGCTTTCACTCAGAGATGCTGGAGTTGGCATCCAATGGGTTGTTCCATTATTTTTTTTTTGCCTTTAGAGAAAGGATAAAGGCTCTCTTCACCTTCTCATAAAACTGTTCTTGCTTTCATCTTTCCCTCCTGCTCCCTTTGGGTCTTTGGTCTTGGTTCCAAGGGACCTCATGCTAACAGACTTCTGCACACCTGGTGCAACCCAGGGACAATTCACCCCCAGGGAAAGAATGCTCAATTTTTGCAACCCTGTCATTGCCAAGGGCTTCCTGAAAACAGCTGGGGTTTCTGGGGCTCCTTTCTCCCACAACAAAATTACCCTGTAGGCAGATGTACAATCAGCACATCTCTATTTGTCTTGGCTGCGAGCCCTCCACAGCCAGTATTGTCTTCTTTGGAAAATGAGTTAATTGCTTTGTATTCCCCTCCGCTTCCCTGCATAGGGACTGTCTGCTTTGCACGACCCTGTGGTGCAGTCCCAGGGTGAATTTAGTCCTTTCCCTGTGCCACTTTTCTGGCAGTGGTTGCCATTCACCACACTTGTTGCAAAGGCCTGCTTATAACCCTGTGTTGGTACATACAGGCTGCTCCTAGTTTGAGAAATGGGTATGACAATTCTTCCATCTCTAGTAGGGGCACTCTAAAGAAGATACCTCCGTTATAACCTCCAATATATACAAATATATTTTTATACATATATATATAACATAATTAATATATGTGATCACTGCATGTCTACCAGATAGATGCATGTAGCAAGGCAGTGTAGGTTAAGATGGCTCTTCTAACTATGGGACAACTCATCATTAGCAAATGCTTGCTCATGTTGACTTGAGAGCAGGGGCAGACCTCGCACGTTCCTAGTTCAGCAGTAACTCCCGTGCAGCTTGAGAGCTGGGAACTATCTCCTGGGGTCATGCAGCAGTGTGAGGTCAACATCCCATGGGGGCAGAGTTTGGACATCATATCTGTGGCAGTCACTTGCAATTATTGCTAATGTAATGAGAGTGATAAGTAGGTATGTAGTCCTGCATGGATTTATTGGTCTGAGGGGATACCACTGGCAGAGATAAAGCAAGGGACAATATTTAGCAGAAATAAATGCTGACATTTATGAAAACCTAGAGTGTGTGTTCACATCTATTTTGAACGCTTTCATGAGAGCTACCTGAGAAGCCGTCATTATGGGTATCCTTCCTAAAGGGTAATAAGTTTTTCTTTTAAGCTAATATTCTAAAGGGACAGATTAAATTAAAGGTTCATTTAAAAAATATTTCTTTTCTCCTGGAAGGTGAATAATATTTTTCACTTACACTGCTGCGGTCCATCATAACGTGTTTATTTGCATGTGTAATTTGGTTATCTGGCGTTACTTCAAACTCAGTATTACTCATTTCTGATGAGTAAAGAACAATTTGGGCTCTGTCTTTCACATTAGCCTCATAAATTAACTTCAGTGGATAAAGTCTTGTCTCTACCGATTTTGTTAGCAAAAGACTGCCATGGATGTCATTGGGGTCAGAATTTCACCTGCTACTTGTAGGCTTAAGCACACATCTAAGGGTTTGCAGATTACACATTTTACTGACCTGCTGTGTGCCAGAGGCTCTCGTCTTCAGCCAGTAACTCCTATCTGCCAATAGTGATGTGAAGACTTCCGGAGAACAAATCTGTGGAAAAAAAAAATCAAAGACCTGCTACAAAAAATCCTGACCTGCTTTTCATCTTCCAAGAGTTGAACAGGTTAAAGGAGTGAAATCTAGGCTGTCCGCACCGTTTTGCATGTGGTAGTGACTCAGGGTCAGTGTTCCTCTCTGCAGTCAGGCAGGGATTGATTTTTGTTTGTATAGGTCTGTCTTGCGGCAACAGAGAAAGAAGTTGTAAACATGGGAAAAATCTGATACGGAAAAGATGGCAAGGGAAACTCTGGACTTTTAGGACTAATATATATGCATGCATTTAATGAATGGTATATTATATAGCCCAGAAAAAAACATACTGAAATATCAGAATTGTGAAATGAAATGATGGGCTATGGTTGGATAGGGTTCCCTGACTGAATAAATATCCTTTGTGGCTGGCTAGGGTTTACTTTATCTCCTTATTTTTCACTCTCACTATTCAGTCAGGAGTTTGGGGTTTCCTGGACTCTGCAGAGGATCCATCACTTTCTCCCTGTGGCATTCTCAGCAGATCATCTTTGTCTTGTGCATATTCACAGCTGACTGGTTACACTAAAGTGCTCTTATTCTTTTTGTTTCCTGAAAAAGTTGTAGAAAGGAAAATCAAATAAGAGGGTCAGCTAACTGGACAGGTCCCTGTAGTGAGCTTAAGGACCTGGCTTTTGTTAAAATTGCTTGGAGCTTCATGGTGTTAATCTTTTCCACCTTGTATCTGTTAGCCAGATACAAGAATTCATGGTTAGTTTTTACTGAAAGATGATGGTTGTTCTGGTTTCATTTTGGTTTGCTGTTGATTTGTTGTTGTTGTTGTTGTTGTTGTTGGTGGTGGTGGTGGTGGTTTGGTTTTAATGGGCTTCTTTACAAAAACATACAAATCCTGACCACATCCAGAACTGAAGTGCAAAGGAGAGTGTCTTTGCATCCAACTTTCTGCCAGAACTAAATCAAATGGCACTTTTTTTTTTTTTGTGCGTGTGTGTGTGTGTGTGTGTGTGTGTGTGTCTGTCCTGGGCATAAATTCCCAGTTCTTGTTTCCCTTTTTTGTTCTCCGCTTCCCTGGACTATTGCCTGCATTTAGGATGGAAGCGGGGAAGAGTCTTTCGCAGGGGTTCTGTGTGAAGGACAGTAGCTGCATCCAAACGGCAAGAGTCTCCGCACACAAAGCAGAGATTGTCTTCTCTCTGGTTCCAATAGCACCTACCTACTCTACAAATTAATCTTTGGATGCCTGAAGATGGGCACCCGGAAAATGAGGTACAGACAGTGGCAGTGTGTGACAAATTTAGATTAGGAGCAATCTGTCACAGCCAGGGATGGCATCCATTTCTGAACTCACAGGTAAGAAATACTCATTGACATTAGTGGGAGCACAATGGGGGCCCAGCTTGCCCACAGTTACTATATTAAATGACCTGTAACTCCAAAGGTCTTGGATGAAATTTATTATTCTGCACCCAACACATCAGTTTGCTGTGACATTTAGCTCTAGACAAACTCTGGAGAAGTGATAACCTAGTGGAAAGCAGGGGAGAGAAAAAAAAAGAAAGGAATAAATTCAATCTAGGTAATTTTATTAATGATTTTTAGTTGAAATACCCATGGGCGATTTTGTTCCAATTCCACAGAAATGGCCCCCTTTTGCAAAAGGAATTGTAGATCCCACAGGGTTTCCAAAACAAACCAAATGCTAGCAAGATTTTGTCATGGAAACTGCTTTCATTGTTAACTAAAGAAAAATTCCCTCTTATTTCTCATCATTGATATAGGACCTTGGCTGACCAGCCAGAGTTTCCTAGTGACCCGTTGTTCAGTTGATCATGCTAGTGAAGAATAGGGTCCCTTCTGCTATCTCCAGGTACGAGTCTGTGTTGACATGTATGTGAGATGGCTTCTTCAAACACTGTTCTATTGCTTTTTCAGTTTGGGAATTACAATAGAAAATACATTTAGTCCTTAATATAGAAAGAGAAATGGAAATGTTATTTTAAAATACCTGAGGTGGTTAAAATAGCAATCCGCACAAAGTGAGTTTGGTCCATTTTTGAAAAGCAGCTCACCAATGGCAGGTGAGTTACAGGCCATCGTGTTTGGATCCAGTCTCACTTCACATTTTGATGAGATTTCATCGTTCTCCCATTCATTTATGGTAATGCATTCAATTATGCTTTAAGAAAGTCAGAAATGAAGACAAGGGGTGCTGCTTGTTTAAAAGTATTTTGCATAAACTCAGACTTTTAATTTTGGGTAATGCCAAAGATTGATAATGCAGTCTAGATGTGTATAGAATGCTGGCATAGCTTCTGCAAGCTTTTCTTCCGTTGATAAATATCCTTGCTGCCACAGATATGTGCATCTTTGTCCAGCTTTGTCCAGCTGTGTGCTGTAGTACAGAGCCATCATTTTATTCTCTGGGCAGATAGAAATCCTGAATGTATAGCCCAGTAATTTGTTATACTCAGCAGCCTGATAGAGATTTCTGAGCGCCACATGGATGTATCAGGACAGGGCAAAGAGGTTTGGATAGTCTGATGATCAAAATCACCAAGTAGAGGAAAACTTATTGTGCAGCATTTCCATGTTTGTTCTAGCCTGAGACTAGCTCATGCTGCAGAAGTATATATAAGTAATAATTAAGATTTGCTTCCATGTCTGCAAATGGCAACCCTGCAAGGATTGTACTGCACTTGGGAGAATGATGTTTTCTCCAAAACCAGTTGTTTTAAAAAATAATGAATTGTTTAACTTGTTCTTCTACAAAAAAAAGACACTGAAATTATTATTTTTTCTGCTTGGTGTTTTGATTACAAGCCTGATTTTTGTGATACTCTTCCTTCTAACTCTGATTGGTAAGTGTGCTACAATTCCCCCTGTTTGACAGGTCTTCTACAGCATCCTTCAGAGGAATGGTGGCTAAAAGCAGTCTGGGAAACCACTCAGGGCTGTGAGACTGTTTTTCTTATTTTCTGGGCCTGCTTGTCATAAGGAGTTGGGGCAAGAAGGGAGATTTCACTTCTCCAGTCCCTCTGTGCTCATGGGTATTTTGAGAGTAGAGGCAGAAGTGTTGCTGAGCCAGTGCAATACCCCATTGCATGAGGAGGGGGCACTGAGACTCAATCTGTTCATCTCCAGGTGTGTCCACAAATGCCTTGAGTAAGCCTTTTTTTTTTGGAGGGGCAGTGCATTAATAACTCAGCAGGAGAAATGGTGGTGCCCAGGTCTGTAAAGGTCTCACAATCTATGGTGGTCTGGGAGGCACAACCCCTCCTGCCCAAGTTCCTCCAAAACTGTAGGCCCAGCTCTGTGGGTTGGGAGATTGGGTGATGAACATTCATGGAGATTGGTTGATCAACATTCAAGTGCTGCCAGTGATGAAATGCTGCAGTATCCTGAGGTCAGACCTATTAACCAAGAATAAGCTGAAGGTCTTGATATGCCATAGTAGGGGGCAAAAGTTCACGTCAGTGATTTAAAGCAAGTGTTGCTTGTGGTAGCTCATAAATACAACACTCAGCATCTTGCCTTCTCCCGGCAGACCTAGATACAGGGCAGTTTTAACTCTGTTTTAATACTGCTATATCTATGACTGAAATCATAATATTTATGCAGGGTAGTTTTTCAAGAAGCTTACTGGATGTGAAAACAAGTTCCCAGGCTTTCCCCTTTCATGGAAGCAAGCTGAAGGTCAGATTTACAACGTTTCAAGCTACATTCTGTGCTCATTTACACAGCTGTAATCTTGAGTTATGCTACCGAGGACAAGCAATTGCTCCAGACTTACAGGGGTATAACTGACAGCAGGATTTAGCTCGGGGTTGCCAAAGCTTGACAGAAAAGGAGCTATGAGGGTGGAATTTGGTGTTCATGAAGTAGTTTGTGTATATTCAAGGGATGCAAGAGCCCAAAGATTTATTAGTAGTGTTTCAGAGCATTATTGAAATTAGGCTTAATTATCTGTGTAATTTGCTGGAACCAGTATTTTAGCATGTTTTGATCAAGTATATGCCATTAATTTAAAAAAGGGATGTACCAGGCTGCTCTCAAAAAGTGAAATAAAAAGATTTAAAAGGAAAGGCCATAATTTCTAAAATGTGCATTTCAGAAGCTTCAAAAGTTGTTGTTGGTTGAGTCTCTCTCCCCTCTTCATAAAGAAACAGTTCGTTTGCAGTTTATTCATATGGAAGAAAGTTCAGATCACCCCAGAGGATTATTCCAGCAAGCAGGGAAAGGAAACGCCTCCTCATTCCCAGGCTTGCTGAGCTCTGCCACCACTCTCCCTCCTGCCCTTGCTCCCACTCCATGAATACCGCCTGGAAACAGTGCTGGCCATCCTGGGAGGACGAGACAGAAGACACAGAGTTGTGAGCAATAACCCACCCATTCTTTTGCAGCGATCAAAGTGCAAGGCTCCTGTGCAAGGACAAGTACGCTGTCCTCTCCATACAGACACACTTCACACTCAGTTTGAGAGTATCAACTCTGCACCCCAGTCCCTGCTTCTGCACTGTCTTCTTGACAGACCTCTGGTGAGGTGCAGCTTCTGGTCGCTTGAGTGCCTGTGAAAGAGGGACGTTCTTGTGCTGAAAACAGCAGCCATGCCAAGGTGCAGTAGACCTTGCTTTTCTGTGGGTTTCTTTAGAAGCTTTGGAGAAGACCTTTAGCCACCCTCTTTGTCACGTGTTAAATAGCAATAATGATGCCTCCCTCTTTCCAAAAGAATGCCTTGAGGATACAGTTATTAATATGTATGAATAGCTTGAAGCTCACATGAACACTGAATGTTGAGGACTAGAAGAATGCCAGCACAGCCAGGTTATTAGCTTTCATTTGGCCAAACCTCTGCCCAAGCAAGCCTTTGTTTTCAGGATAGCTGTTGAGTAGTGGTTTTCTGTGGTCAGCACTTCTTTAATTCAGATTTTTCACTGTTTNTTTTCTTTATATCTTCTCACTCCCTGCCTCCATCTAGGTCTCCAGCAGCACTGAAGTGATCAGCATGTCATTCTGGGAGGTAAGGAGTAAATACAAAGTGGGGGATGCTGGCACTGAAATGTTCTATGCCTTGGCTCAAATGGTGGAGAAGCATCAGCTCTGACTTTCCCAGTAAATGATTAACTTCTGTTTGTGCAGAGGACAGAGCCATGGTAAGAAGGCAATTAATTACGCCGGCAGCCCAGCCAGGCCAGCAGTCAGCAGTGATCTCACTTGCTGCTTCTGGCTCTGCAGGTCTGATTTGAGAGTAACTAATTAAACACAGGTGCAGGCTAGAAGACTTGTTGAATTAATGCAAAGTATCTTCTTTTCTGTGTTCCCAGGCATTTGTAGCTCACAGAAAAAGAGCAGGCACTTGATGCTACAAATAATAATAGAGTGCTGATGATGGAGGTAATTAATCCTTTATTATTCTGGTGTGATAGGCCACTGCTGGGGCTGTCATTCAAGTGCTTCTCATGCAAAAATGTGTCTCAAAGGTGAAAGAACATGAAGTAAGTGAAAGACTGAATAGTGTTTTAATGGATTTTCTGGTGTTATGTGCACAGGTACATCTTCAAGTTTTTGGCAAGATCGTCAAGAGCTGGTAGTTAAAACTCCAGACCAGGCATTCATAGATTCACAGAACCACAGACTGGTTTGGGTTGGAAGAGACCTCAAAGCCCATCTAGTTCCAACCTCCCTGCCATGGGCAGGGACACTCCCCCACTAGCCCAGGATAGAATCATAGAATGATTACATGTCCAAAGCCCCATCCAGCCTTGCCTTGAACACTGCCAGGGAGGGGCAGCTACAGCTTCTCTGGGCAGCCTGGGAGCCAGGTGAGCTGAGGTCTCACCACCCTCACAGAGAAGGGTTTCTTCCAAATGTCAAAACTAAATCTCCTCTCTTTCAGCTTAAGTGCTCTTCCCTTATCTGCCAGTGCTGTAACCCTATTGTAGAAGTCAACCAAATTTGTTAGGCATAATTTGCCTTTGGTGAAGCCATGTTGGCTGACATTAATGACCTCCTTATTTTCCATGTACCTGAGCACATTTTCCAGGAGGATCTCCTCCATGATATCACTGAGCACAGAGGTAAGACTGATCAGCCTGTAGTTCCCCTGGGTCTTCCTTTTTTCTTCCTTTTACAAATGGGGTTCTTCCAGTCAGTGGGAACTTCACTGGACTGCCACAATTTTCTCAAATAGGATGGAGAGTGGCTTAGCAGCTTCATCCACCAGTTCTCTCAAGACCTATGTGTCTCATTGGGTCTCACTAACTGGTCCCATTCATTGCACTGTAGTCTACACTTTTTCTTTGACTTGCCAAGGCAGTTCTATCAGGTAGCAGTTTAAAAAGGAAAAATCAAGGCTGGTTAAAATGAGACCTGTACATTGAAAATAAATGCAAGGCCAGAACTGTGCCTTACTGTGGGCTTTCTTTGCTCTTTTACTGCTTCCTGGACATCTTCAGTTGGCTGCTGTCCATCACAGGCTATTGACTTCAGTGGACCTTATGTTAATCCCAGTACTATTCCTCCTGGTGGTGTAGAAGGTGATGGTCTTGCCTTAAGGGGGACTGGCTTCAAGTAAAGGTAGCACAGAGGTCTAAAGAGCTGCAAAAATAGCAAATACTATTTTGGGTTATTTACCACTTATAACAAATTCTGTAAAATGGTATTTGTTGCTAGTAACATTCTGTTCTCCAAATAAGGATACTATCTGAATCAAATCAAACTCCAGGCCTCAAATATCTTTTCCAGTTAAAATTGAGGGTAAATTGTAAAAAAAAGCCCTGGCCTTCTCTCTCTGTTTTTATTTACTTCCTTGTAATAACCCTTCTTCCCAGACAGATGCATTTTGTAATTTTACAAGATGACGGGGGGAAATAACCTTCTGTGGTAAAATCCCCGTGGAGTGGCAAGCATTAGGAGACTTCAGTTTCCACACAGGGAAAAAAAAACCAAAACATAATCACAGAATCACAGAATCACAGAACGTTAGGAGTTGGAAGGGACATCAAAGATCACCTAGTCCAACCCCCCTGCCCAAACAGGATCATCTAGATTAGATCACATAGGAACATGTCCAGATTGGTCTTGAATGTCTCCAGAGAAGGAGACTCCACAACCTCTCTGGGCAGCCTGTTCCAGTTCTCCATTACCCTCACAGTGAAACAGTTTTGCTTAAGTTCAGATGGAACTTCCTATGTTCCAGCTTGGACCCATTGCCCCTTGTCCCATCACAGGCCATCACTGAGAAAAACCTGGCTCTGTCCTCCTGATACTCATCCTTAACATATTTATAGACAATAATGAAATCNCTTCCTGGCCATGAGGGCACAGTCCCCAACCTATACTGGTACCTGGGGTTGCAATACCCTACACTTGTCCTTGTTAAATCTGTAACAGCAACAACCATCACAACAACAATGATTATATTATTATTATTATTATTATTATTATTATTATTATTATTATTATTATTATTATTGTTGTTGTTGTTGTTATTATTATTATTGTTACTACATGTGTTTATTTTAAAGACAGCAGTGTTTTTGTGATCTTGTTACTTTTTGATGAAAATGGTCCAAAGTTATTAAGAATATTTCTAGTGAGAAAATAATGCTGAGTCGTATTGGATAGCACAGACCATGTTTTATTCAGTGTGGGAACCAAACACTGCCATATTGTACAGATTTGCTGATCTGGAAGAATTGTACTTGCCTTACAGAATGCAGCTCAAAAGCCGTGTGCATGAATATGACAGCTTTCTGGGTTTTAATGCAGAGAAATTTAAGACAGAAACATTGCTTGGAGTGTTTTCTAAAGGATTCTGGTCAACTTACCTACGTTCAGGATATCGGCAATTATTTATTATTCTTGCCATATTTTCCAGTGGGTTTCATTTCCTTGCATTACAATTCTTAACCCATTAGAGGCAAATTACATTGAAGTATTTTGATCAGGGCGTTGCTCTGCTACAGATTTTAATGCTTATTCCATCTTGGAGGATTAGCTGAGGGCAGTTCTTAGGGTGAGGACAGTTTTTGAATCTTTTTTATTTTTTCTTCATTGATAGTTACCCATGGTCTTGTGAGATATTTCACGTGGCACATAAGAAGTTTGGAAAAAAATGCTCTTCTACCACCACTTGTAGTTTACAACAGCAAGAATCTGCTCTTGGCAGTAGGGCCTGTCAGGAGAGAGCTTGGGAAGGGTGAGGCCTTACATTACTGCTCAGCTCACAAGAAACTTTGTGTGTGTGTGTGTGTGTGTGTGTGTGTGTGTGTGTGTGTGTGTGTGTGCGCGGGCATAACCACATGTTGTGCCTGTAACAAGTATGATTCCTGTTTTCTGAACACCACACCTCAGAACTTTCCAGGAAGCCACTTTTTGCTGCTGACGGTTGCTACAGAGGCGGCAGTGAGATGGGTTTTGTTCATGTCTTCTTGTCTTTGTTAATTTCCAGTGTGTCATTTCAGCTGAAAATATGCTGTTGCTGTTAATGTGTTCAAAAGCATGATGTTGGCTAGGCTGCTATTTATGTCACAGTAAATATTTGATGAGGGTGTGTGTTATTTTTAGCCAGAATCACAACATATTATTGGGATTTCTAGGCCTGAAATTTGTCATCTAACACATGATCATTTGTTACCTTTATGGTTTCCTGAGGGTTTTTTCCATTTTCCTTCGTAATTTGAACTGGAGAGGTGGTGATTCAGAGAGTGTTGGTATGAACTGTTGCACACAATCTGAACAGTAGGGCGAAGTGTCAAGCCCCAAATCGGCATCACATGCTGATGGGGGATGCTGCAGCCACCGGAGCGATAAACCCAGAGAGGCTGTGCAAATATGTGAATGTACAAAAGGCTCGCAAAGCCATGATTTTCATATTCCAGCAATCACTGCCGTAGGAGTTCATGACTGACAGCACAAAAGACTTAGATTTACTGTGGAGAGATGTAAATTGATAAGCCAGTAGACAGCCATCATTCTTCCTTTATTCTCTGTCTGTATCCCATGTCTTTCTCTGCTGGCATAATCGAAGCTGACATAGTGCATGCTATACCAAGTTATATTTTTCATAATTATAAGACAGTACATGAGATCTGAGGGTGTTACTCAGGAAATGGCACAAAACACACTGAAATACAGGTTTTCAGAGTGATCCTCTGATAACATTGTTTTTCACATAGATTCTTGAAACTCAGACTCTACGTCTATGGCTTCAAGCTATCTGGGTACTTTAAGAAGGACAGTGGAAAAAAATAAGAGAGCTTTTACACACAAGGAAAATGTACAACGTGTGAGAGAGACCAGTTTTCTACACCACCCCCCCCAGCTAAGTCTGAAGCATTTTGCTGCATCATATATGTCATTAAAAAAGCATGTGTAGGGTTGACTTAGGGAGAAGAGGTAAAAGAAGTCAGGAAACCAGAACAGAGATCATCCAGAAAGACCTAAAATAGCCATCAGCCTTGCTCTTAGCACTGACTGGTGTGACACATCTCTCATGTCTTTATGCTGAAGGGTCTTTTTCCACTGAGATATCCCTTAACACTGACTGGTGTGACACATCTCTCATGTCTTGATGCTGAAGGGTCCTTTTCCACTGAGATATCTCATTAGGCTCAGCTGCCTCTGACTTGAACTGCAACGTTATTAAATCTAAAGAGAAAGGACTGTGAGATACAATAGAGTTGTTATGATGCAGCTGCACTTGCAATTCTTGTTTTTTCTTACGTCTGAAAAAGTACACTAAAATCTGAATGCTAATGTTGCAGCTCTTTGGCTTTAGATACATACACTGAAAATTCAGATCCCGTCTGGATTCAATGAATATGAGACTTTCACAGGAAGGCAAGTGCATGACACTTTCCTCACTTTGGAGGACTGGGGGAGGTGCTGCAGGCTTTCTGGACAAATCCCAAATTTCCATATACTTCCACTTGAAAACTCTCTAGTATTTTTATTGAATTAATCAATAGGGCAAGAAAAACAAAAAATACATTTAGATTTTTTACTTTACTCATGTTAGATCAAAAATAGTAGAGGAAACATTATTGATAAGGAAGAAATTATTACTTTCTGTCTGTCGTCTCCTTCCATGTCAGCTTCCTTCAGACTTATTTGCACTTCCAGAGACAAACTGAGAGACCTATAGCTACATATCATGGATGGTTATGTGCAGGCCTTGCCTGCTCACTGGCACACAGTAGCCACATTGGCAGGAAAGCACATTTCTGTACAGTATAGGTGCATATGCTCCAGGCTCATTAAGAGAGAATAAATGGGATGAGCTATATACTCCTGCCATTCAGGATCTTCCTTCTGCTTTGCTAAACCTGGGCTGCCTTCTGTGCTTGGGTTCATCCACTCTACAGAGTTGGGGAAAACCTCCATGCATGACAGCCTGGGTTAATTTATTTATTGCCGTGAAGGATGTTGTAGAGTCATTGGCATATACCAAAGCGCAACAGGTCCTTGTTATCTACACAAAGACTCAGGTATTTGCCTTGGCCTACAGGTCCCTGTGCCTTTGCCTAACTGGATTCCCAAGGACTACGCCACTGGCTTTGCCCACCGGCATCCATATTCATGATATCTCAAGTCTTGCTCTCCCTCACCTTCTCACACACATACAATGACCACAAGGTAGAAAGCAAAGTATTTATTTCCGTCATCTTTAAAATGGGGAGCTGCTTATATCCAGTAAGCTCCTCTGCTTAAATACAGCTAACAAGCAGTTTCAAAGAGGCAGAATTGATTTTTATTTTTCTTAAGCAATTAACTCAAGTACCAGAATTAGGAGCCTGTTTGTGCTATTTTGCCTCTGTGGTTGATGGAGACAGAAGCACTCCTGAAGGGAGATTTAGCTCTTAGATGCCCTTTGGAAGTGCCGGTTTCCCGATGCAGATGCTACCTGATTTCAGCATCTCAGTTTTAAATCTGTGCAATTAAACAGGATGAACCTAGTACTCTTCACAGCGTAGAGCTTGTTGAGAAGATGTAAGTAAGGCACTGTCAGTCACACACTCCTGTCAAAAGGCAGCTCCTTGTCATATGTCAACTTATGGAGCTACAAGAGAAGGAAAAGGGTCCGAATACTTTTGTCTAGAACTAGAATAGCATGCTGAAATACTCATACCTTAAGTGAGAGTAGTTGTCTGAAATACTCTTAGAGATCAAACCCAGGTGATTCCTGTTCAAATCTTTCCGTTGCGTGAGTTGAAGCATATTGCTCCTGTCATTGTAGGACTTTTCATTGGAAACCATCTAAGGGATGGTAGAGAGCACTTTGGAGAAGGGCAGAAATTTCTCTAGGATTCCTGCAGTCCACACACAGCTCTGTAAGAACTGCCCAAAGAGACACTGCCAAGTGGTTTTGCATAGGTCACTAAGAAATTCTTTAGAATAGTTATGCTGACTTTGCTGTGTGTACAGATTAATTTCAAATGCAAGAAGAAAAGATGCACAATCTTATTACCAATTTCCTAGGCCATCCAATTCGCAAGACATTCATGCCAAAAACGTGTTTACTGAACTATTTTCTTAACAGGGTCATTATGTTTCCTTCAAGGTAATTCCTAAAGAAAGGGTTTATTTCTTCTCACTTTTCTTTTTCTGTTCCTCTGGCAGGAATAGACCATTGGGAGCTTCTTAGGAGTGAAAGTATAAGAAAGTCATCTTCCAGAATGTGTGCTGCATGTTTGTTGCTGGATATTCCTTCAGAATTTGCTTTTTAAATGCATATTGGTTACAAAATAAACCCAAATGAGCCATTATACTCTGATGTGTAATTATGTATTTAGGACACATACTACACACAGCTTTAAAAGAAATCTTTATAGAAACAAATTGCATTACATTTGCAGTAGCTGAAGGTAGTTGAACAACAGCACCTCAAGCCTTTCAAAATACTGAAGTAATTTACACCATTTTCTGAAGTAATTATCTCCCAACCCTCAGATTTCAGTTTCAGTGCTGTTGCTGCACAGAAGCTGTAAAGGTCTCAGTACAGCACAAGGGACCTGGGCTCGGCTGTATCACAGCCTTGAAGTAGATGTAGTGCTTCTGTATGATGTACCAACTCAGAACAGGGTTGCTGACCTTTGGGAGGGAGAACTAACAGAGATCAAAGGCACTGCTTTGAGAGTGAAGACATGTGCCAAGCATGGAGGCAACCCCAGGTGCAAGGCTGAAACCCAGTTTTGCATCTCTCCAAAGATTAGTGAGGGACAGGGATTTAAGCTCGGAATGAATGGTTGTGGCATTTACTTGAGAGTCAGGGTGTGCCTATATGGCTGGTCAAGAGGATGGGAAGGTCTCTGGCTTCTTGTTTCAGGCATACCCACTGCATCTCCCCAGCTTGGACAGTGTTGTACCTCATAATTCTTCCTCTTTAGATGGTACTTGTCATGCAACTTCCTCTCAGGGGCAAGAGCCATGTGCAACAGAAGTGGCAGTAGACACCTGAAAGGAGGCAGTGTGCCTGCCTGGGTTGATGGTATGGAGCAATATCAAGCATGCTTCCCTGCCTTAAGACAGCAGTTCCCACATTAGAGCTACAGCATGCCTTTCTCTGCACAGTACAGTTGGAAATGATGAGACTCATGCTTATTAGCAGTGGCACATATAAAGCAGAGCTGCAGTAAATGAGCTAAGTGTCCCCAGGATTTGAGGGCTGGGGTGTTGCCTTTCCTTGTCTAGAGCTGGGCACCCAAGAGACTGGTGTTAAACCCGGGACTTTGCAGATCTTCATGCTGATTCTGCCACTTATTTATTGTTTGGCCTCAGGCTAGTCACTTAACCTCTCGCTGCCCTAATTTCCCCATCTGGAAAATTATATTTACTTACTTCTCCTGAGGATTGCACGGGGTTTAATGAATGCCTGTAAGGGATTTGGAAATCCTCAGATCTGAGATGATTCAGGACTGAAATAGATTCCCCGCACGTGGAAGGAGGAGGGAGGGGTACCCAGGCAGGAGAGCTCCCCTGCGTCCCTGTCCTGGAATAGACTCTGAAAGTGTAATCAGCAGGGGAGCATCGTACTGCCTGGGTGAGCTCCTCTTCCTTGAGTCCTTTCCAGATTCACTGGAAGAAAAAGGAACCAAGTGACTGAATGGAGAAGGGGGGTGGCTGAGGTTAACTGCTTTCTCCTGTTGGTCCCCTGGATCTTCTTGTCAGTGCGCTGAAAGCTGGATCTCCCAGGAAGATAATGATCTTCCCGGATACTACATCTTGCTGCAGGCTATTAGCGAAGCCAGGCAGCCCCTTTTCAGGGAAAAATGAATCTCTGACCAGGGAAAAAAAAAAAAAGGAAAATAAAATAAAAGAAAGAGTTCCTCCATATAATTAAGCAGCATTAGAATGAGGCCTGTGCCTTTGCTGATGAACTTCAGTGAAAGCAGATGGTCACAATGGTATTAAAAACTAAAGACTTCAGTCAAGCTTTTAATTGAAAACAATTGGACCCTGCTGGATGGTAATTACCTTGGCTGCTTGCAAATAATATCACAGTGCTGCTACCTATGAAGGAAGAACGGAAACTGAGTTAATAAGAACTGCTTGATCTGCATATAATAAACAAGGAGCATCCAAAACTATTTTCTCTGGTAGCTTCTCCCCTGCAAGATGCTTTCAAGTGGTTAGCAGCGTGAAAAGGAACACAGAGTGGCAGAAATTGAAACGTGTAAAGTGTTTGCCAGGTTCATAAAATAACTTGAAGAGTCTGTCTTCCCCCATCTTCTTCCTTTTTTTTTTTTTTAAATAGCTGAAATCCCAGGCAGGTCTGAGAAAAGCAGCAAAACAAAATAAAATGGAGAAGCCCTGGCGTATCCAGTGTCTCTCCTCTTCTGAATGGCAATAATGACAGCAGGTTGCCTTTATCTCGTTTTGTCTGCTTTTGGCTTCTCTTGTCTGATCAACTGGAAAACTGGGGCCTTCCAAGCACCCAGAGTGTTTTCTCCCCTCTCTGCCCCTGTTCTTAATTGGATTTTAATGATCATTAACTTAATATGCCTCAATCTGTAACAAAGCAATACGTGGCATATTTTGCAGTGCTTCTAAAAGCGATCTGACAATTTTTTCAGTCCTTTCCCTCTTCTGTGCTGGGATCAGGTGAGGTTTCAAGGGCTAGCCCACCTAGATCTTGATGTGCTACAGATCATGACATTAATACTGCTTTACAGTGCTTTTCCTGTTGGGGAAAATGACCTGTATTGCCTTTGGCTGTGTGGGTGGAAAAAAAAATTTCTAATGTTGCCCCTTTCCAGCACAGATCCTGGCTGTGTATATGGAATGAACCAGATCTTGTCACCTCCTATCTAAACTCTATTTTTCATGTGGCCATACTCTTGGGAATTGCTTTTTTGTCCCCTTATGTGCAAGCAAGACACTCAGCTGCTCCAGAAGACCTCAGAGTAGCAGTTGCTGTAATTTTGCAAAATTAATGGGTAGCTGTGAACTGCTAGTAAAAGTGATGCAATGGTTTTCCATAACATATCATTTCAAAAGCAATGACTTTAACTGTTCTTTCTTTACCTATCCACATATTTGTCTTTTCAAGGCACCAGCCAAGAGTTTGTCTTGTCTGGCAACATGATGAAATGGACTTTTACAGTATGCTTCATCTGGATTTGATGATTTTATGCCTGGAGTTCCAACTTTCATTCACTTAACTTGCCATGATTAGCATAGAGAATGAAGTCCTGGTCTCATAGAAGTCAGCAGAAGTTTTCTACAGCTTTTAGTAGGACTTATTTTTAAGTAATCAAAATATTCTTAAAGCTTTATTGATGTAATGCTTCTGAAACTGCTAGCTGAGCACAGTCACAAGAATAAGTGTATCTCAGAGAATTGCTAAAACTGATGTCTTTTGCTGTTGCACTACCATCTAACTTGAGGTATTCTTGTTTGTGCTTCTTGTTTTCCTGGCAGCTTTACCCTTGGTTTCTCCCCTGCTCTTGGGCTCTTGGAGGACAGGTCTGTAGCTGATAGAGCAAGTCTCCTGCTCTGTCTTGTGGTTCTTACATACAAGTTGATGGTAGGGTGAGAGTAGAATTATACTCACAGTCTTTCCAGTCCCTCCCTTATCAAAGAACTTGGGACAACTCTGTAATGAGGAAAGACCACCTTTCAAAAGTGTCTTATGCTACTGGCCGCAGTGATTTTATCAGTTTTGTAACAGCTACTTACTTTTAACTCTACGAAGTATGATCGCTTACTGTAATTACTCCTTGCAGCTTCAAGGGAGCTGGTATAGAGCATACCATTTTAAAGCTATAAGTAAGGCATAAGCTCTATTGATCTAAAGTATTTTGAGCGATAAACAGCTGCTGGGTTTGATTAAAGCTGAAGGGAAGCCGAAGCATTTAATCAATCTCCAAAGCTGCTCCAAGTATATTACAAAGCAATTGTGATTATTGCTATTATATGACAAGCTATAGCATAATAAAGAAAGAAGGATCACTTTTCTTGGAAACATTTTGAAGCATTGTGGTGCTTCTTCTTAGCCTGCCTGATGCTGTCACCTCTGGCTAAGTGACAGAGTGTGCTGGCTCAAGCGGACTAATCCAGAAGGGAAAATGCAAGAGCAAGAGGCCTCAAGAGCAACCAGAGTCTTCCCTTCTCCGTGCCTAACTGTGGCCGAAAGCAAGCACTTCAGGAAGGAGCAGAAGAAATGGGACAAGTGTACAATATTGCTGGCCACATCATAACTCTCTCTGATTCCTGCACCCTGCACAGCTCAGGATTTTTCTGAGCTGTGGGCTGTGCTTGTGCCTGTCTAACAACCCTGAGGAGACCTTTCTTCCATTACTTTGTTTAATCCCTTCTTGAACCTTTGGACAGTCTTGGGCTTCACAGCATCCCATGGTGTACTAGGCACAGTGCTGTCATATAGCTTGGTAAAATAGTACTTATTCTTGTTTTTCAAATTTCTCCCCAGTGATTTCATANACACAGTACTCAAGGTGAGGCCTAACCAGTGCAGCATACAGGGGGATAATCACCTCCCTGGTCCTGCTGGCCACACCGTTCCTGATACAAGCCAGGATGCCATTGGCCCTCTTGGCCACCTGGGCACACATTTCATTTAGGACCTTCCTACTCCTGTACTAGGAGAAGCAATAGATAATTGTTAGCTTTTTGCCTTCTCCATTTCATAAACAGAGATGTCTGCTCCATCCTTCTCTATTGCTCCCTTCTTTTCCAGAACTTATTTAGTCTCACCTTTTCTGAAGCTGACTCAGTCCTCTCTGGATCTGTCCCCTCCCTCATTTTGCTGCATGCTTTCTCAGAGGGTGTAACCAGAATTTTATGTAATACTATAAGATGTTGGCCTTTCTGAGTCTATTATTTCTTCCTTTTCAGGTGTTCACTGATCTGTAATTATTGCAGAGCTTATAAGCTATCTGTGTCATGTAATTCTGGAGACATGGATATGAGAAGGATCTCTGAAAGCTAAGGAACTGCAGGAAATAATCTTAGGTTTAAAATTTATCTTACATCGCATTTAAAGTGTAAAAATGGAAAGTTTATGAACAGAGTAGGACATCTCCCCCTAGAAAAGTAATATGAAAATAATCAATAAGTTTATTAAGCAATAAGTAATAAATTAACAGATAAACTACTAGATAAGTTTATTAAAAGTTGCCCTTGCTGCATTTGCAACAAAGAAGCTACAGCACTTAAGCCAAGATAGGATAACATTTGCAATCGCTGACTTTGCCATGGTTGTCTTGCATCAGTCCTCTCAGAAGTTTCTCCAGTCTTTCTCTGCTGAATAGAGAGAAATATGAACTTCTGTGGGCCATAGTTGAATTGTCTCTCAAACCCCGAAAGTAAAAATTAGAACTGTAATGGCATGTCTGATCTATTTTATTCACCTGGGGAGAAACACCAAAAGTAAATGGAGCATTATGCATAGATAAAGTGGAATGACATTAAGAAGTGTTCAGATGTGCTTTTTCTACCTATATCAATTTAAAAATGATGTTGCTTTTTTGCATTTTATTTTCTTTTGGGAGAAGGTGACTTGCTCTGAATCCACCTGGCAAAGTGTGGTTTGTCAGCCTAAATTGCAAACTGTTGGTGGAGATGACCTTCTTTGCATTTAACCTTTGAACTAACTTTGGAAAGCAAAGGTGGGAGGGCAGGCTTCCTAACATCCTGTGTTTCTCAGTCTTTCTTGGTTTCACCTCTGCCTTCAGCCTGACCCACGCTGTGTGGTAGAACCTCCTAAGACATGCTATTGCAAGCTTTCATTTTTCTGAACGAATCCCATACATGCAAGTCGGATCCTTCTGGGCTAGCTGGCAAATGTAAGATGCTCCTGCTTTTGTTTCTCTGTTATGATATTACTTGTGAAACTTTAAAATGCTTGAAGCTTCTCATGACCTTCATGTGAAACCCTATGCATGGCCCTAGTGTGCTGGAGGCTGAGCCCAGTGAAGTTATCTTTGGTGCATAAGATTCCTATTGCAACTACCATTAAATCTTCTTTATAGTGGTTTCACATGAAAGTCACAAGTCTTCTGGAAATCTTACCCTGAATTTCACTTTATAATGGTATGAGAGTCTTGTGAGTCTTGTGAATGAAAGTTTTTTAGTGATAGTTTAGACCAGTAAATTAAGTTTATTTGGGGAGTTCTTGATGGTCTTATATGCACGGCCAGAGCTGGAGCCCTTGTTCTGTGAGGGGAAGCAAAACTACAGACCTAGCTGCAAGATGTTTTCAGTGGAGAGTGGACCATAGCAGCTAACTGACAAGCCTTGCTTCCCTTAGGATGCAACCCGAGGGGCATTTCCCTTGTGGCAATGACAGCCTTGCATTCCTGTATTGTTACCTCCCTGGTGCCAGCAAAGTCCTGGTAAGACTACAGGGCAAATCATCAGAGGATCACATGGAAAATATCTGTGAGCCTTGGCCACCTCTCTGAAGTGCTGCAGTTGATTTGGTGTTTGCTTTGGTGTTGCTGTGAAAGACTATAGAATGTGCGTGTGTTTACACATGTATGGGGAGAGAGAATGCTCCTGCTCATTGTGCCTTTGTGAGGCTGCCAGACTGCCTGGCCCCATCTATTCCACTGTAAGTGAAAAGGGCCTCACAAGCGCTCACTGCACGCTATGATTGGGGCTGCGCTAGGCACTATGCTTGGAAGCAGTTCTTTCAGCCTGCAAAATCATCTTTCTGCCTGGATGTTGTTTACTCCCTGTTGTTACAAGTAAAGTTACTTGCCAGTGAGGAAATTTTTCTATCTCCCCTTTGTTGGCTCTATATAGAGGGCTACTTGATATACAATGCATTTTGGTGACCATCCCGTACCACGCATCCAGTTCCCCTCTGAGAACAGAACGAGGATCTTCTCTATAGAAGAAGTAACCTATGAAAATCCCCAGTAAGATGTGGCCCTGATTGAAAGACCTGGACATTGCCCTTGACAGAGGACTTATTTTCCTCCTGTAGCCCATTGCCTGCTGAGGAAAGACGAGACATGTTTTTAGGTAGAAGGCATTTCTGTCCAAACAAAGATTTCTCTGCTCTGGGTAGAGAGATAATGTCCCGCTGAAAGCTCCCACAACACCCTTTGAAAAGATGAAGGATGACTCCAGCAGCCCATCGGTGAATTTTCCTGCCTATGTGAAAGCTCATTCTAACATTTAATGATATCTGTGAGCTCCTGCTGAAAAGTTGCAGGCCACAAGATCTACACTTGACTAGTAATTATGAAGTACTTTGATATTGAACTTGGAGCCTGAACAGCAGTTTACAGAACTCAGGTCTTTTCTTTTTCTAGTGGCAACAAACATTTATCTCAGATTCTCTCTTCTGGAGGGAATAGCTGGAAAACAAGCGTGCATTGATGGGAATTGCCAAGGAACTGGACCCAACCTGAGCCCATCTGGCCTTGAATCTTGTCTGTAGTAGCAGGGAGTATTTGGAGGAAGATGCAAATATAGCTGGAATAGGTTATTACAAACGGCTAACAAACTCGTCCACTGCTTCTTTGAAAGCTGTGTCTCAGCTGTTGTTCTAAGCAATGGATCTATTAATTTCAGCAGGGGAGGTAGAGTAACTGATGCTTAACAATTATTTTTTTTGTTTCACCTGTCAAGCTTTTGCTTTACAAAATCTGTAAGCAGAGACCATTGGTGTTTTCTTTTGTACAGAGACATGAAGGAATTAAAGGATTCAAGATCGTAAAGCCTCATGAATTATTTAGGCTATGTTTCCACCAAATATTCACTCTGCTACACAGGCACTGATACAGGGCTCAGGTATTTGTGGTATCAGCAACGGTGCCAAACCCTCATGAGCCAAAAGGAAATAGGCTTTTTATTCAGTGTCAGACATCAATCTGTTTCCAACCTTCGGGACATACTCCTGTCAATTAGGGGCTTCTGCTGGAGAAACCTGTCCTGTTAACTTGCAACAAAAATAGATAGGCCTAAGCACATTACCTTTACGCCCTCCCCTGTGGTACGTTCCCCAGCCAAGCTTTGCTCCTCTTACTGCTCTCCTTCATGTTGCTCTTGTGAATAAATGTTGCTGCAGATAGTTAGGCCAATGTACACAGTCACTCAGCTTCTCCTGATAAAATGGTTGAACTACCTGAGACAGAAATGGCGAGAGCCTTCTTCTTGAGCAAGCCAGGGAGTGAGTTTCTCTGGGTGTCAGTCTGATGGTTTTGAACGATCTTCTTGGCATTCTAAAGATTGAAGAAAGCTTGGAAATGTGTAGTTGAGAGGCAGCCTACATCAGAATCCTAGTCCTGCCACTAATGTGGAGTGACACCTTTAGGCAAGGATTTTCCCTATCACAGATTTTAGTTGGGTTTTTTTTTATTATTTGTATTTTTTTTTTGTTTGTTTGATTTTGTGAGGTTTTTTAATTCTTGGAAATACTGAAAGCAAACAAACCGCATTTGCAGCTGGTTTAGGCAGGCTTGCTTCATCAGTAAAGCACCTTATGAAAGTTCTGCCTACTGGAAATGGACCCCTAATTCAAGTGCTATTTGATATTCCATGCTTCAAAGCCTTGACCACCCAGCTGGCATCAATAACCAGCAAAGTGAGGAATGACCAGCCGGCCCTAGCTTTTCACTTGTGCTGGGATCAACCTTTTGTTTTGGCTTCTCGAACCACTGTGCCCGAGGGTTCAAAACGGTGCTGTGCCTGCTTGTGTCCCCTCTGCCAGAGGTAAGCTGCTGCTGAGAGCTACATGGCATCGAGTGCAGCCCATTGCATTCGTGAAGATAAATGAATCTAGAGGAAAAGCACTTTTGCTGTGCTACTATTTTAATGTGAAAGTGAGACCCTGAAATGCTCTGTTCTACTTCAGTAGCTCTAAGAGGAGCCTTTTTCCAGAGGTCTCCGGTACCCAGATTAATTGAAATAACTCCAAAGGGCTCTTTTAAATCTATTTCCCTCCCCCATGTTTGCAGTCTTTTCTCTTTTCTCCCCCCTCCTGTCTATACCCTCTCTTGAATAAAAAGCTTTAAAATGCTTTTCTGGAAAGGACTCGAATGTAATTCAGATGAAGTTAATGTGAAGTCAAGGTTGATTGCTCATCTCCCTGAAACCATCAGCAGTGACTGAGAGCTGGCGGGTGTGAGACAGGAGTTCAAACACAACTAGGAAACTCATGAGAGAACCGAACAAAGAGAGGGCTGAAGGCTGGAGATCCTTGCACGCCCCCCCACCACCGCCCCGCCCCCTCTCCCTGTGTGACTTTCTTAGCTCATGCTGAACCCTTTGATCACTGTCCAGCACAGGATTACGTGGCAACCTGGGCCGGGGCCACGGGATGTATACACGGGTGGAGGCTGCTGTAATCTGTGTATCCTCTTGATCCGCCCTAGACCCTTATTTCCACAAATCCTGACACACATCACCATGTGGTGCATCACTGTCAGTGCTCCTTCAGCTGGAGCATGCCACTGTCCCAGCCAAGCACAGCTCTCTTTTCCAGAAATCTCTCCAATAACAACTTTTTGAATAAGTTGGTCTGAATTTTGTAAGTATTACTCTATTTTTGCCAGGTATGTTTCTATTTGAGGCTGAATTCTGAGATTGTGAGTACAATTGTGCTATGCAGCACAACAAGGTTGTGTCTTTCAGAAGCGGCTGCTCTGGGAGAGCTGCATGGTCTAGCACAGCTAGCTTGGGATGTTGCTGTTCATGGCAAGAGCACTGCCAGGGTCTCAACTGAGGAAACACACCCTCCAGATCACCTGCTTCAAGGTAGTGGTGTAGCTCCATATTCCTCTAATAGGGATTTTAGTGCTGGGCTTAGTGGTTATTGAGAACTCTTGAGTCCAAGATGAGTTCATACAGCTGTGCTACTACTATCATTCATACTTAAATGTTGACATGGTAATGTGCAAAATGAACTGAAACTCTTGAAGACAAAGGCTAATTGGCTCTAAGATAAGTGGATGGGAGGCATGTGCTGCAATCTCCTGTGCTTTTTAAGTTGCATTTATTTGTGGCCATTCCTCCAGCAGCAGGTGGGAAGAGGGACCTGGTTCCTCCTGTCTCTCCTGTGTCTTTTGATAAGTTGCCCCCAGCACAGTAACAGAAGTAGGCTCATTGTGATTGAAGACTGTCAGGCTGCATGCCAGCTCTTATGAAAATCTCTGTTTTCTATTAAATCCTACAGCAAACCTGATATGGGTTCTACTTTTCTCTATTATTTCTATGGGATGACCAGATGATCATAGATTCACAGAACCACAGACTGGTTTGGGTTGGAAGGGACCTCAAAGCCCATCTAGTTCCAACCTCCCTGCCATGGGCAGGGACCCCCTCCATCAGACGAGGTTGCCCAAAGCCCCATCCAGCCTGGCCTTGAACAATGCCAGGGAGGGGGCAGCCACAGCTTCTCTGAGTAACCCACCTCATAAAAACTTTTTTCCTAATATCTAATTTAAATCTACCCTATTCAGGAATTCCCTATCAAAATCTCTATCCATTCCCTATCAAAATCTCTCTGGCTAACTCCTACAGTACAGTTTTGCCCTCATTAACTGACATCTGGTTTTCCCAGATGGGGTGGTTCCACCACCCTTAGCAAGTTGCACAAGGATGTTGCAACCCTGCAATTATTACTCTAGTGCAAGTGCTTAAACCATTTGTGGAGGATTTAGAAATGTACCCTTTCTCTCCTCAGTTCCTGCCTCTGCACCATATTATTTCAAAGGTCAGTGAAATAAGTTTTGTCCAGATAGGTGAAAAACAGTGTGAAAGCATCTCTTCACTCCTGTGGGTTTCTGCACAGGAGGGCTAAAACAATACATTTCAAGTGCCTGAAGCAGGAGCTTGTGAAACTGCTCCTGGTGCTGCAGCTCAGAGTCCAGCTGGTGCCACCAAGAGCTGCCAAAGCATGTTGGAGCAATTGGGCATAGGTAGCACCGAGTGCTGTGTGGGGCTGGCGATGCAGGAGAGCAGGTCTAACTGTGGTGGGGCTGCTGCCTGGCACCCTACAGGACACCTGCCCTCCCTCCCCACTGCTCATGGTGGGGCTGCAGATGGGAAGGGGGGAGGGAGCGGGGCACTCCACCCCAGCCCTGGGATGGTGGCACTCAGCGCTGGCTGCTCTGCTGGAGCAGTCCCTGTTGTGTTATTCTGGTGTGGCTCGGTTGTTACAGCAATAAAAATCCTCCGTTGTAGATGAAGATCATCTATTTGATGCCCAACCGGGGAATGATCAATTTCTTCGTATAAGGTAGAAGGCAAAGCTTTCTACCCTGTACAAAGGGTGGATGTCTTCTAGGACACCTTTACGCCTCTTTGCTCGTTACTGTATCCACATGGGGAACTGATGCCTCTGAGGCAGCACTAGGAGACAGGACAAATCCACAGAGCTGCTCCCTTACAGAGTGCCCCCGAGTTTGATGTCACCGCTGGCGCAGGCCCCAGATGGCTCAGCAATGCCTGTCAGCCCCAAGGATGTGGGTGAGGATGCAGCCCTTATCCTGGGCCTGAGCTGCTCTGAGACTGCCCTGAGGTGCGATGCTGCGGTGGGTACAGCTTGAGGATAAAATGGACCTGGTCTAGGAGAGCTACCTGTCTTTAGGATGATTTTAAATGTTCACATTTTTAATGCAGCATTTTGGAGCCTCTCAGCTACTCGCATTTGGAATTCAATTCCTCTCCCTGTTAATCAATAGCAGGCCTTAACAAAACAATATCTCACAGGAGACACAAGCGCACAGTGCTGAACAAAGCAAAACAGCCACTGGCTTACAGCAACAATTGCAGCTACACAATAGGTTTTCAAAGCTCAGTATGTATTTTGTCCCTAGTGGGAAAACCATAACAAGACTGAATTAGTGGCTAGGCTTGCCAAAGGGAGAAATTAAAGTGCGACGGCTTGCCTGACACCTTCAAGTACCTTTATTTATTTTGGGGGTGAGGAAAACGTGAGGAAATAAGGTACCTATTAGGGAAAACTATTTTCTGTTGCTTTCCAGAGCGTGCAGCAGTTCTGCATGCCTGAGGGCTTGGTCCAGGTCAGCAGTGCTTTCTGGTGAGAGAGCTCCCAAGAGGTGGTGGTGAATGTATGGAGATGCTGCGCACAGAGCTGGGAAGGCACAGGGGTGAAGGTAGGAGTGTGGCATTGGAGGGGAGGACGGACTAGGAGACCCTTGTCCCTGCCAGGGGAAGTCTGGGGCTGATCTGCAGGTGGCTGGTGAGGGAGAGAGGAAAGGGAGAGACTATGTGAAAGCAAAGCAAATACCCTTCCCTGCACGTGGTCACCTCCTAGATTGCAAACTTAACTGCTCATCTGTGGATCTTGACAGCTCCTTGCTCTGGCACTAATGGGCTTCAGGAGCTCCCAGTGAGCTCTAATCGCCTTGGTTCAGGGCTCAGCTTGCACCTTTACAAGCACCTTCACCCCTTGCTGTTAACCTGCGGTCTCCTTTATTCGGCAGCTAAGCTTGTAAATTCATGTAACCAAATAGCTGTGCTGTTAACTGCCTGCATGAAAGTGAACAACACATCCATCTTCCAGTGCCCAGCCAGCAGCCTAATGACACTCCTTGCCGGGCTTGCGGGTACCCTTTCAGACATAACTAACTCTGGCACTGCAAAAACACACAGTCACACAGCTCATCTGGGCAGAGAGGAGAGGTTGCCTGGGCCAAAGGCAGATGGCCCCTGCACATCAGTGCCCTCTGCCATCATGCCCCCCATACTGTGATCTGACTGCTGATGAGGGAGACCTTCACTGTCGGTGACCAGGCCTCACGCCCTGGAGCAGGAGTGTGCTTGCAGTCGGTTTATTTTGGGTTGTGACCAATGGTCGACAAGTGTCTTGGAAAAGCCATTCCTCCATTTCCCTGTCGGTAAACTGAGTGTAATTTCCTCAAGTAAGGTGCCACTGGGAGGAAGGCTTCTAATGAAACACTAACAGGTGCTGAGGTTTTCTGGCCTCCTGATTTGTTGCCAAAGTCTGTGACTTGTATCCTTTAGTCTTGAAATTCATCTTGGCAAGAAGGGGACCTGGGTGCAGACTAGGTCCTATGAAACAAGGCTCGTGGAATGTGTGTGTGGGTGCATGTGTCAGACCCCTTCTGAGTCATCCCCATGAATTAATTTCAGCCTGGCAAGGCAGAGAGGTACAGAGCTCAGAGTCAAACCTGCAAGCTTTGAGGGAACCATCAGCGTGAGATTTTTCTCCTGCTTCCACCATGGAGGAGGCTGGGCTGCCGGTTCAGACACATGGGAGCTCAGCTGGGGACATGGCTCCTGGGAAACAAGATTTGGCTGCTTCTGTTGTTACTTGTGTTACTACTTGTTGTCAAAGGAGAAAAAGTGCAGCTTTCTGTCTGCAAATAACTTAGACCCAGGGTTGGCAGAGATCTGATGTGTTCCCTTCTTCGCCCCAAAGCAATCACAAGCAATCAGAGTCGGGGCCATGTGAGCTGTCAGGAGTTGAACGGACATTGCTTTTCTTTGTTTGCCGGCTGCTTTACCTGATGCAACCGGCAGTCTGAGGGAATTTCTTAATTAACCAGGCTCCGTCCTGGGTGGCACATGTACACTGCCAGTGGGCATTATAAAAGTGTAGTTATTGCACTTTGGCTTGGGAAAGGCCCCCGTGTAGTTCTACTGTTAAGGAGACAGTCTTGGAGGAAGGGAGAGAAGTAGTCTAGTCTCCAGCCTAAAGGCTCTTTGTTGTCTTTACGTTAAATATCACTGGATCTAACCTCCGTGGAGAGTGGATAGAGGGTTAATTTGAGGTGCCTTTGAAAACAGTTTTGAGCAACTGCACAGCAAGATCTCAGGGAAGCAATGTTTATAATCTATATCCTGCTTCAAATGGCATAGGCACTGCACTCTGGCCCCATTGCCAAAATTAGCTTCAGTCACCAGGAAGCAGCTGGTGTCCCAAGCATGAGCCCTTGTGTTCCCTCATCGCTCAGTAGCTTTTATAGAGAGTTTTTCCTGCTTATTGAGCATCATCTACTCTTTGGCTTTGCAGCAGCAGGAAACTTCTCATATGTGGAGCCTGATCCAATGTCCATAAACATGCATGGTTCCTGCAGGTTTTAGCAGGAGGCTTGCCTCATGGCGGGGAGAAGAAACGTGTCTCTCAGGAAGGGGAGGACAGTCTTCTGTCCTCCCTGAAAGTGGGTGGGGAATCCACTGCTGTGCAGGCTACCTGTTCGTCATCAAAATCGCACGGGCTTTAAATAGTAATATGAGGGATTTTGCCAAGCTAGGTAATCCTGAGTCGAGAGGGTTTGTCGATTAGCCTTCCCATCCATTCAATTCAGCTTGCTTTCAGCTTTTAATTCACTCTACATAAATCACTGCACCCCGCTCCTCAGCCCTTTGGAAAATGAGTTGCTGCTTCTCCCTCTAGTCTGGATTTGGGAATATTTGTAAAGTGGCAGTGCATTAATTTCTGCCCCAGAGGAACTCTGCAGGAAAAACAGCTCTTTAAATTGTTCAGTTGCCACAATACATTTGAAAGAGTCAGTGTCAGGGCTTTTTTGTAATTATTTAAAATATTAAATAATGCAAACAAACAGAAACGAGGTAAAATGCATGGGGTGGGGCGGCACATTTCTCTGCTGTCCCTCTGCTCTGGCAGGTTTTACACTGACAGACCAGCTTTGCATTCCCCATGGCAGAGACTTTTATGTTTTCTTTGTGGCTGTTTGGCTCCCTTTTTGTCCAGGGGAGGGGCGTGGGGAAGGAGCAGAATGAGCAGTATCTGCTTGCTTTCTGTTTCATCATCTCTGATGGCTTCTTCACCAGCAAAGAGGAGATGAACAATGCAGGGACCCTGATTGTTCTTTACTCTTTTCTCCTTTTTTCTCATCACCAAAAGACAGAAGAAGGAAATGATGGCAGACGCGCAATATCCACTCATCTTTTCCATCGGCTTTTTAACTGCTTTTGTTATCCAGTGCATGATGGTCTTTTTCTCATTATTTACTGGATATTTAATTTAAATGTCCACATCAGGGAGCCAAAAGATCTGGTCTTAGAGCTCTTTCACGTGATTTGTCTAACCACACTCTAAATTATTTATCGTGGCTCTGAACTGTGTGGAGATATTTTATTTTATTTTATTTTATTTTATTTTATTTTATTTTATTTTATTTTATTTTATTTTATTTTATTTTATTTTATTTTACTTTATTTTATATTTTTGATCCAAAACATCTGCAAAAAATCAGGGCTGACCTCCCATCTGGGCAACAGCTCAGCTCTGTCCCAGGGGTGGGTAGTGTCAAGTGTGTGGACTCCCTTACAAAAGCCTAAAATTCCTGACATAGTGAAATTCTTTTCTTAAGTGTTTGTTGACAGAAGGGAAGGGAAGGGAAGGGAAGGGAAGGGAAGGGAAGGGAAGGGAAGGCAAGGGAAGGCAAGAGGTGC
>VXBZ01008385.1:184819-210540 GCA_013399135.1 Heliornis fulica | reverse complement strand
GCTGGGCCAGAAGTGAGCAGAACAATTTGTTACTGAAATGAACACAAAAATACTCCTCCCTGTATTAGAAAATTAGCTATTTAAAGCAGGATCAATTGTCAGTCCTCTTTGCCACTGTTGTCGTTTGGATGTAGCACATGTGAATGGTATTTCCTCGTGAAAGTACAGTGATGACAGTGCTCCTCTGGTCATGTCCTCTGTCAAAAGGAAGGAATCAGCTTGACCCTGGAAATGGTGTCTCCCTCTGGAGAGAAACCCCAGGATTTGTGTTTTGTTTTTCCTCCAAAACTAGATGGGTGAATCAGAGTGGCACAAGTGCGGCACAGTTTCTAAGATGCTTTTGGGCACTGGAGTTACATAGGACAGTGCTCGTGTAAAGATAAAAATACGTGGAGAAAATGAACAGAACTGTATGACCAAGCAAAGCCCACTGTCTCCTAAGATCTGTAAAATCAAAGCATCGATATGTGCTTTAAAGCCATTTTTCAAACCGGATTTCTTTACCTTTATCAATGTGAGTGAGCAAAAATCCTTGTATTCTCGGCTAATCGCAGTTCCTGACTCCTCAGGGTGTGGGGTCACGTCTTTGAAAAAAATGGAGTTATCAAACACACAGAGAAGCAGACTCACCCCTCTATATTTTGTTAAGTATGTTCTTGCTTATCGTTTTTACTTTTCTCCCTCTTAATTTTTTATTTTCCTAGGAGATTAACCCATACCCAGTTTAAGCACCCTCAAACTTCCCTCGAGCTGAGATGCACATCTGGATCCCAGCACTAAAGCTCCAGCCATTGCTGTTTGTTATTGTTTGGATTGCTTCAGGCCCCGCTTAGGGATTGTACAAAGTGTTCTTTTAAAAAAAAATAAAATATTGAAGTGTCCATGCAGCTTTTGGGTGAAGCATGCCCCTTCTGCGAGGTGCTGTTGCCTGATCTTTACAGCACAGAAAGGAAACTTTGGGGGCATGTAGGGCACTGGGGCTTTGGGAAAAAAAAGGGGGGTTTACAATATTAGGGGCTTGGACTTGTCCTCATTTCCACGTAAGCCCCTTTCAGGAATATTCAGACATCCTGTGTAAGGGAACCTAAAGACCTCGCTTGGCACAGGGACTAGATGAGATGCAGGCCAGGTGAGCCTGGCATTTAGAGGAACTCTTCTTGTGCTGACTAAGGAGTCCTGACAGAGAAAAAGCTGTTGAACAAACCTGTCGCTGAGCTCTGAAGATTGTGGAGATGCTGCAGAGCTGCTGGAGGTATGGTCTTCTTGTCTCTTCTATATTTATCCCCCTGTTCCCAAACTCCTTGTTTTATTTTTATTGGGATTTTCTTCAGAAGAACCCTATTAAACGCATCACTAGCACTGAAATTTGCCGATGCCAATAAACCCATCTGGTTTATTAACTAATGGCAGTCTCTGGAGTGTTTCTCACCGGCTGAGACATGGGCAGCCCTTTCTGTGTGTCAGCTCCCCGAACAATGGGAGGGGACCCAGGGGGTCGCTGGCAGGAAGCACCACTTCCCCTGGATAATTAACCGGCTGGGAGACTGAGCAATGAAGATAGCACATGAGACACACACAGTACAAACTGCTGAAACAATAAACAAACAAACCGATGACCAGCACTTCCTCTTCTTATATTGTTAGGGCTGCTTCCTTAGCTCAGGTTGCCCCAAACCCACCAAAAAGCAGCCTTCAAACTCACTAACTCTTAACCTCTTTGCTGCTGGTTCTTGCTGAAGGCGCAAGTTGGCATTTGCCAAGGTGATAGCCAGCTCAGGCCTCACTGCTCCTCCTTGGGGCTTGCTGGAAAAACTGGAGATCCCTGTTTCAGAAAGTGATAAAAGCACTTTTACCAAACATCTGATGAAGGGACATTTTAGTTTGTCCATAAGGCTGTAACACCCCATACCAGGACTACCCCCTTCCCATTACCATGGCATCCAGACTGGCAGGTGACTCAGCCGTGCTCTTAAAATGTTGATTTCCAGAGAAACTGGCCGCAGAGCCAAGACCTGGAAGAAATCCAGCTCCCATACCAACCCTGCAGCCATGCTCCAGTCTGCCATCATCTTCCCGTCTCTGTTAGAGGGGTCCAGCTGAACCACCGGTACTCCCTATCCTAGGCACCAGTGAGCACTCGACTGCACGTTTCCACCAAGGCCCTCTCCTCTGACTCCAGGGTGGACTTCTGCCTGCAGTCTCCTCCCCCCATCCAACCCACTCTTTGGATGGGCCACTGTTTCATTGTTTCTGACCTGCCAGATTATGAAAGCAGAAATCAGGCAGTGGCAGCACCTCCTTCCCCAGGTAAGGTTTGCAGATGTCTCACTGAAGAGGAGTCAGGGATTGTCTTTGCTGCTGTACACAGAGCATCATGTGCGTATTTGTATCCCACAGAGGCCATTGCGAGTGGCACCCATGAGCTTAGGTGACAACATGGTCCTGCATCAATCACACAGCAATACTGGTTAGTGGGTATCACTCCACCATGTCCTCAGCAAAACACTGCCAGGGAGAGCATGCAGCTGGGGGTGGTCTGGGAGAATTAGCCTGACCCCAATGGAGCTGGGAAATTGCCTTTCAGAAGGGGTGCTGATTTTTCCACCTGTCATCCTGGGACAGGCTGCCCAGAGAGGTTGCGGAGTCTCCTCCAGAAATATTCAAACCCCACCTGGACATGTTCCTGTGTGATCTAATCTAGGTTATCCTGCTCAGGCAGGGGGGGTTGGACTACATGATCTTTTGAGGTCTCTTCCAACTGCTGACATCCTGTGATTTCGTGATCCTGCTGATTTGGAGCAGGGCAGGAGTGAGGGTGCCCAGGTGAGTGGGATAGTTGCCTGTTCCTGGACTTCCCCCTCCCAGAGCCAGCAACTGCAAAGGCTGTCAGGGGGCAGGTCCTGCCTGCTGCTGAGAGCTCCCAGCTGACACCCTATTGTTATTACTTTAAATACTCACTGTTTGTGTTAAGCACAGCAAGAAGTCTAGTAAACCAAAATGGTGACATTTAAAAAAAATGAAGTCTCACAAGTAGATGTTTAATCTTTCTAATATGGAAGTTATCTGCTAAATACCAAGTTTAGCAGTTATATAATAAGTCTGCATGAAAACACAGATAATGGGTGGTAGGGTATGGTTTAGCAATTTTTATTTAATTAACCTATAAAAGCTTTCCTCCTTAATCTAAATTACACTTCTTGCCCACAGACTGAGATGCAGGGTTGGAAGTTTTGTCAGTAAAACTGTTTCTTTAAGCACAATGGCACCTGAGGTTACAAGGTGGCTGAGAGCACTGGGGTGGTTTTGTGCATGGGGATGGTGCTCATGGATCCTTCAAGTTGGGTCAGGGCCTCCCTTTCTGCCTGCCACATCCTCCAGAGTCTTCCCAGTTGGCTTTGTCTCCTCACTGCTTGCTTCAGCCAGACATCAGCCTCAGCACACCTGATGTGCCCATCCCTGAACCCTGAAGCAGGACCCAGCTTTGTCACCTTTTGGGGTGTCCATCTTTTTGATTTGGGTTTTGGGGAAGCCAGGACACAGTGGCAAATGAAAGAGTGTTGTTATTCAGCCAGGGAAAGGGTAACTTTGCCAGCTCCCTGTGTCCTGGCCAGCTCCCCAGGACACAGGGAGCTGGCAAAGTTACCTGAGGCAGGGGACTGTCTGAGCAGACAGCAGACAGTCTGAGTAGACAGAGCTCGGTCTCGGGTCCTCTGCCACCATACAGGAACCAGTCACCTGGAGAAATGGCGGGTGCTAAGGAAGGGATGGGGGACAGTGTGTAGTGCTGCTCTACTGTGACTGATATCTGCTGTGTGTCCCACCCCTCTTTACTGAGAGGGGCGGGAGCGGGCCCTTGGAGAACAGCTCTCCCTCTCCCTCCTGGGCAGATCAGGCTCCCTCTAACTAAGAAATACTTTTCCCTGGCAGGTTTCCATCCTTAGTGCCTGGTATATTTTGGCACTTTTCAGGGCTCAGTCAAGTGTTTTTGAAGCTTCTTTCTTTTCTACTGCCAAAATCCCTCTGTGTCACAGTGTGTGTCTCTGCAGCACAGAGTCAAGTGGAGACATGATGGATTTGCACATCCAACCTTCAGCAGAAAGGAAGAAATGTGGCACAAACTTCCTGAGAATGAGCTCTTTGATTGCAAGGGGCTTCCATCACCCAAAATGACCCAAAAGAGTAATTGTATGGGGCCAAACCCCGAAATCAGCAAAGCGATGCTGTGTTAACAGACCGTCGAGGCCTGAGGTGGGAGAGCGATGCTGTGAGAAGAGCTTGAAAAGGAGTTAGGAAGGGCAGGTGTGCCAGTCTGTCACAGGGAGGTACTGTACAAAAAACACCCGAAAAAACCAGTTCCTGTTTTCATGTCACAAACCAACATTTCCACCTAAATCTCCTTGCTAACTGATTCATTACTGTTTGTCATGCTAACAGCAGGCTTCTGCTGTATGCCTCTTTTCACAGTCTTAAACAAAACTCTGAGTTTTAAGGTTTAAGTAAAATATGTTTATTTGTTGTGGAAAAGATAGGCGGTTTGCTCTTTAGGACTTTACGTATGGTATGGATGAGTGGTGCCGGATATGATAGAAACTGAATTTTAGGCAGCAGCAGTTCTCTTTGTAAATGCTCGGTGATTCTGTACAGAGAAATTGCTCAGAGAGCCTTAAGGATTGGCACGAGTAGATGTGGAAACCAGCTCTCTGTTCTCAGAAGACCAAAACACAATCCCTGTCTGGCTGTAACACTGAAAATAACATAACGGCACTTTCATCAGGAGCTTCCATCTTCTTCAAACCCTCTGCAGGCTGTGCAGAGACTCCTAAAAGTAGAGAAACTTTATTTGCAGCCACTGGATTGGAAAGGCAGATGTTTTCCTTCGTTCCTCTCTTTGTTGTCTAGTCCTTGTCAGTTCAGTTAAAATCCTGAGGCCACGTGAAACAGATAATATAGTCACTCAGGGAATCGCTGGGCTAAGGGGAGCATGCATGTTCTGCCACCAGTTTTTCCAGCCCTTGATCTCTCTTACTGAAGAGTGGAAAAGGCACCCAACTTGGAACATAGAAGGATGTAATGGCGTGGGCTGTGCCAGTGGGGAGCTTGGCTTGCATGCCAGCTCTGATGCAAACCTGGTGTGGTGTCTGAACCGGAGGGGAGAATGAACACTGGAACATACAGCCAGGAGATGTATGTGGTGACCTCCCTCCTTTCCAGCTTCAGGCACTGAAATTGCCCTGAGTGCTCCCCCTTCGCTTGCACTGAATGCAAACCATGCAAGTACTCAGATCTTCTTTTCAAAGAGACCAGGTCTCTAGGTGGGCATACTGACAGCCACTGGATCCCACAGGAAAAATATCTGGGAGTACTATGGAATCCCAGCCGCTGGAGGATGTGTTCAGATGCTTTCTGCAATGTGTGTGACCACAGTGTACTGGTGGGCAGCAGAGAGAGGGGAGGAGGCAGGAGATGAATGCTGTGTCTTTGTAGCTTTTTACCCCACAAAGGCACATCTTGATTCAACTAATAGCAGTAATTAGGGATAATGCTTTGGTATGGGTTCTAGATTTACTTTATAATTAACCCCAGGGAGCTTATATTCTTTCTACCTACTGTATCCTCTCATACGTGTGGTGAGAAGCTGTTGTCTTTTTCTTCAGGTTTCCTTTTTATTTTATTGAGGTTTTTTAATCCTTTCTTCTTTCCTCCTGGTTTCAAGACAAAATTTACCTTTCTCCATTCATAGCTAAACGGCTGATGGAAATAGCTCCCTTGCCACCTCTTGTATCTGTGAGCTGATAAAGAGGAAGGGTGTTTTGGGATCCTGGCCAAGAGTGGCCACTCATGGCCTATAAAGTGACTGCTAGTAGTGCTGCTCTAAAGGAAGAGGCCAAAGGTGTCATGGAAGTGTTAAGTAGTTTGCTGATACCGCCGCTGGAATTAGAAACACTGTGGGGGCTCCGTGGGGCTAGTCCTCAGAACACATCTGAGAAGAAAGCTTTTTTTAGTTCCTGTTTTCCTGGTGGGGAGGTTAGCCAGGACTGCTAGAGCAGAATTCAGCCTTAGGTTTGGTTATTTATGCCCATCAATCATTTGCTCAGATTATTAGTTCCTTACCCAAAAGAGCCCTAAAGCACCTGGAGCTGAAACGAGACCCAGTAAGGACTCTGCTCTTCTTTTCTCATCTGTCTCTATCCCTGACCAAGTCACACCAGATGTGTCCAGTGAGGGGTGTGTGTGTTGTTAGCCCATGTAGGTGGATATCTGCTCAGGTGCTGTGACTGTCCTTCTCCCAGGATATCCCGGGATAACTGCCAAGCTTATGAATTTCCTTAAGGAAATACAGATCTAACTTTAGGTTAAGTCCACATCTTTGCATTTAGCCTCAATTTGTGGCTCTTTCCTGCAAATGTTTATAATTAGCACCTGAATCTGTTGGTGCTTTTGGCCTATCCAGTGGCAATGAGTTCCATAGTTCAACCCAGCGGTTAGTAAAAATGTACTTCTGCTACTTTTTACCCTACAGCCTGATGATTTCTGTGACAGCCTCTGCCTCTTGCATTGCAAAGAATAGTGCATACTATTCCCTGCTGGATTTTTTAAAGCACTTATGGTAATCATTCATGACATCTTTCACGATTTTCTTCAATCACCTATCTTCTTTTTCAAGCCAAGGAGCCCAATGCTGTTTAATCTTTTCTTACACACCAGCTGTATCACTGATGATAATTCCATAGTTAGTAAAAAATCCAGGTAACATCAAGAACTAATAAATTACCAAAACAGACTGAGAGGAAAAAGAAAGTTTTCTCTCAGCAGAATTTCTGTTCCAGAGAAGCCACATTGAAGACAGAGGAGATGTAGGGCAAAACATAACTGAAGTTTCTCTGGAAAGTGACTGCCTTAGCATAGTGTAATGTACCGGATTTCTTAGAAACCACGGTTTTCTGTAAGAGCTTGACAGCACAGAAATCTGAGCAACAGCCCTAGAATTATTATACAAATTAAATATTTCTGACCACCGGCCTCTTAGTAGTAAGGTCTGTAATGAGAATTAGTATTTTCCAAGTGTTTCATATGATACCTGCTCATGAGAACAAGTTACACGTGTTATACCTACAAATACCCATGGCCATGTATTTTTAATTTAAGTCAGATACTGATGTCAGTAACCAGAAAGACAACACAGATGCTTTGGGTCTCAGACCCAGATGTTTTGGTTGCTGTGACAACACCTGTGCTGACTCTGTTGGCAGCACTAGCAGCCCCAACACAACTGCTGTTGTTGTGCAGCCCTCAGAGGAGCAAACAAGCCCAGTCCTCCTGCAGCGGGGGCCTGGGCAGCAGCCTGAGATACAGAGGTTTATCCTCCGTTGCAAAGTTACCTCAGAAGCTCAGGGGAAAGCACGAGTGAAGTTGCTATTATTTTACTCCCTTTGTTCTCTGCAAAGCAGGGGGAAGGTGGCCGCTGTTTACTGATGCTTGCAACCAAGCTGCTG
The DNA here is from genome assembly GCA_013399135.1 of Heliornis fulica. Classification (NCBI taxonomy): domain Eukaryota; kingdom Metazoa; phylum Chordata; class Aves; order Gruiformes; family Heliornithidae; genus Heliornis; species Heliornis fulica. Next base: position 203,047 of record VXBZ01008385.1, on the reverse strand, counting down.
GGATATTTTGGCTGTGGACTTTCTCTCTGGTTATGTGAGAATTTGCAACATGGGAAGGGTCAGAGATAGCGACATCCCAGTGGAGCACCTGTGCCAAAGTGGGGAGGAAGTGGCAATGGCACAGAAAGCTTTAGCAACCAGTGATACAGGAATTCACCTGAACCACAACTCAGTGGTCAGGATGCCCCACACAGCTATATCTTTCACAGAGTCACCGGAGTGACTTCATCTCTGTGGTTTCATTTCACACTCATTAATAAGGTTAAGAAGTTAGTCTTTCTTCCATTGACTTTGCATGTGTACCTTAAGAAAAGTAGAGAAAAGGTGGGAAAGCACTTGAAATGTAGTAGGTATAGACCACCTTTCTTCCATTTGTGTGTTAGTAAACATTTTATTTCCATCTTGATGCATTATACCTGCATGAACGCAGGTGCCAGGTAGAGGAGCAGTGCTTGATGATTTGGCATGACTTCAGTGCTTTGTTAAAATTCTCCAGGTATAACTTGCCTGTAATCAGATGAGTAGATGGAGGATACAAGGTTTTGCTTTCAGGATTTTTTTTTCAATAGGCAGGCTGTTATTACTCCTGAGAAGTTGGGAGATATAATGCAAATGACAAAAATCTACATGACGAGTGTAACAGCAAGAGGCAGAAAACACAATCAAATGGAAAAGAGAAGTACTAGGATGAGTGTCTCAACAAGGTCAAACTGCAGGCCAAAGAAGCTGCATGGCCAGTATGACGCATCACACCCAGCCAAATTAACAGGGCTATTTAAATGTTAAAAACTCTTGGTTTGGGCAAAATTTGGTGGAAAGCATTTGAAGAAAGGTGGCCATTAAAGATTAGCAATAGAGAGCAGGAAGGAATGCGTATATATATTTTCCTTGTCAGTAAAGTATTTTCCAGTCATAAGAGTGTCTTGTGCCGCATGCTGATCTCACAGATGGTGCAGTAAATCAGGGCTAACTCTGAAAGTGTCGGTGGAATTATCTTTGTGTAAATGGTATCTGAATTGGTCCCTAGCTGTGAAAGACAGGGATTGCCTTGGGGCACAAGCACAGATAGGAGAACTAATTTTTTTATTTTTTTCCCCTTGGAGTCTGACTCAGTTTGTGGCTTTGAAAATTTTGCATAATTCTTTTGCATTGGTTTCCTCCCTGCAAAGTCAGCTGACAGTTCCAGAAGAGCTCTTGAATGGAGAACTTTGATTATGGAAATTGCTATGGAAATGCTTGTTTATTACCATTAATAGAAGTAATATATTACATTAGAAAATTTTAGCTCAGCCAAGGGACTTGGAGGGCAAAAAGCATCCGAGATTCACCAGTAGCTGGTTCTTGAAGTACCAGCTATTATTCCATATGATGAAGAGAACTTTCAGTTTAAGGGAAAGATACCACCCAAGAGCAGTGGTATCTGCTCAAGCAAAGAATACAATCCCTTGACTGCAGGGGTCAGACTTCAAAACTATGAACAAATTCCTTGTGACTTGCATGTGAAGCCAGTGTCAGGCTGTAGTGACCATGAGCCCTTCTTTGATGTCTGTTCATCTTCTATTAAATCTGTGGGTATTCTGCAGTATCTCTGTCGATGCATAGGACTTGGAGATCTTCTCTCCTAAGGAGAGACCATGGGCTTGTAAAACTCATTGCATGGTTCCAAAAGACACATCTAACTTTTGTTAAAGATTGTAAAGAATGGGGTCTGTACAGTCTCAGGAATACTCATTAAAGCATGTGGGCATGTTACCACAAGAATCTTATTTGAATTAGAGGCAAAGGATGCTCATATACAAAAAAATCCTGTGTACTTCATAGGGGCTGACGTGCTGCCAGAAGGGAGCAAGCTGGCAACCTAGTAGCAGTGATAGATCAAAGCCAGAGAGTGACATTTTCCTAATGTCTCAAATAAATTATCAAGGGCTAAGCAAAGGAAAAGAGAGCTTCTAAATTTACACAGTTGCTGGCAAGAAACATTCAAGAAGCCTGCTCACCTCAAACACATCCTCTGGCCTTCTGGCAGAAGAGGCTGGGGTATGCCAACAACAGGTTTCTGGTCTTCACTACAACTCTGGACTCTGAAGATAGGATTAAATTTGCCTAAAAGTGGACAGGAATGTAGCTTCCCTCCATAATCAGCAGAGGAAAAGGAGGTGATTTATCCAACCTCTCTCTGTCCCTGGGCTGTAGAGGGATCCTAGTTAGACCAGACACTAATTACAGGCGGCTAAAATTAGGAAGATGAATCGTTCTTTTACTGCTTCACATGTTTAACAAATCGCACACTCTCCCCACAATCATGTGCAAGCCTCAGTTTTATGGGGAGAGAGGAAAGCAGGGATGAGATGAGCTGACCTCCCCAAAGACAGCAGCAGAACTGAGATTCAAACACACGTTCACCCAACTCCAGCCCCACTCTCTTCCCCCCACCCCCCACTGCATCCTCCTTTTGCATTACACTGCCTGCCAAAGACAGAAATTTAGTCTCTGTGCAGGAAACCATTTCCACTTCTCCTCATGGGCATGAAGGAGGCTCTAAAACTATGCCTGAGTGGACCAACACAGCCAACTCCATCAGGCAGGTTTGGAGATTTAGGGTCACTTGTGGGACAGGTAGGGCTCCTTACCAGACTCTGCTAATTTCAGTTTCCTAAAGTTGGGTGGCAAGTTTCAGAAAACCGGGCTTGTGAAGAAGCGTGCAGTGATTTACCTGCCTCGCCTGACAACAGCACTGCATTGTTGCTGATGCTCTCTTTGCTGAGCATATGGAAGCTGAGTGCTCCCTGGCTAGCATCCAGACATCCAAAAGTTAAATTGATGGGAATTGCCATGAGGGTTCTAGCTAATGGGAGACATAAAGAATGAAGCCTGTTTTATTTTTGCTTGTTTCTTTTCTTTTGAGAGTTTTCTTCACAGAACAAACCTAGATACCACTGTATGCAGCATATTTCTTCTGCGTTTCCCCCTGGGGATGACTTACGCCAAGTTGTGTTCTGTTTTGCTGTTCCAGCCCATTGGGCTCATCAGTTTATTCAACTGAATTTTTAAATGACCCTATTTTTCTTGACTTTGGAAAAAGAAACAAGAGTCTAATTGCACTTCTGGGCACAGGGTGTAATGTCAAGGTGGGATGGAGCAGGGAGAGGGGAGGGCTCTGCTCCTCAGGAAGGGAAGAACTCTCTGAACAAATCTTTGGGTGGCTTGGGTGATTTGCACATCAGCCACCAGCATACAGGAGACACTTTAACCCACATGGCTGGTGTCTGCACAACACAGTGCAGGATGCTCAATGGTTTCTAATCCGCAGGGACAGATGTTACAGAGAAGCTTAGATATGCACCTCTAGTTAGATTAGACATTCGTGGGACAATCTTCTTCAAGCCATTGGAGCTTGGGATCCCTCTTCATAGGCTGCCGTATATGCACTCTCTGGACCAAACTGTATATTAATAGCTCCACAGATGGAGAAATATTTGTTTTTCCTAAATCACAGTTCTGTTTCATTTTATGTTGCTTGCTAGATTAAGTTTTAGAGCATTCTCAGGTTTTTGTTGGTTTTTTTTTAATACAACATGAGACGAGAAATTTTTCCTGTTGTACATTTTTGGGAGGTTTTTTTTTTCTTTTTGCTGAAAGCAAAACTCAGGAAATCAAAGGTGATTCATCTTTAAGCAGCAAGTGATTTAAACCAAACAATGCTTTTTGATTTATGATAATGAAAAAGATTGCAAAGTGATGACAGGTCAGATAAAAACTCATGCTGCACCGATTTTCATTATAAGTATCATTATATTCATGCCTTGACTAATTCTTCATTATCAGTTTTATTTGTGGGTTTTATTTATTTTAAAAGTTTTTTTATTTAGGGAATTTATTGGCAGAGTGTGATTGACAGCCTTGGAAAAATAATTCTGCTATTCAGAGAACGGATATAGAACTTCCTCATGCAGCCCTGCCAGTGTGTCTCAGCTCACCAGGACTGCAACAAAAGATGAAAAGAACATGAGAGCATCTTTCTGTGGGCAGATTAAAAGTCTGGCCTGGTGTCTTCAACAGTGATGCATAAGAGCTGCCTGGGGGGTACCATGAAAGGAGAGGAAGTGCAGGCTGATACTTCCTCCCAAATATTCTTCCGGTCACCAGTAATTTGGCTTGGAGATTTCCCACACCAGAGGCTCACACACATACACACGCTCACAGCTTCACCCTCCCACACACATGGGATCCACAGCATCCTGTGGCAAGATGCTCTTCATTACATTTCTTATGACAACAAACCATTTTTGGCTTTAATTTTGTTTAGTTGGTTGTTTTTCATCACTTGCTGGTTTCACTGGGTGCTCCCCAGTTTTGGAGTGGAAAAGGACGATCCATGTCCTCGTCTCTGTGCCACTCACTGGGAGGGACATTTGGCTTCTGAACCTTGCCTTCAGCAACACAGTTTCATTTATTGCTGACTTCAGGCCTAGACCTGACTTAGAGCATTACTATAAAAATATTAAACATTAATGAACACTAAAAATGGAGTCAATCCCAATCATAAGATTTTTTTTTAATCAAGTGCTTTTTGATTTTTAAAGCAGAATTATCTGTTTTACTTCTCTTATAGATTTATAACTGCTGGAAGCGCTTCTCTGTCATGCTTTTAATCTGTTTTATTTTAGTTTTTCCTGCATCATAAATTTAGACAGCTTTTTGCTTATTTAAGCTTAGCTTTCATGAATCTACTTGACTCCAGGAGCCAGAGTTTTAAGAAATGGGTCAAGTACAGTGAGACTGAAGACAAAGCCATAAGAAGTTGCAGTACTAGGATTTTTCTGTTGCTGTAGCTGCTTTGTTTTCAGAAATCCCATTCAGGAAACATTGAAATCATGCTGTATTTAACATAGGCTGCTCCAGGGAGCCACAGCTGGATTTTATGTTTAGGACAGAGAATCAGCAAAAAGTAGGTCCGGAAAGGGCTTGTTGGTATCATTTGCACATCCCCCTTTCTAGGAGAGGAATCCTGTTTTGTTTGCTTGTCCAAACTGTCCTTAAATTTTGTCCCGTGGCAGAGATTTGTCAGCCTTGCTAGATAACCTATCCCCATGCTTAACTATTCTTAGCTCTAGATTGTCTAAACCAAGTCTCTCTTGCTGGGGTCTAAGCTCATTACTTACTCTACTATCTGCAGATATGAAAAAATATTTGATTGGTTTTTGTAGCAGCAGCCTTTTAGGAGGTCTTATCACATCCTTCCTTGGGCTTCTCTTCCTTACACTAAACAACCACCATATTCCTCTCTCTTCTCGCAGGACACCATTTCTAGACCTCTGACCATTCACCCTACCATCCCTTTGACTCCCTTGGCTTGGCATGTGTCTTTATTGAGGCAGAAAAGTGGAGCCACTCTTCAGAGAGGGCATCATCTCTGGGGAGGTGCTGCACGGAGGAGATGGACCATTTCTCACTTCCTACTAACACAGCCTCTCTGCTCATCCCATAATGACGTTTTACTGTCATCCGCAGAAGCACTGTGTCATGGGCCTGAGCCATGCGTGAAAGCTGTTCTCATAGAGTCACAGAATTGTAGGGATTGGAAGGGACCTTGAGAGATCATCAAGTCCAACCCCCCTGCCAAAGAAGACTCCCTAGAGCAGGTCACACAGGTAGGCATCCAGATGGGTCTTGAATATCTCCAGAGAAGGAAGCTCCACAACCCCCCTAGGTAGCCTGTTCCAGTACTCCATCACCCTCACACCCCTAGGTAGCCTGTTCCAGTGCTCCATCACCCTCACCATGAAGAAGTTCTTTCTCACATCAGTGCAGAACTTCCTGTGATCAAACTTGTGACCATTGCCCCTTGTCCTGTCCCTGCAGGCCACTGAGAAGAGGTTGGCCATCTTCCTTTGTCTCCCACACTTCAGATATTTATAAACATTGATGAGATCCCCTCTCAGTCTTCTCAAGGCTGAACAGCCCCAGCTCACTCAGCCTTTCCTCACAGGGGAGATGTTTTACCTCTTCCCTTTATGCAGAGCTTCTGCCCTGCCAGCCAGCCCCCCTCTTCCCACTCCAACCTAAGGCAGCATTTCACAGTTACCTCTACGGAGCTGTGCCTCTCTTTGGGTTGAGGCCCACACCTGGCTACACACCTCAACTGCGTGATCTTTAGGCTTTAGCTTGATCCCTTGGGGACCGTGCAATGAGACACAGGGGTGTAGCAGAGATGTGTTTGACCACAATCACTTTATTACTAAAAGCACTTGAAAAATTACTGGAGGCCCTGACCTCTCCTCATACCCTCTCTCTCTTACTCCTGGGCAGTGTTACAGGATTCAGTTTCTTGCTTCTCTCCCACCGGCCATTCTCCCAAGTGGTGGCCAGTGACTTTCATTTCTTACAACTGCCTGTGACTGGGACTTGTGTTTCCTTGGATGTGAATTCAGCTCCTATTTCAGCCAAGCTTGTTCCACCTCTTCATGGGGACTTAGCTGACAGTGAGGAGCGCTGTACTGATGTCTCTGTCCTGCCACCTTTTAGGGGTAATCCTTCAATGTTCTCAGGCATTTTTTTCTGAGCAGCCATTTTGGAGTGTGCTGTAATCACTGTTCTCACACATCCTGGACGTGTTGAACATTCCATAAGAGCTACAGTTCATTGAAGGGTACCAACATATTTCACTCTTCACAACAACTTCAATATGCTTGTCAATTTTTCGCTTCATGCACAGTGGCTTTTAAAATGCATTGAAACAGCATTTAAATGATCTTAATGATTGTGTTGGCAATATCATGAGTGTATACTTCTTTCTTCCTGCACTCATCAGATCTGCCCAGCCCATTGATGTCTGTCACACTTTGCAGCTTGTGAAAGCAAGGCTTTAAAAAGATTTATCCACAACTCCCTTAAATGAGATAAGCTGGTTCTGGCAGTCAGAGGGTCTTACCTCCATCTGACCAGCATTTCACAAGTAACTGCTCCATACTGATCTTGCACTGTGGACAGTATGCTGTACTCTGTAGTCCTTGCTACTGTACCACCCAGAACTCCCCAGGCAGACAATTAGTCACTTTGATGGTACATCTCCATGCTGCCACAGATCCCAGTTTTCAGCAGAGCCTCCTAGAAAAATGATATTTGGTGTTTCTGACAAATCTCAAAGAATGAAGTGTGGACCTGTTAGTGCTGTCCATTGCCAGCACATCATCAAACTGACATGATCTCATTCCTACACAAGCACCGAGCTTGCAACCTAATGTCAAGGATTAAAGGAAATCCTGGAAAAATTGTGTACTAGTGCTGCCTTGCCATTTTCTTCTCGTTACTCCTTCCAGGTCTCTCTTCTCAGCCCCCTCCAAGCCCTCCCAAGAGGGCAGAGATGAGGAAGATCTGAGAAAGTAATTGAATTGGCTTTTTGCAAGGCACCCGATGAACTTTATTCAGTTAAGCAGATAAACCCGTCCTTCATGAAAGGAGCATTAATGAGATCTGTCCATGTCAGGTGTGCTGCTTCTTACGGTGTTTTGGGTTTTTTTCATTGCGTTGCTTATTGCCAGGAAGAGCATAGACCTGACACACGGGTAACAGGCCAATGCTGAGACGTAACAGAGAGTGGAGGAGATCTTTCATTTAGATAAGACTCTCTTGAGTATACAAGTTTCATGATTTTCTGCAGAGACTGAGACTGAGCAGGATGAGACAGCAGCTGTATTACCTTGAACTAAAAACATCTCATTGACAGTTGTATTCTGTGGGCCTGTCAATTGCTCAGCTTTGTCAAATTACACCGTGTCATTTTTATTAGCTTGATATCTGGAAAGCTATCTCAACCATTAGAAAAGGTGGTTAAAACTGCATCAAACGATTTGTATGTAATGTAACATTGCTGTTGGGTTTCCAATCACTAAAAAACTTTCTGATGCTGTGCCTCGCTTCCCGCTGAGTAGTAGCTTTTAATTGAAAATAAAAAAAGCCATTAGCAATGCTATGTGCTAAAGTGCCCAGAAACTGGCCTTACTCATATTTTGTTTGGTTGCCAATAGGTTTAATCAGTTACCTTTTCTGAGTCATCAGTGTGACTAATACCCTTGTGAGGCCACCTAGAATAGACTTCCTCTGAAGCAATTTGTCCTCTTCCCACCTAGCTACCTCTGATCCATAAAGGCAACTTTCTCTAATCCCTTAGGTCTTCCATTGTATCACAGCCTACGCCACATAAATAAGACAGGTAAGTAAAAAAACCAGTGCATTTCCTCAGGGACATCATTAAATGTTCTGCTGAAAGGAGCAGTGTTTGTAATTTCTGATGCAAAATAAAAATGAGCGAAGTGACTAGCCCAAGCTCCCATTCTGAAACAGTGACAGAGCTAGGATTAGGATCAATCACCTGAATCCCAGTACCAAGATTTATTCACTAAAAATAAATAGTTTAGCTTCTTTAAACCCATCACATTGGATTTTCAGATTCAGTTTAATTTGGAATATTGACATATAGTTCTAAATATTTCAACATATTTATACACCTCCTCAGTTCACCTCAATTACCATATTTCCATGTTTAATTGTCAAACAAGTTTTAATTTAGCAGAACTGTAGCTTGTTTGTAGATGTGGCAAACAGAAGAGGTGTATTACCAGGTGTATTACTTGGTTTAGGTGTATTACCTGGTTTAGGTGTGGCAAACAGAAGAGGTGTATTACCTTCAGTCAGGAGGAAGTTTCTTCAAAGTCAGAGTCATGATCCTTTCCATCCTTGGTGCAGGCTGCAGCAGAAGCCTTTCCTGGGGGATAGGTTGTTTGGAGATTAAGGATATTTTAGGGAACATTGTTATAGACAGTCAAGGTGTTTGTGTATTATTAGTAGTTTGAGAGTTTCTGATAGAAACCTTTTTATTGATAATGGTGAAAAGTTATCAGTGAACTCCATGGCCTCATGTGGCTAGTGGCCATGATACAAAAGTTGGAAAGGTTTAGCAGAGAATATGCTTAGTAGAGAATACAAGTTATTAAAGAGTAATATAAAGGATAAAGATACAAATACACATAGAAATGTTTACATATATGTATGTGCATATGTATATATGTCACTTAAAAAAAGCTCTAAGTTTTCTGCCTTCAACAATATTTTACAATTAAACAGAAAACTGAAGACCTGTTCATATCTAATTAGTTTCTGATCTAGCTTTACCTGGTTTTGCCCTCTATTTAATGAGATTCCTCCAGCAAGATCTGTGAAATATGTAATTTTTTCTTTTTCCTTTGATTACTTAAAGTAACCTTTATGCTTCCATATGTCTTTCATACCTCAGATTTATCATTTATAGATTACAAAGTCAGAACTAGAGTCCTTGACAAGACTAACAAGTTTAGCATGGCAGACAGAAACACTCTTTTCTTTTTTTAAATGAAACTCAAACTACATTTTAAATCTGCAAAGAAGGCATAAATTCACATTGCAATTCAATTATAAAGAGTTAATTTCTCTGCTGAGTCAATTCTGAAAAATTCTCTTATGCCTAACAAATGAAGGTTGCATGCCTTGATGTGATCATGTCCTTCCCCACCCTCTGCTCCATCATGCCACAAAAACTGCATTATTCTTGATAATGATATTGAATTAATTTTTAAGGACTCATTATTTAAAGTGGAAGATTTTTTTGACTGCATATTACCCTGGATACTTATACACTGTCAATACAGCCATCATTCAGCAGTTTTGTATTTTCTGCTCTTTGTGAGAAATGTTCGCACAACTGATTTATTATTATTTGTAATAAAAATGTGCTGTTCTCCAGTAAAAGAGTATGTTATCACAATGCTAATCTAAGACATGCTTTTCACTTTTATATTAAACTTTCATTACCCAAGGTTACACTTCAGTGCAGAATGAAAGGAGGGGAAAGAGTGCGCTGTGGCTGGAGGGTGACATACACTCCTCATAAACTACTCTACCTTTGTGCCTTTGCTTGGACCAAGATATTTGGTGACTGTCAAACTCTGTGCTCTTGCTTTTGTTAACTACAACCTTATTTCTCTCAGCAGCAGCTCCCCAAGTCCATGTCACTCCTTACCCCTTGAGAAGTAGATGAATAGGATTATTTATTTATTTGTTGTTTTAATTGCAGTGAGCACAGCGATGCCCTCTCTTCAACAGATTAGGACAGGGCAAAGAAAACCTCCCACAAAAGCTGGTGGAATTTCTTGTAGTGTAGAAGGCAGAGATCTGCTCCCTGTGCAAGTGCAGAGCCTCCCCTGAGATCTTCTGAATGCTTTGGACTAATCCATGTGAGATGGTTGGATCAAGAGCTTTTGAAATTTGAATGTGAGTTTCACATTCTTCCTCCTTCACATAAGCATGTATCTACTCAGGTTACTCTAAATTGCATTTCATTGATCCAGGTATTTCATACTCAGGCTGTCTCATACTCAGGCTAAAATATAAAAAGGTCACATACAGTAATTAAAAATATATTCTCCTCATGAAAACTGAAGGGGAAATCTGAGCTTTATTTAAGTCAGAAAAAATTGAAAAGCATAATTTTCTTAATCAACAGCTTTTCCTTGAATGTACTTTGCTTTAGGCATACCTGCTCAATGATATGGTAGTACGTATGTTTGGTTTTTAGAGCTATTATTGTGTTACTAATTCTTTATCCCTGTGTGCAATCAGCAGAGTTTTTACCTTGTTCATCTTTGCAAAGTCTTCACTACTGGTAATGATATGTGAGCCTGGAGGAATTGTGGTAAGAAATATTACAATTGCTGTGATCTAAAGAGTGTGATGTGCATTTCAAAAAAAATGTGTGCACACAGGTCAGGATAGGTCAGCATAAAGATTTTAGCAGTGGGATGACTACATGCACATGTTTAAAAGAAAGTCCTCAAGTATTTAGTGTGATATAATTTTTTATATAACTATATAGACAGTGCCTGACAGAAAGGACTGGTCTTAGATGATGTAGGGCCTCAGACAAGCATTCTGGGGTATTTTTAAACAAAATATATAAAATCTGCCAGTCTCCACTCACTCTAAGCCCCAATCTGAGCTCATGGTTCCTACCTCTGTCAGTCTCCAAACACAAACATAATTTCTAGAAAATCCCATCCCAACCTCATCCAGCCCTGTTCCTCATCCGCTCTATTTCACCAGCGGGATGCTAATGCCTGTACCCACACATCTTGTTTTAACAAGCCCTATTCATTTGCTTAGTCTTGTCCACTAGAAAACAGAAAATTTGACCTCAGTTGAAGGAGGTATTTGCTGAAATTCATCTTGGGGGAATTTCTGGAAGCATCACTTCTTCCTTGCCTGTGAACCGAGGACACCTGACTCCTTCTCCTTATCTAGGAACTGACAGAAGAGGTTCTCTTGCTTTTACAGCTGTCCAGTGCATCTGACAACATTTGTCCTTGTATTCCCATACATGCTGCAGAAGACTGCAGAAGGCAGATGATTTATCTTTTTGTATTCCTGATCTCAGATCCCCAGGAGGTTAAAGAGAATTACATAAAACGTAGAAAAACTTCAGCATCAGAGGTTTCAATATTGTTAAGGCGTTTAATATATTGTAATTGATCAAGGCTTTGCTGTTTTCTTATGGGCTTGTTTCTCCTTCACTATGATTAAGTTCATGGTGAAGGCTAGATAAATATGACATTTAATGTAATCCTACTCTTGCTGCTATGGAGACATGCCTTCTAGAGTGTGTCTACTTCACTTTGGTCTACCACAGCATGATAAGTTCAGCACGTTTCTGCCAGATCTTCCTAGCTCGCTGTCTTTGCTGTTAATAGCTTAACATGCATGTAAGTATAATACTTGGCAACTCAGCACAACATTTGTCTTCATTAAAGCGCTTCACAGACCTCAGTTAATGAAGCCCTGTCAGTGTGGTTTTAGGTGGGAAGGGCCTTTTATGATACAGGAAAAATGGTGAAACTGCAGGTCAGAGACACTAAGCTTAGATCTTCTTAGGTGCTCAGGTTTTATATAACAGTTTCTCCAGTGGCAAAGCCATATGAAAATTTGTCTGTCCCCTCTTACTGCTTTGTCTGCGTTTTGTCCTCCTGCCCAGCCACACCAGTTCTGTTGTTTGTGGGGCTGTCAGGAAAGAAACGTGTTGCCAGCAGTGCATCCTGGCCCCTTCTCCTTATCCCACCCTTCATGAGGGCTGATACCAATGGGAGTCCTTTGCTTATTAAAGACAGAAGGAAAAACAAACCAGGACTTCAGATTTTGCTCATGGTGATGGGGTGACAGTCCCTTTCAAAAGAAGCATGTGCTTTTGTAAGGATAAAAAAATACAAATAACCCTTTCCAAATTTCTGGTTTAGGTTTCTTTGGTTTTAAAATCTTCTTTTGTTCAATGGCCTTCTTAAGCTGTGACTTCACAAACAGGCGACAGGGAGGAGTAGAACTCAGTGCCTGAGACTGGGGGGATAGCAAGAAATTTATTAAACAGCTTTGCCAATAAATATTTTGGATAATTTTTATGAAGATTAATGCGAGTTTAGTACAGAAAAAACTAGAGGGGTTTCAACTGAGGCAACGTGCGTGCAGATCTGTTCATACTAAGTCAACATGAGTACTAAAATCAATTTGTCATCTAGCTGGTCACAAATCTCTGCTTAACGACTTAGCAGGCTGGGTTGTCCTGCACTTGCTGCTTAAGGTTGGAAATCCCAGTTTCCCCAGGGAGGTAAGGGCAAACTTCCCTGGAGCCAGCATGTTGCACTGCCTACACCATGTGGTTCCTGTGTGGGGTCAGCTTCATGCACTGTTTCTTGTAATTTATATTTCTGCCCTCTCCACATAGGTTTTAATAAAGGACATGTTAATGAGGACTGAATGGCATTTATTATCTGGACAGCGTATCATGGCCAGTTAGCCTGATGGATTGGTAAGAATATGTCTCAGCTCCATGCCATTATTCAGCCCTTAATTAGGGAATTTTTCCTTAGTAAGGGCTGAACTGTGACACCATGCAAGGCTTTCAGATTTGCCCTGTGTTGCTTGTAAGGAGCAAGTGCCTCTTGTGTATATTCCAGAGGAGAGAGTCTTCCACTGAGATCTGTGAAGGGCTTTGCTCAAATTTCTCACTCAACAGACAGATACTAGTGCACAAGGGCTGTGTCTGCCTGCAGTAGACCTAAGCAGATATAGCTGTTCTAGTCCTTTAACTCTTGTACTTTTAAAGTGTGTTAGAGGTATTTTATTTCTTCAACTATGGAAATCAGGGCATGTCTGCAATGCTAACTGTGGTATAAGCTACAATATAATTAGCTGTATTGTACATTAGCTACAATGTACATTAGCTACAGTGCTAATGTAGTACCTAGCCAGGACCTTCCTCTAGATGAGTTAACCCGCTTTACATCCCTAGTCCTGGTAATTAGGGTTTCTTTCCTTTTTATGGGACCAGCTGCGGAGCCAGAGACTTGCTTGGCAAACATCTGTAAGAGCTGAGCTCCCTCTTTCAATGGGGTCTGAGCAAGACCTTGTCCTCTCAGAACACTGTCGGCACCTGTGGCCACAATAAAGCCCTGGTGGCATGGACAGTTATTGCATGAGGAAAAATCTCAAAGAATATTTCCTCCTGCAAGCAGGTGTTGCAAAAGTACTGTAAGAGCAAGTTGAGAGAAACCACTAAGTGCCTTCTGTCAAGTGAAAGAAAAATGTACTTTGAACCTTTGGGAGATGCATTTGGACGTAGCTAGTCATGGAATACATAAAAGAACCTTGGGGGAACTTCTGGTAAGAGTGCTTAGTTTGTAGCCACTACCTGTGGTAGCTGCAAGCTGTCATGTTTATTTTTCCTCTCCTGGGAAGAAAACAACAATGCCTGTTTTCAGTGATGATGGGGGCTTACCCTCTAAAGCAACTTTCCCCATGACCATTGTGTAATATTTACGGGGAGGCAAAACTGAGCAAATCAGATTTGTTTACAACAAATAGGACTTGCTCCTTGGAGGCTGTCGTGATGCAGCTTCCCCAGCTCAAAATGATGTTAATTGTCTCCCACCTTGTTACCAAAGGGAGGCTCTGTGATTTCAGGTATGTCACCTGCTGGAAATGACTAGAAGACCGAAAATGTATTCAGTTCCTCGGGGAGTGTTTTTTATCCTTTTAAATGAGTTTTTGTGTGAAGAGGTATTTGATAGAATATCCCCTGTGTAAGATAAATAGTTTCCCTGAGTTCAGGACTAATTATCCTCAGGGACACAACAGACTGAACAGCTAGATGAGCCAGAAATAAAATGGTATCTTGTGGCTATAGTGGGAAGTAGGCAGTTACACTCCTACCATACACGATTAGATGGCTATCGAGCTTGTTATTGTCAGAGAGGAAATGACCGGCTTTCTCATACAGAGCCTCCACAAATAACAAAGCACATGTGTGCTGCAGCAGCACTCTCTCCCTGTTGTGTATAGGTAGAGATGTAGGCTTTGCTGGCTATACATATTTCATACCAAACAGGGTCTTTGAACATTCAAAAGAGAGAACTTTTTGTGCATGTGGTACTGGCACATGCTTTTCGTGTTTGCATAGCATACATATTTAAACTACGCATCTCTTACTGAGGGATGAAAGAGCATGCTTTTGTTGTTCTTTACAAATCCAGGAATAGAATAAGGTTTTGTCATGTTTGTCCAGTGCTTGAGATCTTTTTCTATTTTATTTGTCTCTTCAGTTTTTCTCAACTATTTTTCACTGACATGTAGCTCAATGTTTGAGGCTCTGGGTTGTGACTGGAAGCAGAAGGGTAAATGCACATTGTAATTGTTCTTGTGGTCTGAAAAAAACTGCCCAAAATCTCATGAAAATTTCAGGGAAAAGTAAAATTTTGCAGTTTAGGGTTAACATATTTTGTTGTTGGGTGTTTTTTTTTTCCCTTTCCTCCTCAGCCAAAACTCCCATTAAAGCCAGCTGCAGTTTTGCCTGAATAAGGACCGCAAGATCCAGCCAAATTTTACAGAATAAAAAGTTCATGTGCTCCTTAAACTCCAGATAAGCATCTGAACTCTGTGCCACGTTCCTAAATTAGATCATTCCCAGCCTGAGCCACACTCTGGGAGAAGGCCTGCCAGGCCATGCCACTGGGTTGTGCTGAGGGAGGCTCCCATGGGACAAAGACCTCTGTCTGGGGGGCAAATAGAGGTGCATGGATGCAACCAGGACCTCGCAGTAGAGGACGGGGCAGAGGGGAGGCATGAGGGAAAGAGGACCAGGGGCAGTGCACTGGTCTAAAATGTATGGTTCACAGTGGGATTTGTCACATTTCTCACCAGTGCTGCGGTGTGCACCGCTGAGGTAAGAAAAGCCTGGAGCATGGCAGCGCCAGCCCCAGACAGAGGGATGGGCATGATCTCTTGGCTGGGGGTGAATCTTGCTGAGGCAGCTATTTATATCTGGGGCATACAGAATGTGACATCACATTCAGTCTCCATGCCACTCATCCTAACTGATTGAAAGGCAAATGACTCCAGTGGAGAGGGCAGTTTTTCTCTTATCTTTCCAGTTCCACTTGAGAAGTGCACCTTCTAACCAGAGCTTGTTTGATCAGTCTGCTAAAACCAGGGCTTGTGTGAGCACACAGCACTGCAGGAGCAAACATCAGCCCCAGCCGTCCTCCATCCCACCTCCCAGGGTAGAGCATATACATCAGTGACAGAATTCCCCTAAAGGACTGTTTGGAAATGTTTATTGCTAAAGTTGCTAGATAGAGAGACATAAAAAGCAGAAAAGATCCAGCTCTAGCCAGTGCATTCATGCTTAGTGTGGTATGTTAAATAACTGTTGATTCTGAGGGCTCAGAGTGCTTTTGAGTGCAAGGTGTGCCTGGGAAGTGTGAAAACGGTTTGTCTGGCTGAAGGAGTGACCCTTTTGGTATGGTCCCCTCCTCACAGTCCTCCAGCAGTGCTGGTTGGCAGGACTCAGGGAACTGCCTCCCAGCTGCCAAGGATTCCTAAATTTTAAACAAGCACTGTGAACACGAAGGAGGCATTCATAAATTATGATTCTCTAAACAGGGTGCTTGTGACTTGTGCATTCACATATTGCAGTTGCAAAGCTTTGAATTTCATGATTTTTTTTCCACACTCTGATAAGATTAAAAAAAAACACAGTTATATTCGATCCTGCTGACTGACTTGCAGAAGTATTTTCTCATTCAATTGAAATCTAAAAACTTTGGAGATTTCATGTCCACTGGGATGGAAAGTAATTTATCAATTCTCATTAACTTCGGCTACCAATCAGGGAAGTTTTCCTTTTCATTTTAGCAAAATGGATAATGTATACCACCTACATGTTATACATCAACAGGATTTTCAGAAAGCAAACAGCTAAAGCTGGGCTCTCTGCTTGTTTAGAAAAAAAAAAATAACCAAAACCAAAACCAACCCCCTTTTTTTTTTTTCCTAAGAGAACCAGAAATTTATATTTGGCCTCAACTTTTATGAGGAGGATTCAAAAGTCAAACCCCCAATGTTTTGAGACTTGTCTACTTTTAAGTTATTTTGAATAGCTTTGTGGGAGCTTGTGGCCTTTCAAGCCTCCTCTGTACGTGCACATCTGCATTTCTTTTGGGAGTTGCTCTTTTAATACACAAACATTTACTAATTGTTTTACGGTGACTGCAGATTACATTTCTTCCAAGGCCTGCAGGCAGAAAAGGGGAGACTGCCAATCCCTTGCAATAACAAGAACAGTGACTTGAACTGTGTTCGTTCCTTGTAAAGATAAATAAAACACAAGAAATGCAAAGAAGAGGCATTTCAAATGTTGTTTTAATTCCCTGAAATTTCAATATTAGAACATTTGGAATAAGGAAAGACTTGCTATTAGTCAAGTGTATTGATTTCTGCCACCAAGGAAAGTGAAAGAAAAAAATATTTACTGTGCTAAACCACTGGAGCTTTCAAGCAGTTCATACTGAAAACCATCTCCTGTGGTCTTTCCTCCCTGACTTTCCCTTGGTGGAAGGGAAAACTGTAAGAAGCACCATGGCAGAAATGATAGGGACCTGATCCGTGACTATAAAACCCCTCAAAGGAAAAAATCGCCTTCTCTTCCCCATTAGCAGTGGGTCATGAAACAATTTTCGTGACTGTGAGAAGTCAAGTGCTGCTGCAATTAAAAAGTGGTTGCTTTTCTTCCTGGTTCCTGTACGTGGTCTTCTCGGGTGCTAAGAGTACTTGCCAGCAAAGTTGTTAAAATGGTCAAGTAGCTGTAGCTGATTTGTTTCAAGCTGCTTGTTGTTTAGGCTGAATTTCATGGGAAATTTGTGTTTGGGAAAACTGGAATTGGTGCCTTAGCTTTTGGGGAGGTTTTCTGGTGATTTTTTTTCTGTTTCATTTACAAATGTAAACATTAAACATTAGCTGTTTGCTTTTGTAACAAAAGACAAGCAGAAACAAGCTCAGCCATTTCACTAATCTCCTGAATGTGAAGGTTGATAGATAGATGTGTTTTATAGTGTGGCTCTACTCAGAAAAGCGGCTGGGTAATGATGGTGTCTTCTTCCTCAGCATGACTGCTACTTGTGTGCATTCAGTCAGATCTTCGACTTTATGACAGAACTAAGTCTTGACTGCTTTTTACTCTTGTTAGCCCTGCAGAGACTACATAGCTAAGCATCAAATATAGCTAAGAGCTAATGAGCTAGATTTTTCAGTGTTGAACATTGAAGCCTCAGAAGCTGAGACTTCAGTGGGCTATTGATTGCTCCTTATAACAAGGGGGTAGTAATTCCCAATCAATTGCATCTGTACAAGCCCAATGAAAACAGGGGACACAGACAGGTATAGGCAAAGACCTGATTTATTTGACAGATTGTATTTTTATTTCTCATGATATCTGAAATGGAAAGGACAGAATTTCATTGTCAAAGTCCAGGTAGGACCTGAAGGATTGGGAATTAGAAGTTTTTTTTCCTTGTAAACTTAGTGCATCTGAGACTGAAAAACTGTAAGTATAGGAGCTCACAGTATTATTTTGTAAGTGCTTTTCAGAACAGAAAGCGCAATGTAAGCAAATTGCTAAATGGGGGCGGGGAAACCTGATGAGAGAAAAAGGATCTTTAACAATCATATCTAGTAGGACTCATTTTTGCTAGGAGGACAGAATGGAAATTATTAAAGACTAATAGAGATGTGGGTCAACTAAATGTTTAGAAATATGAGGGATCCAAACACATCCTAAAGGGTAGATAGCAAAGTTGATAGAGCAATAAGTGAGCACCA
>VXBZ01008385.1:145661-184793 GCA_013399135.1 Heliornis fulica | reverse complement strand
CCTTTTTTTTTTCTTTTCTCCAGAAGTTACCAATCTATTATCTCAGGAAGACTAGATGCTTGTGGATAGATTAAAACACAAATAGAGCACTTTTGTTTGTTTAAATCACAAATTCTAAGATTTAATTTTTCTATGCTGAAAGAAAAGCTCACTTCCCTCCTGAGGTGTTAATTTTAGATTATAAAGAAAAAAGGCAACAACAACACCATACATATCCAAAGAAATTAACTCCAAATAAACCCCAGAAGACTACCCATGTACCTGATTTTTAAGTTTTAATACAGTTCTAAGTCTGAGAAATCAAAATGAAGTGGTAATGAAATGGAAGGCTGAACTTGAAAGACTAAACTTAGCTTTTTTCCTTTCAGGGCCATACTTTAAAACATCATTTCTTTTCATCTTTATTAATATTTTTGTAACTAACAGTGCTTTTAATACAAATTGGATTTCACATTGAAACTAAATGGATGCTACGTTATATCTAACACTTCCTAGGTTTGATTCTTAAGGCTTTGGCTATAAGAGTTCAATGCTAAATCATTAGTGTTTGAAACTGCAGTACACGGTAAGTTGCCCTCATAGATTTTCTGTGATGTTCCTGAAATTAGCCCATGAATTTGTAAACTCCTTTCAAATAGCTGAAAAGAACTGCAGTGACTGTAGAATTCTAAGGTGGAGACTGAAAAGGAGGCTTGATATTTTGTAATTTACAAAAATTAATAAAAGTACAAATGGGAGAGCCTGGGGAGCTGCAATGGGAACTGCAACTGCTAAATCAATTTTTTATTGATAATGTAATGAAGGAAATGTTAAGGAATGGCAGCTAATGAGCAATAATGCCTTTGTAAACATACGGAATAATCTCTAAGATACTGATTTCATATATACATATATATGTATACATAAAAGTTACTAAATTTGTAGCCAATGGTAATGATGGCATGATTGAAATCCAGCTATTTCTTGGTGTTATTAAAGAATTCCATGCAATACCTCCAACCCTGAACAATTATTTCTCAGTAACTTGGGTAAAAGTATTGTCTCGTGCTTGGAAAGAGTCTAAATAAATAGTGGTGATTTGCAGCAAAATATTGAATCTTGGGAGGTGCCCAATTGAGGTGCTGCTGGGCAGTATGATGTTAGATTTTGTTTATGGTGTTTATTAAAGTTTTGCAAGAGAAGTGCAAACCGCACATTAATTATGCTCCACAGGGACTAAATGGGGAGGTGTAGCAGAGGATGGACTAATCACTTTATCACTTGCTGGGCACTCTGAGCTGGTATAATTTAGTAGAGTCCAACTAAAAGTGGGAATAAATTCTTCCTGATAGAAAATTTATTTCCTAGACTTGTTTGTGGATCTGTGTTTTATTCCCTTCAGACACTATATATCTATTCTTACATGCCAAGGCTACTGGCTTTTCTCTTATTCTGGGTGCCGGGGACACTGCATGGTTCTTAAACTGCTTGTAGATGATGAAAAGTGCAAATAAAACAATTTTATTAATGATGAAAAAAGGAAGCAGATAAATATTGAGGATCATGAAGCACTACAAAAGGACCAGAAAAGGCTGGCAGAGTGGGGACAGGCTGATGCTGAACCAAACATGATTTTATTCTTTGTATGCTGTATATTCGCAGGGTCTGCGCACTGCCATCCTGTGAAGAATTAGGAAGATGGAAAAGCCTCACACAAAGGATACAATATGATGCTGCATTCACTTTTGTGGGAAAATTATTTTAATTCTGCTTCCACCCTGGCAAGGACCCCCTGACTATACACTGAATAGATCCTGCTCTTTTGTGGGATGGAGGAGGAGGAGGAGGAAGATGTCAAAAGCCAAATCCCCTCCAAAGCAAATCTCTGAAAGGCACTTGGGTGGTTTTTCTGGGGAGTGGACATGTGTTTCTTAACTGGAACCCTCTAGACAAGAGTTACTCCCCTGTCAAAATGAGCTTTATGGTGTTTTAAAGCCTGTGCAATTGCTCGTCAGCCTTTGGATATGCACAGTGGCACAGTTGTGGGGGTGACCACAGTAGGAGCAGACTAGCTTAAGTGGCTTTCATCGAAGTGGCTCAGGTGTCATCAACACTGAAGTTGCAAGGTATAATCTTCAGCTTTTGCTCAAACCTGACAAGCTCAAACATGGCAGCAGTGTGTGGTCTGACCGCACCAAGACTGGGTCTCGGGGCAGGTGTGGACCAGCACAGGCTTCCTTGTCATAGATATGTTTTCTGTCAGGAAAGAATTTAGAAGGGCAAATTCAAAAGCAGTCCCAGCAGAAAAGGTCAGTGCAACTGAGGTTGCTGAGAATGGTGTCTGTAATTCTAGTAGTATTTAGCATATTGCAGTGGAAATGAAAACCCTGTAACATCTTCCATGGACCCTTAAGACACTTGGAGACAAGACTTTTTGATTTAAACTATTGGCTTGATTTACTTTACACCAGAAGAGTACCTTGAAGTAGTTTATGGACCTGGATTTTATCCTCTTGCGTCTGTGACAATGTAAAAACTTTCAAGGAAGTAGCAACTGGGGTTGTTGGAGTGTTTATATGATAAACGTCTAGAGAAAGATCTTGCTGACCAACACCTAAAAGTCTTTGTGTTACCAGTCGTTTGAGCTAGTGAGATATCTTATTTATTGCTTAAGAGTTTTCCGTATTGATTAGGTTTAAATATGTTCCTTCTACAAAAATGTTAGAGTGACTGAGTCTTGTGTAAGAAGTGCAGTAACCTTCCCTGGCTTCAAGAGGTTCTTTTGCAGTCATTCAGCACTGGTGTTGCCTCCCCAGCACCCTGTAAATCAGGTACCATCTGGCAGTTTTGAGTTAGTTGCCTAGCTTGTCTATTCTTTGAGCAGATGCTGGAGACAACTGCATTTGGCTACATGTGCAATCATCTGGAATCTCCTCTGTAACTTTAGGGCTGGAAAACTGGTAAAATAGAAGGCACTGGGATGGGGATTGAAAACCTTTCTCCTGCTGCCTCCAGCCTTAGGTGCAAACCTATGGAGAGGCAGCTGCTGGAAGGAACAGTGAAAAATAAAAGTAGGGGGGATTCATACCATGTCAGGTTCTGGGGAGTTAAATGCCTCACAGAGCTTGAGGGACATCTACCTAGCAGTGCAGGGCATGTGCTTAGGGAATATACAAGGGAAGTACATCCAGTGTAATGCATCCTCTGGGCTGCTGACTCAGATCCAGGATGGGTAGATGTGCTTTTGATTGCCATGTGGGAAACCACCTACCCACAGGATAGTGAGAAAGGAGATGATTTCTTTCAATATTGAAGATTGCAACTACAATTTTCCTGGGCCTCTCAGGTCAGGAGGCACCTTGTTCCATCTTTTCTTGCAGACATAAGGACCATCAGACATTGCCTTTCAATTGTGAGGGTGGCGTTTAATGGGGTATCTCATCTTTTCATTGGTGGAGAGCCCATCAACCAAGCTGTCTATGCTACTAAATTCACATAACCATACCTAAAATGCACTTGACAAGATGTCAGTGTGCCACCAGCACCCACCTAATTTTTTTTCCGCTTCTCCCCTGCTGAAGCACAAGTTCTATGGCTGAAAGCATTTAATTGTTCTTGGATTCAGATATATCCAGCAAACATTAAATATGGCCTGATTATAAATGCTGCTCCAGGGTCTAATTTAGCATGCCTTTGTTGGGCAAACCTCCTGGTGACACTGGATGAATCCCTAAGTGAGGAAAAGTGGATTTTAGAGGACAAATTGTTTGAAAAATTTGTTGGGGAGTTAGTTTGAAATGAATAACAAGGAAAACCATTTTGTGTGGAAGACTTACAATTCCTGACTGAAGTATATAGCAATTTTCATTTAAGGCTTTTATGTGTATATATATACACACATAATCTACATATTCCTCTTAAAGTGAAGACTTGGGGATTTCAGGCTTTTGAAACAGTTCTCTCTCTCAAGGGCACAAGTCCATAAGTTGTGATTTTTGGATCACTACTTCTCTGCTGATCAGAGAACTCAGGAAGATGGTAAAGGTTTTAAACTGGCAGAGAAATGCCTGAGGCAAGCTTCAGGCATATTGGCATCACAGCTGCCTTGCTGCTTTGCCAGCAGAAAAGTGGTACCATATAGACTGATTAGGGGAACATGGATGAGGGAGCAGTAGAGAATTTTAGATAAAATAAACAAATGAAACCTTCAGGAAGAAGCAAAATTTTTACAGATATTTTATTTTATTTATTTTTTTTCCTGGTAAACTGTTTTATTGCTCTATTTTGAAAGTTTGTCATTGACTCATGTGCCAGTTTAATCTGAAATCATGTGACCTGGCAAGTTTTAAATAGAGCTACTCCTGGTTTACTCCTATGTGAATGAGACATGTTGTATATGCAATCAGATTTCTTGTGGAAACCATAATCTTATATCAAATTCTTAAGGACACATAACAATCCAGGTGAGACTGTGTTTGTGAAATTTATGTCCAGATTATAATTTCTAAAATTTTACGATTGGTTAGACCTCATGGTCTTTGATTTGAATCTGTCTAAACATTCAACATTGACAGACAATGCTTTGTATATGTAAATATACCTTTTAACTTTCTAGTAACCACAGGGAGGTTAAGCCAAGTTCCTCACAGCATTGTATGCAGGGTGGATAAGTGAAAATAGGCATCAGTTGAAATGGAAGATTCAGGTAGCATATAGCCAAGTGATGGAGCAGGTTGTCCAGAGAGGCTGTGCAGTCACCATCCTTGAAGGTTTTCAAGATCTGTTTGGAGAAAACTCTGAGCATTCTGGTTTTATCCTATAGCTGACCCTGCTTTGAGCAGGAGGTTGGACCATGGGCCTTATGGGATCCCTCTCAAGAAAAATTATCTATGATAATAGCTAGTTTGTCCAGTCTAATTACAAAGATTATTCTGGGGAGTGTTAAATGAAGATGGAGACCCTTTCCTAAACTGGAAATCATTTATTAATATGGAAGGGCAGTTGGGATGTTGTCATTGCTTTATGAAGATTGATATTCAGGAAAACATGTTTATAAATCACTGGGATGGGCGTTGAAGTCCCTCTGTCATTGTCTGAAACGTAATTTCTACATAATCTTAATGTGGTTCTTTGGTCAGCTTGGCCAGGACATAGGAAAGAGTTTTTTGGTTCAGCTCCATTCCTTTTCATTTCCCAGCCTCTCCAGGGCAGGAGTGCAGAGAATAATGAGTTATGAGCAGCTTTACCTGGATCACATGTTAGTAAAAACAAGGACAATCCAGGTTAGCTGGGGTTTGGGTTGACAAATTCCCTGCTGTGTTACAGTTGCTCCCCTTGGACTTTTTCTTTTGAAGTCTTACAACTTTTTGAAGAAACTTTTTGACTGCTTTTGCCCCGTTGCCTCCAGTGAAAAGGACACTCACAAGGATTTTTCCTCTCTTCCATTTAACTTCCTCCAGTTCATCTACAACTTCCACTTCTCTTAGCAACACCTCCCTCCTCCTTATCTCCACCTCCTCCCTCCTTTGACTCTGCAGGAACGCTAATGAACCCTTTGCCTAGAACAGCTTTTGTAGCTTCCCAAATGGTATCTTCAGGGAGCCCTTGGGGAAGCCCAATACTCATCCACTTCTCCAGGTTTTCTTGATTAATCAGAAATCTCTGTCCTGAATACCTATTTTTTAATGCTTTTTCTTTTTTTTTCTCCAAAGGGCAAGTTAGTTCCAGCTCTTACCCCACTGACTTCAGTGGATTTACTGCTAGAACATGAATATCTTATTGTCTTTCACTTCTGAGTACCAGTAGTGCTAAGATAACTGCAGTTTTATGAGCTCTGAGTTTAGTGACTGCCATTAAAAAAGTAACACTTTAGTGCCCTCTGATATTTGAGCTTTACTGTGGTATTGTAGTATCTTCTACAGTGAGACAAGAAGTACTGCAGTATAGACAAAATTTGAGGTACTATAAATGTTAAATTTATTTTAAACAATCCAGTGCAGGATGACAAGAAAGATATACTTAATATTTTAGTCTATAAATACGAAAATTGATCCAAGACTGTGTCCCAGGAAATTGAGAAAGAAGTAACATTATTCTCTCAGAGAAGTTGCTTCTTGTGCAAATGAGTTACCTCTCAAGTTTTAGGTTATTTCATCTTTAAGTGCCCTTTGGTGGCAGCTTGTTTCTACTGGCTCAGTCTGCTCTAAGGGGAAGATCACCTTTGTGACGACCAGACCTTCTCACATGCAGGGGAGCACACACCTCTAAACTGCGATTCCTCCAAGTTTGAAAGAAAAATGAGCTTTCTGAGACTTTCAACCCAAAGCTCTGACCAACCGTAACTTCTCCAAATTTGATTCTGAAGCATAAATAAAACAGCTCCAGATTATTAAAACCGACTAGCAAAAGAGAGAGACTATTTTTTAAAGCCACTGGCCTAGGTGAAAACTTCCCAAGACTTGAAAACTGCAAGGTGTTTTACAAATGTTCTTCATGAGAGAATTTTTGCATATATTTATTCTTTGGAGGGAAGACAAATCAGTTGGGTTAAAAATGAAAACTAGTCCTGTTTAGGAAGAAATTGCTGCCATAGAGTCCAAACCTTCTCTTTGCTGATGCAAGAGTAGAACTGCTTTTGTCACAAACCTTTGAAGAGCTATGGTATTTTTCTACCTATGGTAATGAATGTGTAAGGAAAGAAGGGAGTTGTTGGTCCTGCAGCCCTTCAGTGCTTCACTGTTAGTGCCTTTGGGTGCCACAAACACGACTGCACCCTGCAATGCAGCTGTGACTGCAGCTGTGAATGTCCACATTTAGATGTTCTGCTTCAGCCTTCTAACACAGTGATACCCCGTGGACATGTTTGGCTCTAAGGATCAGCATGCTGCTGCTTGCCCACCTCCTCAGCTGCAGCATTCAACCCAAGACCAGCATGCAGGCAGCAACAGCAGCATGCACCAGCAGTTGGACAGTTATAGCAGAGCATGGTGAACCCTGTCATATGTGTCTGTGTTCCTCTTGTCTTAGGAGTTTGCGACCTCTGTATTTATCTTGTGTTAAAACACTACGAGAGGTGTTCTGCAAGGAGATGTGAAAAGGCTGTTGCAGTCCTTCTCTGCTTCATGAATTGAATCACATCATTAGCAACCCCCTGGTGCTAAGAGGTTCTATAAAAAGCAAATTTAAATAAAATTGTGTTGTACAGGAACATTTCATAAATGGCATACAGATTTCCATTTAGGTGTAGTTGTAGTGTCAGGAAAGGGGCTAAATGAAAGGATTTCTCCTAGTTTGGGTTGGGTCCTCTTGGGGTAGGTTTAATTCAAGGTTGTGAAAGTTGACTAGTAAATTTTGGTGCTCAAATTAAAAAATTTTAGAGAGATCTAATTTTCAGAACAGAGGTACAGAGCATGTTTTGGAAACAGAGCATACTAGGAGCCAAGAGAGAGTAGCTAGCTACCACAAGTGGCTGACAGAGATGGGTGGGCAGTGCAAACAGATCTGAGAACTTCTTTAGAGGTATATGGGTCCTGGATAGCAGCATTGTTGAGTTGTATAATTAAATACACAGTTCTGAGAGAAACTATTTAAATATAGTTAAATATAGTCAAAATCAGGAAACAGAGTATGTGGAGATGGCATTTGGATTGTGTATCAACTTCTGCTTTGGAATGTTAGAGTATGCTTAATCATCCTTAGTCATTAAGGAAATTCTGTGTGTCAGTGTTTCCGTGGGCATGCATGCATATTCAGCTCCCTCCAGAACCCCTCTGTTGCTTCTTCAAAGACTATAGGGTGTCTTTTAAATCTCTTCTATTCCATATTTATTTGCTTTTTTTTTTTTTTAAAGGAAACATTCTCCTTTTAAACATTAAACCACCCCCCAACTTTTAAAAATGCCTTTCTATAAACCTCAAGGCTCCTTTTGACATGCTTTAATAGTTCAAAACAACGGCAACAACAAAAGCAAACCCAGCAATTTTCTCAGAATTGGAATATGGAGAAAAACTCTTTCATTGCAGGCACAAATCTCAGCTGTATCATCTTCCCAGACCTGTTCTTTTCCTGTCCTGTTGGAGGCCTGAGGAAAGAAAGGTGCTTGCAACACAGAGAGCAACGCTAGTTCAAGTTAATACTAATCAAATTTAAGAGGAGAATCAGGGAGAGATTTCTGAGGTCTGAAATGATTTGTGGAAAGCATTATGACCACTTCTTTGTCAACAGCAAATAGAAGACATTTTAGCCTGATGCTGCTTCTGACCAAGTGTTGACCAATGATTTGAGCCAGTTCCTTGTCCTAATGGAAGGAATTTACAGTATGATTATCAATTCTGCCAAGCTCTTCTGTCAAAGTCTTCCCAGATTCTTGCATTTAAAAGGCAGAAAGTCCTACGGTGACCTCCTAAATAAAGCAAGTCATGGAATTCAATACACCAATGTCTGCATAGAGTTCTTAGCTACTGTTTGAGCATAGGCTTGAGTAGACAGCCAGTTTTCTTTTAAACACATCAGATAATCAGAAATTTACTGTATCCCACAGGAAACTGTTCAAACAGTTATCTTTCCTGTCTCAAAAGCATGCATTTCATGTCGTATTTGAACATTTCTAATTTCAGCTCCCTGGTGTTTCGCATCTCATTATCCAAAGATGTGAACATGCATTCAGTACTGGGCTTAGATAAGATGACGGGAGCAACTATTGCCCCAGCTGCTCATCCAGCCCCTTTCCAGAGGCTGCTGCCCACCACAGCATGGATGGCTGAATGTCTCCTGAACTGACACTGTTTACAATGATAAACTGATCCTGAGCAGCAACTTTCAAGAAACGAGGGCTGAACCGGTACTTGCTGCAGCCATACAGTTTGATCCGATGCTGCATGCATCGCAGTATTTTAATGTAGTAGACTAGAGTTCCCTCTTACTTCCATGGACATGCTTATGAACAAATCCTAACTCTATGAATAGATTGACCTCTGAATCTGTCGCTGTAAAATGTAGTTTTCAGACCTCAAGTCAATTTTACAACTCTTTTCTGAGGTGGATAACCATTCCTGGACAGTCATTCTGCAAGCTGTGTTAATCTACATAGACCTCTCAGTCAAAAAGAGTGATCTGTACACACAGAGATTTCTTTCCAAATGAGGTTCCCAGTCCTGAAGTGTGACTTGACCTGATGCCTCCAGAAAAATGTGGGAAATGAAGCTTTGATATTTTAACCTCACATTTAAATACTTATGAGAAATAAAAAACAAATGGCAAAATTAGGGTCATTTGAATTAATGTTCTCTTCTTTGTTTTTCATCAGTGTGGTGGAAAAAGTTAACAGAATACAAAACTTCAGCACTGGAAACACATTTTTTTAAAAATTTTTAAAAAGAAGTACTTTCTTCCAACAAGGAACTGGCACTTTAAAGCAGGACATGAGGACTGTTCATTTCCACAAAGTATCACTGTAGTAGCTGTAATACATTGTGTGACCAAATTAATATGTATGAGTACGTCCAATATGTGCATGCAAAACCTCATTGTTTTTATGGCAGCTCATTATGCAGCAATTCAAGGAAGTCAGCAGTGTAGTCTGAATTCAAGTTCCTTTGCAGTGAATTAGAAATCAGGAGAAGTAAGAGCTACCTTGCATTGCTGGAGTAGGTGAAGTTCATTAATGTTCATTTTGGGAATGATTTAATGATGAGTGTTTGATACATTGCCAGCTCATAAAGTCAGCTCAATATCAACTCATTAGCAGGAAGCTGAACTCTGTCTGAGTTGTTCTGAGACTTGTACTTCCAACAACACTTAAGGGAGAATCATAATTTTATTAAAAGAAAAAAACTCTTCAGTGTAAGAAACAACTTTTTAAAAGTAGAGTGAGAGTTTATAGAAATAATGTCGGAGCTGCCTTGACATTACTTTCCAGGAAAGCTCTCGCACTTAAAAAAACACAACATGAATAACGAAGTATGCCGGTGTCTTTCTCATGCTAACACAAAACCACTGTTCTCTGTCACTGCTAGAAGCTGCTTGTGTAGAAGGCCTGCTATCTTATAATTTTAGAGCTAGGAAATTAACACTGAATTTAATTTAAACCCAGTATACAAAAACAAATCAGTAACACCATATCAAAAGCACAGACTACATCTGGTCTCAATCAGTTTATGTACCACATTCAATGCACTTGGAAGCACACCACCCACAGCAACATCTCCCAGCGTGAGAGCTCCAGCACTACCTTCCTCGCTCTCTTTTCCTCATTTAGAGTGTGTTCTTTAAAAAAAAAAAAAAACAGGCTTCTGCATCTTGATTCACATTTTCCACAATCTTGTGTCTGGGACACTGGCTCCACCTTTTCTTTTTTAAGCTATTCCTATGTTCCTTCATTTATCGTCCTGGGCACCAAGAAATAGAATCCATAAATCCCATTGATTTGGCATGTATTTTGCATCTCCTAAGTCATTTAGACAGCATAGACTCACATCTCTTTCCAAATATGTTATTTGGGGATCCCAAATACCTGAGATTATCTTTTAATTGTTTGTTTAATGAAAGTACTGATGTATTGACTTAATTGTGTCTGCTCTCATTTATCTGCTTAAACAAGCAAGAAATACTAAAAGATAACAGCATTGCTGATTGATTTGACTGTGTGACATTTGATGTAATTCATATGGGCCACAAAGTCAGCATTAGGTTTGCAATCACAGGAGTCATCTCCAAAATCTAAAGGAAGAGGAAAGCTGTTGGCGCTGAGAAGAAATTCAATGTGTGTAATAAAGAATCATTTGTTTCAGTTTATTTACCGCAGTGACATAGATGAAGGCAATGTCAGTAAATCAACTGACAGCAAAAACTTAGCTCCAAAAAAATAATTGCAAACTAGGACCTGCCAGTTTCATGCCTGGTAGTTTAAAAATACTAATAAAGATAGGAAGACAGGGCGCTGATTTATACAGAATCCAGCAAACCTCTGGTGTTTTTAAAAGGCAGTTTTCCACCTCTGAAATAATCCCCAGGTAGGATTCATGGTCTGAAAATCTCACTATCCTGTGGATGTTTTACCTTGCCTGTGCTCAGGTCTGGATGTTGGGGATGGACTCTATTTTTCCTAGACAAGTCAAAACAGTGGATTCTTGGGTGGCTTTTTGCCTCTTCGGTGTGTAGCCAGCTCCTGTAGCCCAACAAAAAGAACAGAAGCTGATCATGTTTGTAATGGAGAGGGGTTGCAGTTTCCCTTTGCAGGGAAGCCAGAAAGTTGCAAAGGGAATACATGGAAAAATCTTGCTGAATTTTTGGATGATTGTATCAATTTTGAGCACCTTGGCAAAAGCAATTTTGTTTTGCTCGTGGTATATTATATTTGTTCAAGTAGAGCCATTAAAAGCGTGGGCATAATAATTTGTGAAGCAGCTTGTGACCCATGCTGCTTTTTCTTGCCTTCTTCACCCTAGTTAAACTTTAAAAGCTTCCCACATTATTGTCAAATGCTTCTTGCAGCTAAGAAGATAATGCAGCAAATCATCTCCTGTTAACAGGTGAATTACAGGTTCTCCCTACTGGAAGAACCAACAATCATTTTCTGTACAAGGCAAGAGCTTGTTTTTATTGAGCTTGGAATAGAAAATGCAGACAAACTCCATGAACTGAAAAAGTTTTGAGAACAGAAAAATGGGAAAATCAGGAACTTAATGTTTTGCTGTGTACCAAGAATGGCTGTTAGATTACGAAGAAATTAGCTATAAAGATTTAGGACTGTACCTTCAAGAGAATTGTAACCATCTTAAGTGTAGAAAATATTTGCACTGGAGTCAGTGAAGGGTAAGTTAGGGAAGAAAAGATATGGGGTTGCATTCAGACCAGGTAAACTGTGTAGGGAAAGAGAAGCTATGCATTCCTATCCTACAAGCTACCTCTGTTCTATGACTTGTAATTTTTATCTCTGCTAGACACCTGGGTTTCTTGTAGGTGATAGGGACTACCTAAGGACCAGAAATGTATTTCAGAATAAGCACATTTATGCTTATGGCTCTCTTTTCCATGCTTAAAGTGTACTGTTACTCTAGAAATAACACAGGGTTTGGATGATAGCTGTTAAGGTTTCTTGAAGGATCTGGACTTTTGATGTACATGTTGGACGCAGTGAATACAGAGCTGCTGTCTCAGCTATAAATGGTACCTGGCCATGTGAGTTAGAGCTCCAAAAAGCCAGAGGCCACAGTGCTTCCTTGTCTGTCCTGCTGCTACCTTGTCTGTCAGCTGTTGTGCAATGCAGCATGGCTTGGCCGCATCTTTGACCTCAGCTTTGTCGAACAGTATTTTTTTCTTGTGTGCTGCGGGAGACTCTCGTAATGCACCTGAATACTGCTCTTCTTAAATTCACGAGCTGCTCTGTTTATTTGGGGCAAAGCAAGCAGAATCTCCTGCAGTTGCTCTGCTCTTTTCTTCTCCTCCTTTATAATTTTCAACCTTTTTGCTACCCTCTGCTTGCTTGTGTTGGGTGGGGGGAGTCAGCGCTTCCTGCTCGCTGACGCCAGGCTGTGATGAATGTATGTTTTTACACAGTGTTGCAGCCCTTCTGCTGGTTTTCGTTCTGACATAAGCTGGTGGGACAAGCTGTCACTCATGCCTCTCATAATGTTTTCCTTGTGAACAGGTTCTTTGCCATCCTTTTGCCCAAAGGACAGTCAGACACTCTTCTTTCACCTGCTCTGTTTGTTTTCTTCCGGTGCTTATTGGTCCGCTTGTGCCTGATGCAGAGAGGCAGTTACTATCCTTTAGAAATTTGCAATAGACATTAACCCAGGGCACCGGCACAGCTATTTTTGTGATCCGAGGAAGACGTTAAACAGCTGAGGTAGGAGGGGGAATGACTGTGCCTATGAATGAAGCTAGTGCACTGTGGAAACCTTAGCTAATTACCTCTGGATGAAGAAACCGTCAAGGTCCACTGGCCCAGACGTTGGAGGCTGTTACCTGAGCAGTCCTACGGGCCCTGGGCAATGAGCCAGGGCAGCTTCCAGCCTCTGCCAGCCCATTAGCTGCAAGCTACTAATATGACACTTCCCTCACGACTTGTGTCCTCTAAAGCCAGTGCTGGATTTAGTCCCAGATCTGAGCTCCTACATCATGCGGCTTTTCCAGAATCTTAGCTTTTCATTAGAAACAAACCAGCAGACACAAAAGCCAAACATTCCTTGTTGCTTAAAAAGCACACACAGTTGATGCTGTGGTGCCTACTCTGGTGTACAACAGTACTGGTGAGACGTGTGAGCACACTGGGAACCTCCCTATGGTGCTGATGCTATGGCCCAAAGATCCATGACACCCTTCCCAAATCACTTTGTGATAAGTCTGTGTGACAAAGATGTGACACCCCAAGCTTGCACATTGAGAAAAAAACAACACTACAGGCCTGAGCAAGCACTGAGAGAAGTGGAGAAGAAAAAGAGTTTGCCTAGGCTTTGCTTGGCTGGAATGGGAGGGTCACTACCAGTGCTAAGGCTTATTTGGGGAACACAGAAGGCAGCACTGGTGGCAGGAGGAGTAGCTTAACCACCAGCATAGTGGGCTGCTCACTGGTACAACTAACCCCGAAACATTTGCTTTCTAAAGGGACACCTCTGTAAGATGGCTCAAAGCTATTTTAAGCAGGCAACAGCCTCATCCAGACCAGACAACAGTGACATCTCTAAAAGTGGGAGGGAAAGCAGCTGAGTGAATGCAACAGCAAAGGGTCAATAGCCCAGCCATCTAAAAAGCACAGCATCTGTCCCAAACCAGCCATTAATCCCCCAGAGTAACAAAAAAACAAACACAGTCACAGAACATTAGGAGTTGGAAGGGACCTTGAAAGATCATCTAGTCCAGCCCCTCTTCTTGAACAGGATCACCCAGATTAGATCCCACAGGAATGTGTCCATGAGTTTTTAATGTCTCCAGAGAAGGAGACTCCACAACCTCTCTGGGCAGCCTGTTCCAGTGATCTGTTACCCTCACAGTGAAAAGGTTTTTCCTTACATTCAGATGGAATCTCCTATGCTCCAGTTTGGACCCATTGCATAACAGAGGGAGCTTATGCCTCCCTTTCTGTATAAGAAAGGCAACTGGGCAGAGCCCTGCCAGAATCACAGTGCTGGTCAGGTTGTGGGTAACAGATGCCTGCTGGATGAGCAGAGGTTTCCTACCAGCATCCAGGACACGGGCTATATTGGATGACCACAACATGGGCTGGTGGCACCACTGGGCCTGGGGCCCTTTGCTTTCAAGAGGAGAGGAAGCATTCATCAGTCTGTGTGACAGCTGAGACAAGTCAGCCAGAAACAGCCTTGCAGCCAACTGAACCACTGCTGTGTCAAAACATCAGTCGCCTTTGGTTTTTGTGGCATTGTTCTCTGCGGACTTGTTTTTTATTGAAGGATGAGTACCTGCCTCAGTCTATAGCCTTTACCCAACTTTTTCTCTCTGAAAATTACTGCATAGGAAACCTCATAGTAGTGACAGGAGGAAGATGGAGCTGTGTCTGCATGCTGGCTCTAGTCACAGATCTGTCACACACAGAGCTTTTGTAACAGACTGGTTGAGTTTGGCCAAGAGTCTTCAGAGCACACCCTACAAACTTCTTCATACCAATACAAAGGTGCTGCCTATCTCCACTGCAAAGGAACAGGCTCATCTAGGTGCATTTTGCCTCTTCAACTGCAACAGATAAGCTGATTGTTGTCTGTATCAGCAGCAGGTGACATTAGGTTTCTCACCTGAGAGATTAATGATGAAAACTGGGACCACTTGTGGTTTCTGCGTTCTTAGGCTATTTGCTACTTTTTCTCAGAAAGTGGCTATTTAGTCTGAAGTTGAGCTAGTGGAGGGATTTTGGAAAGTTCTTTAGGGCTCCTGCATTGTGCTCTTGAAGTACTATGGTTGGTTTTGTGTGGTGAGTGAAGTTAACTTAGCTAGAGTTGCCACTGTAGCCTATTTTGCCAGTTCTGCTGTGTTAGTTAAGACCTTCAGCAAAGATACAGTAAGTGATGGTGAGCATTCAAATACTGTTTGAACCTTGTACGGTTATTTCTGCAATAAGTGACCACTAGCTAAGAAAGTAAGGAATTTGTTTTGTATATTATTTCAGTTTTCTCTGAATACACTGACGTTGCTATTTAACCTTGTTTTGTTTTTTTCTACTACCTAGAGTCCTTGGACACTTGGATGTGTAAGCTTACACTCAGTAGATTTCAGTGTGTAGTTCTCTCTGTACCACCATGGTTTCCAGCTCAGGGCAAGGTTAATGTACACTAGTACTAGTTTTAGTTGATTCTGGTGAGTGAGACTATAAACTTGAACAGCTTGGTAAAGGCTCTATGTCCTGTACAGCCCGTACTGAGGGAGGAAGCAGACTGTCATCAATGGCAGCTCCTGCTACCACCAGGGTCACTCCCTGCCACATAACCTGAGAACCACCTGGCCGCTGAATTAACAGAGTAGGTGAGACTGTTGTAAAGAATTGGTGCCCTCTGTTCATCTAGTTTGAAGACATGGGTAACCTCAAGTTGCAGAAGTCTGGGAAGGTCCTTGGTGAGCTCTAGAGCTTGAGGACAGCAGGCTTTGTTGTCTGAAGGGCTGGTTCCTCAGACCCATGGTGCGTCACTGTATTCCTGCAAGCAAGCAGCTTGACCCAAACAGCTGAGTAGGTATTGCTGCTCTGAATTGTATTTTCAGAAAATTATATGAACCCAAAGAAAACTTATAATTTAGATTATCATAACAGTCTACCAGCTGCTTTGGTGTTTAGATATTCAGGAGGTGAAAGATTGAGCTTCCTTGTACCCATGTATTTCAGTGTAATGGTCCATTAACACTCTTTTGTCTGTGTGTACAAATGGGTACAAGCTTTTTGCAATATTATGCAATTTTTGATGAGTGGTCCTCTGTTTTGTGGTGGCTTTCACAATTTTTACAGCTGCTCATTTGTTTGGGTCAGGCTGTAATCTTTCTTCAGAAACTCAATGTCTCAGAGAAGTTATGGGTCTATTAGGAAGCAGCAGTTTAATTTTATAGGCACACCTGTGAATTTAATTCTCTCTCTAAAACTTCTCTTAAGTCCTTAAAGGGTCATTCCAAACTCAAGGGGGGAAGCTTTGATTGCATCGGCTCAGTAAACTGCACGATATATAGACATACTGAACCTGACAAGTGAGTGTTCATTAATCCTGAAACCTGGCCAAGTCACTTGTAATTCCAAAAGGTACTGCATTTAAAATGAAAAATTCCCCTTTTGAAAAAGGGCCATTTATTATTTTTTTAATTTATTTTATTTCTTACAGCTGTCATCCATTTGTAACTGCCAACAGCTGGTAGTAAGGTCATTGGTAGTTAAAAGTTTTCCTCACCTGAGGAAATGTCAGTGAGCTATAAATTCTAGGACATGGATACTTTTTTCTCCCCCTCTTCTTAAACTAAATTTAAACAAAAAAAAAAATTAGAAATCAGCCTGCAGAAAGAGTAATCTCTACTCCCCTGCCAAGGGAAAGCAGGCCTTCTGAGCTAGAGTAAACCTGTCTTCCAGTGCAGCCTCACAGCTCTGTTTTTCAAGAGGATGCATTTGAGACTACCGTCAAGTGCTGCATATAACAATGGTGTTTCTTCACAGGCTTTCACAAAGAAAAAAAACATGAAAAAGCCAAAATCTTTGTAGTTTGTGTAGTGAGGTATGTGACATAACCCCTTATCTTGGAAAAAAAATAAAATTGAGGTAGCCATAAAGCAACATATATTTAAAGATTCCTTTTGAAATGAGCTTGTATGGCTGTGAGTTTTTAAGTCTGCTTTTCTTAACAGTGGCCTAAGCCAAGTCACTCTTCAAATTTATCCAAAAGTTTGCTGGGAGGGTGAAAAAGAAGAAAGTGGATGAAGATAATGTATTTGTCAGCACAGACAGCACCTAAAAATCAGGGGAAAATAGCCATGACCAGATAAAGTCACTTGAACGCTGTTTAAATTCTGACTATAACATAGTTGGTTTACAGAAGTGAATGTCTATAGGCCCTTTATTGTGTGCTCCTTTTTACTTAAAGCAAAAGTACTTAAAAGCTGTGGCCGAGCCTCTCTGTGAGGTACCAATAACTTGACTAAACAAAAATACTTGAAATTTCTGGACTGTCTATTCTTGTGGATATTCACTGCAATTTTGTAATTTTGGGACACTTTAGGGAAGATAAAATTGTCAGTCTGTTGAAGTCAATGTGAGCCCTGACATTTATTTCAGTAGGCTCAGTATTTTTGAGAGAGTCCATTACCCGAGGAGTTCCCTCCTTATGGTTGGTGGGTAATCCACATGCTTACCTGAACCCATTGAGTTTTTTCTCCATTGTTAAATAGGAAGTTTATCTATGCTGCTTTTTCTATTCAGTATTAAAAAAAGGGCTGAAAAGCCAAAGGGAGAGAATTGGTGTAATTAGACATGCACCTTGGGGAAACTTGAGTGCCAGTCCATCTAAGTATTTATGCCTGCTCAAGATGAAGGGGTGTCAGAGACCCTCTGCGGGACAATTTGCATTCTGTAAGCATGTGCTTACAGAGCTTGGTTAGATAGAAACTCTTTAAAGCTATTACTAGGCAGAACAATTTACTTTGTCTTCGGTGACAAGAAAACTGTTCTTAACACAGAGCAACTCCTACTGTGGCTGTTACACAATGAAACACAGCAGATGCACAGAGGCATTTTAGTTTTACTGGGAGGTGAATTAGCTGAGGTTGAACTTTCGGGGTCTAGATTAGTGCTGACCTTGCCTAGCAGTTGGTAAAACTTGCAAGCACCCATGGCCCCTTGCATATTTACAGCAAGATAATCATCCTGAGTTTATCTCTGCTTAAATAAAGAGAGCAAACATCCTTTCCCCACCCATTACTTTGCTGCAGAGAAGACAGTGCCCTTGGTCCTGAGAGACCTGTTAGTCACCTGACTTCAATAAAAAAAAAAGAATCATTCTTTGTATTGTCTGTAATCAAATCTTGTCTCTGGGATAGAAGTAGTGAGGGAAGATGGATTATGTGAGATTGGAAAAAGAGAAGGGAATTGCAAAGGGATGGAAGAGAGGAGAAATACAGGAAACTTGTTTAACACAGAATCACCCTGGAAAGCCCTGAAATATTCTGGTATATACTTAGTCTTATTTATACATCTTAACACTGTTTTCTGTTTGTTTTTAAGATCTATAAATTTATAATTGCTCTGTACTTTGCAAATACTAATGGTTTAACAGATGAAATATATGACAGTATCTATGCAACCCAACAAAGCTGGGTAGGTTGTAATGCAGTACCTTAGGATTTCCATTCTTACGGTGTTGGCAAAAGGGAATGTGACAAGGGAAACAATTTTAAGAACATGCAAACAAAACTCAGGAAAGACTTGTGAGTCTTCTGACTCAGAACAAAATGAATTTATAATGAAACAGCCTTCACAAAAGGGAGCCTTTGATTCTTCACTGAATGTTATTTTCTAGAGGTATTTGACAGTGTTGCTCATATCTTGGAATCTAAAGAACAAAAAGAAATGATTTTCATTTCTTTTCCACTAAAACATTCCCTTGATGTTTGAGTTCAGTTTTGGTAATACTCTAATAGGTTGCGTTGTATACAGCTTTCAGTTTTAAAACCTTGAGTATCACAGGTATACTGACCTAACCCTCATGTAATCTTGTGATGGTGGGCAGTATAAAAATCCTTGAATTGCAGGAGTGGAAACTGAGGCATTGAACACAATTTCCTTAGTATCGCCTGGTAAACCTGAGGCAGAGTTGAGAGGACAGTCCAACAGATTTCATCCTGGCTTTTATTCCCCTCATAACGTATTATAAATCTGTATACCTGCGTTACTCATGGCAATTCCCTCAGCCTAGGTAGATTTTCTTCTTTCCTAGAAGAGCCTAGGATTGCAGAAACATGTCAGTAAAATACTCAAGATGTACATTTAGGCTAAACCAATATGATGGCTCTTATTGTCTAAGGACACTACTGTCCTTTGCTGCCCTTCCCATGACTGTGATGAAGGGGGACTTACCCTTGCAGCAGCTGCTCTTGTGCAAACGGTGTGAAACAAAACCGAAAGAAAGTGCCAGTTTGGGAGCAGGTGTGGCTAAGCAAGGGCACATGGTCCTGTCAACAGACTCATGCAGAGGGAGCAACTTTTGGCAGAAATAATGGTGTTCTAATGTGCTTTGTGTGCATATATGGAGCTTGCAGAGTGGAAAAATAATGTTGGGGTTCCTTTCCCCCACTCCCCCCCACCTCATGTGTTTGTTATGCTTGATTTAATAACCCAGGAGACAGACATAAAATTAAACAATTTTTACTTCTATGAGAAGTAGAATTTTGGCTTTTCCTTCGCAGAATTCTGAAGAAGCATCAGCTTGTAGGTGTGCTTTCTACCTACCACACGTTTGAATGCTGTAAGGTGCTTTCACTTCCAGTTAAAATTATTGTGATTGGTTTATGAAGCTGCTTTCCAAAATCTCTGTCACTAAGCTGGAGACAGAAACAAGAACTGAAAACTTCAATTATGTATGTTATACAGCATGTTTGAAGAAGCTTTCTGAATTGCTGCTTCCTTGTCTGTAGATCTGCCCATCAAATCCCCTTTATATTCCCACTGCTAGGCACCAAGTAAGTATTGTGTGTAACTATCATGCTACTTGCTTTCTCTGCTGTATATCTATAAACACCTGCCAACCGTCTCTCTGAGAAGGCAAGAAGTCATTTTGTGTAAGGTCCAATACAGGCAGGAAGGAGAGGTAAAACCATGTGGTCTCTTGCACAGTTTCCTTTTGTATCATCCATTGTATTTATCTTAGCAGGCGGAGTAATTTTGGTCTTTTGTGTGAAGATAAATGTGATAGGATTGGAATTGGAGTCTGCATCCACAATACCTTGAATGTGTTGTCCTAGAATATTGCAAGAGATTTAATAACATATAGGACTGTGTGGACAAATGCCTATCTGATCTTCTATTAGCTGTACTCGTAATAAAACCTAAAGCAGGGATTTCCTTTCCTCAAGTTTAAGGGGTTGTCTGTCTGTTTTTACACATGGATGCTCTGCTGCAGTACAAGGGAATGCCAGCACTTGATCCTACCTCTGAATTGAAGTATTGGTGTAAAGAGTTTGTGCTAAGTTGCTTATGCTGTATTAGTACTACTGGACTTTTTTCCCTAATATTGTAATCATGCATGTAATCAATATAGTTCCTAGCAGAACCAGGGGTTATTGGGCTGGGGCTAACTAGTGATGCCAGTGCAGGGACAACATAGCAGTGTTCGTTCAGTGAAAAATGTCATGGTTCCTGTGCTTCAGCTGACCTCTGGAAGCACTCTAGTGCTCTTCCAATTGCTATGCTTAGATTCTTACAAGTTTTGATTTCAATAAAATTTCCTTCAGCAGATTCCACTGTTTATTTCATACACCTTCTACTGTTTAATTCTCCTATTAATGAGAAAGAAGTCATTTACATGGTTAATTCCTTACTCTTTTGACTCTTCAATCAATTGAATAATAAGAAACCATTGTGCTCTTTACATTTATTCTGGGTAATAACAGTCCTAATAGTTATTTATAAAAATATATATTTTTAAATCTTCACCTCCGCCCACAGTTTTCAATGCTTGGAAGACATGGGAAGAAGTGAGTCACCATTGTCATGCTAATGTATTTTCTAATAACTTAACAAGGGTTTATGAACTTATTAAGCTTTAATTACATTGTGGCAGGACATATACTTGTATAGCCTACAAATATATTTAAAAGCTTTCTGCTTATTCTTTCCTCCTTTTATCCTTGATGACATCTCTCAGCAAGCTCAGATGTTTGTGGCCATGATAGGAAACCACAAAGTGCACATGACTAGATGGATTTATTTTATTTTAAATCGGAGATACAATATAAGTATATATTCATGCATGATGTTAGTCAGTTGTATCATCTCAAGTGGTGAGTATAGCAGAGTCAATGCCTGAGACTGGGTGCTATGGGCCTGAAATAGGGTCATAATTACCCCAAGAGCCAAGGACCAAGGAGTGGGGCTAACTAGAAGGTCTGCAGACCATTTTCTTCTCTCATTCAGTTAACACTTAAGTGTTCAGGAGTATTCATAAGGTTTTTTTTTTTAAAGGAAACTCTAGGTAATATACTAACCTTTATCTAGTTGTGGATGAGAAACTATGACCAAGCAATAAGTCAATACTACATGAGTCTGAACAAAAATCCCATCTTAGCCTTCAGATTCATCAGAAACTCTGATCTGTGATTACATGCTGTCTGATCTGGGTTCTTGGAAGGCTTTGCAAGTGTGGTTAATTTAATAATAAACCTTGAAATAGTTGAGTTTCTTTTGCTTTAGAATTTGGCAGTTTCACAGTGTGGTCATGACTTTTGTTCTCATTTTTGTCCTGACAGAGAAGATGAATGTCTTTTAGGGCCCTCCATGTAGCTTTGATCTTTCCCTTGCAGTAAGCAAGCCAGAAAAGTCCTGATGTTTCTCTCCTGCTTCCTTCTGGCAGCAGTATCTGTTAGGAAGAGGTGTATCAGGCTTGCTTTCCCTTTCCAATTGTGCTCTGAAAGTCTAAATGTTGTGATTCAATTTGTGCTACCTCTGCTTTTCTCCTCTTTACACCATTCCCTCAGGAAAAGCTACCAAACAGCTGCCTTCATTATGCAGGACTTAGGAAGAGTAGGATGCCAGTACTTAAGCAAGTCAGAAACCACTCATAAACAAGGAGATATTACTTTTATGCTAAACCCTTTGCCATTAGATTTCTGTTGCCCATCACTATTGTGAAGATCCTAAGAGCACAACTAATATGCAGGATTCTGCTCTGGTACCAGTCCTGTAGAGTAAACTACTTAAGGATGACCTATGAAATAGTACAAAATTAGTGAAGTGAAAAACTGTACTTTGTTTACAGCTGAAATGAAACCTGTACTTTCCTATCCTCTGGGATATGTGGGACAGGAAAATAATCTGTTCTGGATTGAAGCAGACATTTTGAAATATTTATGGAAAGTCTGGAAAAAAAAAAAACAGGTCTGAAAACATGGAGAAAGAATTTTAGTATAGCATAGCATCCAAATCCAAGGCTGAGTGGGGTTTGGTTCACCCAAAGTCTCTGAGCTGCCAGAATGGCATTTGTGATGGGCAGGTTAGGAGTACAAAGCACCTGGGAATCCCAGTCCCCCTAAGGACTATTGGCTTAGTCTGGGATCTCAGGACTGCCTCAGAAAGCCTGGAAGACATCTTGCCTTTCCTCAGAAGCAGTTGGCCAAGTGTTCTGCAAGGGTTCTGCATCAGCAATTTGGCAATGAACGTGGCAGGTTCCTACTCTTCTTTTGGTGGCTGAAATTGCTGCATTTTTTGATTTGATTTACAGGAAATTGCTGTTTTTCAGCAACAACAAAATTTTTCATTGAAATAGGTCTTCCACTCACAATTCTGATGTCCTGAACCATGGAAATGGAAGCCACATATCTAAACTACTGTTATATTCTGAGTAAGAAAGGGAACTTCCACTAATTGCCTCATTGTTTTCTTTTTACCACTGTAATAAATACAGCCTACTCAAAGATGACTTTTACAGTTCCTTATGAAAGGAAAGGTAATTACTGAAAACTTGTTCTCTGCTATTTGCAAAACTTTAACTTCACACAGATCTATAAGACCTCAATGTGTCTCTTGTCTCAGGTGAAAAATGAATCTTATTTGATGATTGACCTTCCTAGGAACAGAAGCTTCTCCAGAAAGACATCAATTCTCTTGGTTCCCAGCTGCTGCTAGGTAAAAATCATTATCAAAACACACAAGATACATCTAGTTGCACTAGTTGTTTAATTTCATGAACTTATTTCTTAGAAAAATCCCTAAAATAATATGAACCAACCTGAACAACCTGTGATTTCATCTCTAGGCCTTTGAGGTAAGATGGCTGTAGCTCAAAACTGATAGGACTCATGAAAGTGAGAAGTAGATATCAAGGAGGTGTTTTTAAAAAGCACTCAGAATTTAGACTTAATTTGCTGTCTGCCTGTTCTGTAAAGGGGAGTAGATGGTGCAGGGTCAGAGCTTTTCCCTTGGTAGGCAAGTTGGTTGCTTTCTCACTTCATCTACAAATGGATACAGCATGTGCTCAGTCTGCATAATGGATTAATTTGATTAATCATTTTAATTCCCCATTAGTAGGGTAGCTGATGTTTGGCTAGCAGGGCCTCATACTGCAGTCAGTTTTTGGGGTTGGGGTACAAATGGTGTGTGATGGTCAGAATCTCCTTGGATATATCTACCTGAAATACCAGGACCTTACTTTAAACACTTCAATTAGATGACATGCATTGCTTGACATCACTGAACTTGGCTGTGACTTAACAGCTTCTCCTAACAGTAGACTGAGGTGAGACT
Organism: Heliornis fulica; assembly: GCA_013399135.1. NCBI lineage: Eukaryota > Metazoa > Chordata > Aves > Gruiformes > Heliornithidae > Heliornis > Heliornis fulica. Next base: position 161,386 of record VXBZ01008385.1, on the reverse strand, counting down.
TCTCAGCCTGGTCATTGTGTCCCTTGCTCTGGCAGTATCATGCTGCAAAAGAGAAGATCTTGTTTTACTATTCTGGTCCCGTTGAGCTGGCTGTGGTAAAAGGTAGGACGAGGCAGCAATGAGACAAGGCTCTCTCTACCTGTAAAACAAAGGAAAAAGTTTCTTCTTCACTCAGAAATACCTGGATCATGTGTGAGCAGACTGGAATAAGGAGACTTCTTGTCCCACCTTTCTCACCTTTCTCACCAAAAGAGGTCCTAATAGGTATGCCCAAGCCTGTCTCAGCAGCTTCAAAGCAGTGTTGAAATCCTCTGAAGATAGTGTATAATGATATTCTATTATCACAGTCCACGCCTATTTCCTGCTCTCTGCAAAACAGCTGAAGAGAAAAACATTTCTCTACACTTTTAAAGAAAACTTAGATTTATGAGACTAAAATGAAAAATAGTAATTCAAGAGATGTTTGTAATTAACTCTCACTTAATCTTTCTTCCTTCCCCTCCCCAAACATACATACCTACACATGTAGCCCTCCTTCCCCAGCTCATAATAAATTCTGTCCTCTGGTGAAATGCAATATAAAGTAGGATATAGAGAATGAACCTAGTAAGACTGTGCTTGGTAATCCAATTCTGGGTTATTTGTTTCTTATCCTTTATTGCTCCATTTTGGCCTTATTGAAACTCCAATATGTTGCTTGTATTACTTTATGTTCCTCAAGTTTGGTCTCTAACGGCTGGGTATGCCCAGCAGTTACTGTGTCTAGTACTGTTCCTTTCCTTCAGAACAGAAAGTTCAGGTTTTTGTTAGGCTGTGAAAGTTGCACCATTTCTAGTCCTCCAACATCTTGATTGCTGTAATCACCTGCTGGATGACTCTGCAATATCTGGCCTTGAATGAAAGCATCTCATGAGGATGAGGCAGAGATGATTTCTTTGGGTTCAGGTTGGATAAAATCCTCTGGCTATTGCCTTTTATAGAAAAGTGAACATGGAGGGTCATCTTCAATTGGGTAGTGAGTCCTTAAAATAAATTATCTTTTGGGGTAATTTTATAATTTGTACTTTTTTTGTGTTTAATAGACCTTTCAGGTGGTGATCTAAGATACATGATATTATTCAGCTTCAAAGGTACAGCATATGACTTTGGGAATTCAGATATATGATTGCTAGCACACTGACAAAAAGCCTTTGTAGATACGTTTAGGGAGAAAACCTATTTTTAATTAAAATAAATTATCATGAAATTGGAGTTTTGATCACTAATTTTCCACAAAATGAGCAGAAGTTTTGAAACTTTGTTTTGAACAGAAGTTCTGACCACTAGTGTTCAATAGGCAGGTCTCCATGAATTCTTTTGAGTTAAGATTATGTTCTAGACTCTGAATTTATGCTGTGTGAAATCAGTAAATGTGGAAAAGCAGCAGGGTATAAATACTGAAAGTATGCCTTATTGTAAGCTTGAAGTAATATATCTTTGCATAAAGTCAATACATCTCTGGCAGGGGGTTGGACTAGATGAACTTTCGAGGTCCCTTCCAACTCCTGACATTCTGTGATTCTGTGATCTTGAGAGATTGAGGAAGCAATGAAATTACACTCGGGCATCATTCATGTCAGTGTTGTGCTCACTGTGTTGGACCCTTAAGAAACTTTCTAGCTGCTTCTTAAAGAAGCCACATTGAAAACCCATCACACTCACCCATGTATGAGACTGAGATTTCTGGGGTTCTTAATATTGCTGTTGTTAACCTGCTGAGGTGGTTTCTTTATCCGTTCCCACTAGAGGGTTAGGGAAGGAGTCAGAGCCTTTGGCTTTGCAGTGATGCTCACTTCATTCTACTCTGAAGTGTGATTATGCCAATAGCTCATTTGTACTGTTTGAGATGCTCTGTTTAAATGAAAAGTGCTACAACACATAAGGTGGTGGGGTGTGTGTGTGGAGGTGTTTGTTTTTGTTTTTTTTTTTTTAATAGCAGCTGAGTCCTCATTTAAGTCCTCACTGTCAAGTTGCTCAGCAGAGCTTACTTAGACACAGATGAGGCTGCCCTCATGCTGGGCAGGTCCATTAGCAGAAACATGAAACTCATCTTCAGAATCAAGGTTTAGTTTGACTCAGGCTTGTGTTTGGTTGAGTAAGCACACTCTCCCTGATCGTAGCTGCTTACAAAAACCCCCCAAAAAACAACCCAACAAAACCTTTATTTGGACCTGTGAACTTTGATGTTGTGCTCTCAGGAGAAGATCTGTTGTCACTGCCTGTGACTAATTACAGTTTCCCTGAAGTCACTGGCACACACATTTCTTTCTTAAATTTTGAATGTGTATCTTGCATCACAGCAACCAAGGCCTCTTGGGCTCACAACATCAGCTGTACCCTCACCACACATGCAGAGCTGAGAAACCATGACTCTTCAGTTTTTGGTTTTTTTTTTTTTTTAATTCTTCTGTGCTTCATGGTTTCATGTGTATACATTTCATGTTTTCAGCTCTTCTCTCTGAGAGCTTAAAACTTACTAGGAAAGAAACAATCACAGGAAAGATGCTTGTGTGAGTCCTCAGCTGCAGCAGTGATTAGAGCAGTAGATTAACCATACAACTCTAAGAGCTGCAATGCCACAGAAGTAGGGCTGCATCCACCAACAGGCACAGTTGGGGGATTAGAAGGAAGTGTGGGGATGGTACCAGCAAGAATGTTGCATGTCGTTATGTTAACAGAAGATGACTCTGAAGCTGTCTCTCTAGGTCAGGAACTCATCCTATGAAGAGATAGCTCAAGACTCAGAGATGTATGCCCAAGGAGTTGAAGTCCACAGTGGGATCCCTGTGCTCATCCCCTGCATAATGCAGCCCATGCTGGAAATAATTTCTGTTTGAACAGATGGTTTCTAGGGTGATGTAGGTTTGGAGATGGATAATGGGACCTGTGGAGGGAGGTGACAGTGAAATATCAAGGAGTAGGAAGACCTCTAGTGTTTCAAGAGCTTTGGGAAGGCACAGTTGTAGATTTTCCCACACACCTCACCTCTCCCAAGATTGCTTCTCTCTGAAGGTACTGACCCTCCACTGCCTGTTGCCTAGCACAATTTCCTATCAGAAGTCAGGAGGAGTCATACCTTCTTCCACCATCCCTCCTCGCAGCCCTGCTCCACTGCTCTCCCCTCTCTGGGATGGAGAGAGCCTGGGCTGCAGGCTTGGGTCCTGCTGCACTGTGGTGAGGAGGAGCAGAGCTGGGATACGAGCATTAAGCAGAGATCTGTTATGTTGCTGTTGGCAGGGCTGACCCCTCCCCTCCATGCATGTGACAACCCTTCTCTTGACAGTGGGGGCTCTGCAGGCACGGGGCAGCTATTCCGACTGGGGTGAGCATTTCTTATCTCCTCCGATAAAAAAACAGGCAGCACCCTGCTCACTGCAGGGTGCTGACCTGAGCAGCTACTGCTGTGCTGGTAGCTTGCTTTGGGTTTGGTTGGTTTGTTTTGGTTTTGGGTTTTTTTGTTTGTTTGTATATTACAAACAGTAATATTAATTAATAAGTAACAGTATATTACTGTTACTTATTAAAGAAAACAGAAGCACAAAAATCACCTGGGTCAGCTTCCTAACTGTAGGTAGCTAGAGAAACAATGTTGGTCTGAAGAGCATCTGCTTCTCTGGCTACACACTTTGTCACAAGCAGGGTGACTTTTGATAATGAGGGTCAAGATTAATTTCAGTTCGGAGTACAACAGTTCATAAGGATTTCACAATCCAGATAGTTTATTCATTTAAACATTAATAAGATTGCTGTTTTGGTTTGAAATGTAGAGAGGATCTTGCTTCTTTTACCCTTTCTTTTGCTTTCTCCTCTTATTTACAATTTTGCAGTTCAGTCTGGTTTTGCAGACAGGAAATACCCTTGCTTTGGCCAGGGTGAAAGACTCTTATAGATGTACTTTTCAGGGGAGCGTGTGCTGGATATAAGTGGTTCAAGCAGGGGCAGCAGAACTCACTCCACCTCTTTGGACTTGTTCCATCCAGGACACTAGCCTTTGTTTTGCTTTCAGAGCTTCAGTCCTGAGAGCAAAGGCCTGTTTTAACAAGGAAGACTCTCACAAAGACAGAAAATACACCTTTAATGCCTTCACAAGTGCCCGTGGAGGACTCGCTGCTGGGAGGGGGTGAATCCATTATAACAACATAGTTTCTTTGAGGGCCTGACTCCACTTAGGAAAGAATGGTGCTTTCCCCCATGATACCAAGCTGGCACCAGAAATAGAAGTTGGCTTCTCCTGTCTACCACACAGTTTTAATAACTTCATAACAATTATATGAATAACCCAGTGAGTACGCTATAAAGGTGGAAAAAAACTTCAGATAGTGGCCTACATGGTTTTCTCATTACGTATTCTAGATACGGATGGTTACAGAAGTTGAGTCTAAAAGTATATGGTTTAAATAAGACCCAAATTATTCTATATCATCCTGAAATCTCTTGGGTATTTGTATTAGAATTCATAGACAGGAAATTGGAAAAGTGCTGCTAATATTACTTACGGTTTTAATCATTGCAGTGATCCAGAGGTCCCAAGTTATCTTGGCCAATTCTATGACCAGACACATGTACACTCTAAAGAAAGGTTCCTGTCACCACAGCCTAAAATTGTATAAGGACCCAATGATTTTTTTATTTTTTTTTTTAGTTTAGGGACAACTGTGGGGGTTCTCTTTTAACAATGAAGTGACTAAACTCTTTGGGGTATCATGATGCTCTTCAGGTGGTGGTCTATATGCATGTTAGTGCCCAGGTCAGAGGAGCATCTTTGACCCTTCAGGTATCTACGGCACAGAAGAACCACTGAGCCTCAGAAATGACAAGGGAAAAAGTCTCAGAGGAAGACTTTGGACACAGCTACCTTGTGTGGCACCAAAAAAAGCCAGGAGAGAGAGTGGGTTTTGGTTTTTTTGATAGCGTTCTGGTAGGAAGATGTGATGAAGCAGTGAACTCCTGTTGTGTGACACCTGGCAAACAGGACTTGATGTTCCTTGTCAGAGAGCAGGGTTTCTGTAACAGATACCAGGCTCCACTGCTAAATGCTTCCTCCTGATAGAACAATTTGCAAGATCCTAAATTTTTGGGAACTATTGAGTTCAGAGAGAGTAGCAACACAGCTGAAAGTGTTATGTAAACAACATATGTTAGATGTCTGATGTGCAGAGATGGTTTGCTCCACACAGAGCACTAAAAACTGCATAGAACATAGAAACCAAATCTCCCATTTTAACAGTGCAAAGAGTACTAGAAAGCAGAAAGGTGAATCTCAATATTACAGTAAGATTATAGGGTATTTTTTTCCTCATATTCTGTTGAATGTTTATGTAAAGGAAACTGGTATGTTAGTTGGATTTCATCGAAAAAGCACATTCAGACCAGAAGCTCAATAATTAGGCTTGGATTCCTCTAAAATTACTTTTGCCACCTCAAAGGCGATTATGAAGTCTAAGACAGCTGTATAGGCACCACCATGGCTAAAAGAAGGGGTATCTTCTTAAGGCAACTCAGCTCTTTTTAGAAGGACTTATACCTAGTTACTTGCTCTTCATTACAGAAAAAGCTTTACATGACTTATTCTTATATGCATACCCTTTATATCACCACTTAGCTGAAAGGTATCTTGTCCTAAGTGTCCCAGAAGCCTGTATTTGGGAGGGTATCTGGACAGAACTGCTCAGGTATCAGTGCTGGCCATGCAGCTGCTGCTCGAGCTGTTGTCTGAAAGCCCAGCATTGCCAGGCCTGCTGCAGCCTGGGCAGAGTCCTTCACTTTCATGACATCCAACACGGAATTACTGCAACTGCACTAAAGAGCTCTCTGCAAACTGTTATTTTTCCTCTGTTTTGACTTGCGCGTTCTACATCGATTGCAGTTTCTGCTTTGTCTCCAGATTCGCATTCAAGTGCTGTTGTCCTTGCTGGTTTTCTTATGAATTGTGCTGCTGGTGCTCTGACAACTGAGCACTGCCTTGGTGGTGGCATTACTGCAGGGCATTTGTGCTGTGCCTGCAATGACAGGGCCTGACATTCAAAGCTTGGCTTCATCCAGTTGCTTGAGGGGGGTCGCGTGAATTCTTGCCTGCGAGCTGCAGCCTTGATGCCAAATCTTTTAAGGAAGCCTGTGTCTCGGAAGCGAGAGCTCCCCTTCTTCCCGCTCATTAGGTGGTAGGATCTGCTACGGTGGTTCGACTTTTTACAATGCCACAGGCAATAGTTGCGGCTGCTTTTTGCATTTTTACCTGGATCATTGGCATTCTGCCTCTCCACGTTTGAGACTCGGATTAGGTATCAGATTCAAGAGGAGGTTGTAAAACACAGAGGCATGCTGGCTGCTTTCTAAATCAACCCTGATTAGAGATGAAAAATTCATTTCTCTTATATATAATATATTTATGAAAGTATTGTGTCTCTGCAAACATTAGCGTTTTTTCCAACTTCTTATCATCCAGTCAAAATGGAGCATTCTTTGTCTTTTGTGTGTGTATGTTTTGCTAAACCTGCCTGCATTTTTTTTTGTTTCTGAATGTTTATTTTCTGTGTTGTTGGGGGTTTTTTTTGTTTTGTTGGGGTTTGGTTGTGTTTTTTTTTTTTACTTGATACAATTGATCTTAGTCCCTAGTTTCCAATACCTGGCACTTGTGTTGCAGAGGAGACAGACAGAAATAGAATGTCAGATCCCTGCTTGGTTGGGAAGGCATTTGTTCCCTCGCAATGATGAAGAGGGTGACAGCCACTCAAATGGTGGTGAGGGAGTGAGCAGACATGTGAGGGAAAACCCAAGCAGGCTGTCATTGCAAAGACACTGTGATGGTGGAAACCTTATGCACTAGAGTACAAAGGACTAGAAAACAGGTCGAAAATTCATGCATTCCCTCCACCCAAGTGAAAATCCTGTTTGAGCATGTGCATCTGAATAAAAAATAGTCTGATACAGGGATTCTTTAGACTCCATGAGTTAGCTCTGCTGCCTTGTTTCCTCCCTTTGCTACTTCTTCCTCTTTCCTTGCTCTTCTAGGAGAGGAAAAGGAATTTGCTTCCTTTCAAGTTTCCCACACTATACTTCCACTGACCATTTAAATCTTCAATAATTCCCAATTTCTGCTTTCCTAATTGTCCCCTGCAATGTTTTCTCTATTTTTTTTACTCCGGATACCCAACACAATTTTAGAGTGTAAGCAATACTTCTGTAAAAATTTTCAGAATTGTTCTGTTGATTACTTCACTACCTCCTTTCTCATGGTCATTTTCTATCGCCCCATATAGTATGTGCTCAAAGACAAAATGAGATGTTTCCTAGAACCTTCCTGCTTTGTTTTTTAGTTAACATTTTGAATGTGCTAGTACATTTTGAGTCTGCAAATGGCCTCACAGCTTATGGATGTTTCTCAAATATCCACAAATAGAATGAACTTCTGCAGCTCATGTCTTTGAGTTGCAGAAGTCGTGCTGGATGAGTTCAGGGTTTGTTTTATGTACTCTGATCTGTGATGAGACCTGTACTAAACAATGCACAGCTCCATTCAGCATCCCCTGTGCTACTCTTGCCCAGCCCTGGATTACTCAAGGCAAAAAAGGTGCCTACAGGTGAGAAATGCTCAGGATGGTTTACTGGAGCAAAAGCAACAGGAAGCAGAGGTGGTAGGACAGTTCCTTCTATTGGGGGTCTCAGGTGGGAATGAGTGGCAGATAGATTTGGAGAAATCAACTTGCAGTCACCCCTGGAGTTCCGCTGCTGGCACTGGCTGTGGCAGTATTTCAGGTCTGTACCACCTCCGTTGATGGTGCCGTTTGGCAGGATTTGTCAGTAGGAGCCCACAAGAACTCCAGCCAATGTCATGAACCCCTCTAGCTGTTGTTGCATGTTATCAACAGAACCTTTGGGGCTGGTGTCTTCTACAGCATTCCTGCCATTTGCCAGTAGTTCAGTAATCTAGAGCCCTGTTCACACCATGTTGTCAGAACTATGCTTTTCAGCAAGCCTTCCTCCATGCTGCGAGGCAATGCCTGGAAACAATTAAAAAAGACATCAGTTAAACCACAAGTAATTAGTAAATATAATGGCAATTTTGAGATACCTCCAAAAGGTGTCAGAGGAGAATGAGCCCAAGTTCCCAGATCACAGAAGCACTTTGGATACATCAACAGTCCCAGAATCTCCTCCATATAGGTCCTGTCCTGGTTTAATCCACATTAAAAGATTTTTCTAAGAATTTCCCCTGCTGTAACTACATAGAGCTAACTTAAGTATTTGTACAGCTCTGTCTCAAGTACTTTGAGCTCCTTGCAGGCCAGGTCCTGGTAGAGTTGCTGCTGTTTGTGCCTACTAAACATCATCCGGCAGCTTTCCTGAAGGGACACATGTGATTGCTCTCAAAGGGCTGCCCTACCTAAATTTGCTTAGGCCTGTGTCATGAAAGAAACATGAGCACAATGGCCTGTTTCACCCTTTGTCGGGGTTTCAAGGGAGTGGGGGAAGCTGAATCATGGGTAAAGCACACAGGCAAGCACAAAATGAAGGCAATTCAATATTTGCTGAGTGGTGGTCGTATGGCTGTTGTTGGGTGGTGTGTGTGTAAAAGGCTTGCAGCCCCAGTGAGATTTCAGAGTGCTCCCACACTATCAGGGAGACCACTAGTATTTTGCTTGAGAAGCAGAATTTCTGTGTTGTGTTTATCTTTTCTTTCTTGATAAGCAAGCATAGATATTCAAAACTCTTCTGTATCCTTATAGTTTTCTTGTGTCTGTAGTCTTGTGTACAGAGCAAAAGGTCCAGGAGACTATTTGTCCTGCTGTCAGATAACCAGTGAGAATTGGGTGTACATGAGGAGATGGGGTTTGGGTTAGCTTGAACTGAAACTTACACTTGTTAACTCTCTGATTTGGGACAAGCCAAAACAACTTAGAGTTTTCTCATCTATATAAGGGGGAGAAGATGGATCTGTCCGTATAAAACTTGGTGTTAAGTGCTATTAGAAAGTATCTTGTCATGGCAGTATTTTTTCACTCCTGGCACTAAATGACTTTTTCTTATTTCTGTTTCTTAAAGTGATTTCATGCCCTGATAAAATATAGTCATTTTTCTATGTTGTATGTAGTAGAGTAGCCACTCTTGGGCAGACCAAATATATTTTGTTCCCTCCCTGTCCTCACTGCAATACAAAATAGCAAAAGTAATTAGTCCACAGTATGGATGAATTGATTAGATTTTTAGCTTGGGGAACAGATATATTTTAAGTTGAGAGCCTCTGGAGTGATGTCTCCCTCCCTGGTACAGAAGTTGACTGGGATTCAAAACAGCACCATATTCCTGATTTTGTGGTTGTTGTTGTTGGTTTTTTTTTTTTGGTTTTTTTTTTGTTTTTGTTTTTTTTTTGTGTGTGTGTCTTTAATTTGTTGTGCAATTTAACTGAGACATGTAAACTCCATGGGCCTGATTTATCATGTGCTCTGTTACACCTGGACAAAATATAGATGCACAGAGGAAGTGTTCTGCATATGGTGAACGTGTAGCAACACTCTGATGGAAGGGGTGCTCTGGGTTGGGCTAGGGAGGCAGGAGAGGGGCTAGTCATCAGGACCTGCATGGTGCTCATCCTGAGCTCACCACTGTCTGTCTGTAGCAGCTGCTGAAACAGCTGGATATCAAAGAGCAGCACAAAGAGCAGTGGACAGCCTGTTCAGGGGAGACCCAGGCCAGCTCCACCCTGTTCCTGCTCTGGGGTAAGAGTGAACCAACCTTCTGACTGTGTTCTGCAGCTTACGCTACTCCTTGGTACTTAAAGATCTTTGGATAAAAGGTGCAATTAAGCCTAGTGTTACTCTGTAACTTAAAATTGGTTGAAACTCTGCTTAAACCCAAATTTAATTAACTTTGTTTTAAACAAAGATTATTTTAAAACCTTTATCCAGCTGAAGCTCTATCTGCCAAGTTCTACACACTCCTGAAATTTGTGGTTTGCAAGGGAAAAACTGGCAGGCTTGGTTATATCAGCATTAACAGACATTCAGAATAATTGAAAATACCATCCCGTGCCAAAAATTGAATCGTGTGAGTTTAATAGATTTTTTTGCTTCAGGTCCTTCCTCTGTAGCTACGGAGACTGCTTCTGAGTTAGTACCTGGGCCATACATGGCTATGACTTTCCCCTCCTGAATCTTCTACCTGTGAGCTTGGGGTGAGAATGCAGCCCTTCAATTTAAGAACTCTGGTACTTCTGCCCAGTTTCCTGGCACGGCCATGTGCATGTGATCAATGGCTGGGGACATCTTAGAACATCCCGTTTCTTAGGTCAGGCAGTATGATGCCCTTTGAAAAATCCCTAAGTCAGGGAAGAAAGGCGGAGGGGAGGTGGGAAGGATACTCATGTTTCACAAAGTCCACAAACTGCAGCCAGACTCAAAAGCGCTTAAGCACAGCCTGACTGTGAAAGGAATTCAATATTCCATTCTCCAGAGTGAATGACGCTGATCAAAGAAGCTGCGTCTGAAAAGACAAACTCTCTCCCGTCCCCTTCACTTCCAGACTTGAAGGAAAAAGTATGAAAGATCACTGTGCTACGGGAACTGCCAACCCCCATTTCTGTGGGGAGAATATTTTTTCCTTTTTTTTTTTTTTTTTCTGACAACCTTCCTTTCTTATATCAAAACAGTATTTATTTTTAAAAAGGGGAACACTTAACTTCACTTGTACTGAAAAATTGGCTTCAAAAAAACCCACAAGGAACTGCTAAGCAGCTCTAAACAGAGCTGCAAGTGCATCTCCAGGTAGACACAGTGAGGTAATAGTACAGCAGTGTAACTCTGTGCTTGCCCCTGTGCTTCTAACCACACTGTGTTGTGTATGCTTGGCCCCAGGCAGCTACTGCCAGTGTTGGAGACCTTTGGTTTGACAGAGAACAGACATCATGTTTGCCAGGGTAAGGCAACAGGGAACAAGATGATGTTCCCTGCTGCAAGGAAGGGACAGGTCCACCATGTCATATTCATGTCATCCATACTCCTGAGGATTCGTCCTGTATGCTTAACCTTTGGGAGCTGATACAGCTCTTGGTGCTGAGCACCAGACCTAGGAGCATCCTGCTCTCTCTGCAGAACAGCTCCTGCCCACGGATGCTGTCTGTGGCCATGGCCACCCATGTGGCTGTTCAAGGTGGATGTTCTTAAACTCCTCATCCTTGCACAGGAGTGCAGATCAGTGAAAATGCTGCTGCATAGGACACCAGATATAATCCTTCAAGTCTCAGAAGGACCCTCAGAGAGGTTTACATTCAAAACACCAATGCTGAAAAAATAAAAGCATAAAACTGCATCAGATCAAATAGTTGTAATTATAGCAAGCATATGAGACAAAACCCATTGTCATTTATCTCTCTGGGGACACCACACTTTTTGTTTGAGCCCTATTATTGGTGAAGTATGAGTTCTAAAATTATAATAATTAAAATGATGATTATAAAGTGTCAGGGATTGTAATTTTTTTTTTATAGCCAGGAACAGTCTGTTCATTATTGAAGCGAAGATTTGGCTTTAAATTCACATCAGTTTAAAAGACAGCGAGAGGGAGAGCATGTTGATGTGAACGCAGCAAGCATGCCTGAGTGCTGAGGCTCCTTTCTCCTCTGTCAGGAAAGAAGGGACCTGTGGTGAGGGACAGCCCTGGACAATGGTCTGAAAAAGTGTCACTGCTTGATCTTGAGCCTTCTGGTGACTTGTGCTTTGTAAAATAACTGGATGGCTGTGGCAACCCACTGCTGGGGTGTGGAAGTGGGCAATACATTATTCCCATTTTTCTGGAAGGAGAAGTTGAGGATGAGAAATCAAAGAAAATCTCTGGAAGCATCAGCAACTGGAACCCTTTAATGTTGAATGTGCCCTCTGGATGCATCAGCAACTGGAACCCTTTAATGTTGAATGTGCCTTCAGGTCATCCCTTTATGTTGTGTCTTACTGCTGGAACTGCTTCTTGTCATGAGGTCCTGGCTCTGGGGGCCAGAAGGTGGGTTGTCCCTGGCCAGGCCCGGAGCCTCCATCAAATGTGGTTACATATCTCAAGGAGTTGGCTTTCAGCTTTGTAGGTTGCCAGGGCCAGACTGGGTAGTTCAGATGAGAGAATGTCTTCAGTGCCTGAAATACAAAATACTTTGCATTTTCAGATTGGCTCAATTTTGGGGATGAAATGGCCCCAAAATGTCAGCTATGTCTGTTCCGTGTCAGAAATAAATGAAAGCTGAGATGAGTGTTAGCTTTGGGCACCCATCCAAAGCTGTGGGAGAGAGGAGGAAATCTATGCCATAGATTTCAGAGAGCCCATATGTCTGATCTAGGACTCGCTGTCTGTCCCTTGCTGGATCGGGCCGCTTCTGTGAAGAAGAGGCTGGATAGCAGCTGGGGGATGGAGGGGAAGAGGAGGAGAAAGGAAAGGGAATCAGAGAAACATTGATAAATTCTATTTAGTGGATAGCACAATGCATGTAGCAGCACAATGGCCTTTTCTGCAAGCAGATTATCCCAGCCAGAGTCTTTGCTATATTAAAAAGAGGGGGAAAAATAGAGCACCAAAGAAAAGGAAAGGCGGGCTGTACAGCAGCAATCAATGCTGCCCTTTGTGCTGCCTGACATTTGAGGTACTTGTTATCAACGATTGCTGGCTGCTTTATCTAAATGTATCTCCCCAGCTGCCAGGCACAGCGGTGATAGGCAGCAGGACGTGCCGATGGCCCCGGCTGATACCGCAACCACCCAATTCACCCGCCTGCCTTGCTGTCAGGGGCCGGATGGCTTCTGTCACTCCACTGCTGGCATGCCTCTACCTACACCCTACAGCAGAGAGAGACAGGACGTTTCCCTCATCACTCTTCCCTTTCCCTACCAGCAACTCCTTTGTCTTTTGAAAGGAGAAGAAAGGAAATAAAGACAAAAAAAGGGCAGAAAAAAAAGTCAAGGAAGTTGGGATGAGGGAAAGATGTGTTGAGGAAAAGAAAATTTACTTTATATTTTTGTTTGTCCTGCAACAGCTCTGTCATCTGCTGCTCTGGCAGAAATTGCCTTATGTGCTCTTGCCTTCTCCCTCCTGCTTTACTGCAAAAGAGTGATAAGAATAATCTACTGCTTGGCTGCTAGGTTGTCTCTTAGTGTGGAAAAAGCTTCTCTCTAATATCTGCTGTTTGCTTATACAATATATATACTTGTGGCTATGTAATGCAGGGAGTTGTACACACACGTTTGCATGCAATTACTGTTAATTTCTCTGAGTAGAAGACAATGAATGGGTATAAAATAAAAGTTAGCTTGTAGTATCTCCTAAATTCTGGAGGGATGTGTGTGTGTGTCTAAAAAAACTCTGTGTGTTATAGTCCAGTTCCAGCCTGAAAGTATCTGCTCTCAGGAGTGCAGGCTGCCTGAAGGCAGCTAATTCTTGCTAAAAACTAGCCAGTTATTGACAGGTTTTAAAGTACAAAAGCTCTGTATTGGTGTGGCTTCTTATTTCAAGAGACAACTTCAATTATTACCTTAGCTGGTAAAAAGGTTTTGAGGTCTGCATGGGAATGTTAGCTCATAGGCTTGCATGTATATTTACTTTGGCTTGGTGCTAATGAAGCCATTAAAAATGTAATGTAGCACAGATGAAGAATTCCCCCAAAAAAGGAGCTTCTTCTGCTGTTTGTGACTTGGAGAAGCATTTTGGGGAAAAAACTTAATACATAAACACAGTAACTTAGAGGCCACTGTATTAACTGCTTTTAATGATTCTTTGCCAAAATCTGAAAGTAATTAGAGCTCTCAACAAATAGATGATTCCAGGAGAATAGAATAAATTCTTTTCTGTCAGATGTTCAGCCGTCTTATGTTTATTTGTATATTTAGCTTATGTTTACCAGTTACGACCATATTTTAAAGTGTATGTAGATTGCTACCTCAACCATTATTGCAGACATCACATGCATGTAGTGAAAATTGATCTTGGTAGTGTATTTTGAGGAAATTTAGGCCTATTTGAAGCACTGCATTTTCTTTATTTTTTTTTTCTTTTGAAAGACTACTCACACCCATGTCCTTGCTTTTCTTCTGCAATGAGTTACCTCTACGTACATCAAAAGGCCCAAAAAACAGAAAAGCAAACATTGTGGGAGAGCCAAAGCCCAATATACCAATATATACCTGTAGAGCAGAATTACAACAAAATATTAGTAAAATATAAATTTGGCTTTCAAAAATGATACAACACATTGGCACTTCAAGTGTTAAAGATGAATGCAGAAGCTGGTGAAGAGTCTTTGATAAAGCTCTGGCTGAGAGAGCAGTGTGTTAGGCATCCAGCCCTGACTGATGAACTGGATGCTCCACAGCTCCTATTTTGGGCTGGTTTGGGGAATTCTTCGTGAAGCCAAGACTGCTCTTCCATATGAGAAATGGGAATAATTTCACTATACATTGTGGAACAATGTTAAATGGAGGCTGTTTTGCCTAGCTTCATGTCACCCAAAATAGGACATAAATGTTTTTAATTAATAAATGCTGGCCAGTGCCGAGTGAGTTTGCCTTGCTGCCTCACCACGTGGAACCAGGGGAGACCATCCTGCACCCCCTGTTAATCCTCAGCCCTTTGCATGTGCTGGCAGCACAGCTCATGGAGCACAAGCTCAGATGTGCACATAGTATAACCTTCCTGAGCATTTATCTTTCTGTGGCATTAGGAAGCCAATTCCTCCCAAGAGCATGTTTATAACAATCTAAAATTCATTTCAGCTGAAATATTTATGATTTGGGGTGGTGTTAGGAGGCAGGAGGTCTGGGTGTTGAGTGTGGTCAGATCAAGTTAACTTCAACTGGCAAGGTTGACAAAAGTAGTAATCTCTCTGTCCCTCCTCCCATACCTAAATGAGCATTTATACCAAGCCTTTCTTAATGCTGTAACATAATTCATTAGGACAGCCTTAATGAGCTGGTAATTAGTCTGGTGGGAGGGGGTGAGGAAGGGAAATAGAAATGCTAGACAGAGAGAAAGTCGAGCAGGCTGGGGCACCTTAAAGAGCCCTGAGAGAGCCTTTTGTCAACAAAATGGATCTGGCTTGCAGGCAGTAAAACTTTCAAATGACCTTCGTGTCAAAATATTAGGCTGCTATTTTTCGCTAGATGGTGGTTTCATAAACATAAAAAGCGCACATATCATTCAGAGTGCAGTAAAATTTGTCTCAAAGATGTGGTGTTTTCTTCCCTCCCCCCCCTTTGAATTTTTTTTTTTTTTTCAAGATGAATATCACCTCTACGTGGTATGAGTGGGGGATGGGGTAAGGGGAATGGCATCTAATATTGCAAACTTCTGCTTGGTTTGAAGGTAATGCTAGTAACAGCTCATCTTTGTTCCGATGGTTTTGAGTGCCTGCTCTTTCTTGTTTCTTTTTCTGTAGGGGAAAAGGAAAAAAAATATACATCAGTATACATACTAGAGACAGATAGTGAGAGATGATGACATTTTCACTTGTAAAATCCAGGAAAATTACTTAGATGTTCATAATTTATGGCAAAAGCTAGATGTTAATATTGGTCTGTGATTTAGAAGACAGATGTGGTATAATAAGTATATCAAAAACAACAGCTCATTTCTGGAGAAGCGAAGCGTCAAAACAGTTGGCTATTTAAGTGCTTTTCCTTCTGTGAAATCTCTATTTCCGAGGTTAAATTTTGACAAGGGGT
>VXBZ01008385.1:62846-145610 GCA_013399135.1 Heliornis fulica | reverse complement strand
GGGGGGGGCAACTGTTTTCTACAAGGACGGGATTACTCAAAGCATCCACTTTGCTTGTGCTTGTCTTTATGCTCCTTCCATTCTGTCCTTATCTAACAAGCCCCAGAGCAGTGGGACTTGTGTAACTCAAATAAGTAGCAGGAGGCTGATAAGTCATTGCTTGAGTTCAACCATAAGAATGTGCAAACAGCGGTACCGGGGGTACCCTCCCCCCGGGGTTGGGGGGGGTAAAGAGCCAACCTAGTAAAAGCAACAACTGAGGAGATAGCAGAAAGGCTGAAAACTTGACATACCACTCTGTTGTGTGGTTAACTGTTTCTTTCTCTGCCGTCACATCATGCAGAAGTGTCAAGCTGTGCCCTCTCTGCCTCCTGAGTCTTACCTGTGCTTCTCCTTCAAACACCCAAACCATTTATTGCTTATGCACAGCCGTTACAATCACACTGTGGGTGATGTGCTGTCAGGGAGACCAAATCTGCCCAGAAATGTTCAAGAGTGGTGATCACAGAACCTGGGTAAGGAGAAGCCAGGGCTGGGATCAGCAGACATCTGACCCAGCTGCTAGTTTCTGACTTGGTGTAATTGCTTGTTATTTGGACAGACATCACGTGAAATATTTCTGATGTGGCTGGAAGTTCTGAGGGATGTTCTGAGGAACTTCCTTGCCCTTTGGTGTCCCAAACAGATTTGCCTATGACCTGTGGCTGAGACTGAAGTCTAGTCAGATCTGAGCTTCTGTGTGAAGGCTACATGGGTTGTCTCAGGGATCAGTTGATTGATGGGCTTTCCCTTTGAGACCTGAAGGCCACATAAATAGTCTTTCCCACATAAAACATGAATTTAAAAGAGAAATTTAGATGGGGATGAAATGATGTCTTACTTCTCTTCCTCGTGGACCTAAACAAAACAGGAAATCTTACTTGCATTTGTGAGTAGTTCGCTCAAGTTTGAGCCTGGAGTTTCATGTTGCTTTTGTTACCTGACATGTGGAAAAGAAAACAGCTTGGACTTTTCCCCCTCCTGCGCTACAGTTAATCTCAAGTACTTTGCCAGTGTTGCAGT
Organism: Heliornis fulica; assembly: GCA_013399135.1. NCBI lineage: Eukaryota > Metazoa > Chordata > Aves > Gruiformes > Heliornithidae > Heliornis > Heliornis fulica. The sequence goes on along the minus strand of VXBZ01008385.1, from coordinate 144,548 downwards.
TGTGCTCAGTCACAAGAGCTGAATATGGATCACAGTGACCTCTGGAGAACAAGTTGTTGAGTTAATAAATAAGAGGTTTAAATTTTTTTTTTTATGCGAACCATAAAATAGAGTGTACCTTCCAGCATCTGTAACATACAGATCCATTCAAATAGGCTGATCAGTTTAGCATGGTATAAAACACTGGTGTTGACTTCCAGTGACATTGAATTCTGCTGGTTGGCAACTTCAAACTTACTGATGAAATACTGTCCTTTTTTTTTTTCTTTCTTTCTCTCCTTAAAAAGTATTTATTTCCTTTTCTATTTTATTTTCCCAGCTACTTGGTGGTAGAAGCAACAGCTTCTTTCAGACCCTAACATTATTTTAGGCTGCTCCAGGCACATAGAGCTGTAGTAAAGTACCAAAATTCAGTAAAGAAAATTCTGACACACAACATATTTAGTTACCCCAAAAAGTGTCTTCCAGAGCCTTTCTACAGCACAGTTGGGACTTGGAACATTCCATAAATAACTGGTAAGGCTGCAAGTTCTGCCTATCTCTTCTTACTAGAAGTTTTTTAGTTGTTGTTTGGGGTTTTTTTGCATGCCAAATCATGATTTGGGCAAAAATTTTCTCTATTTGGGGTGCCTGATAAGGTTGAAACTCATCATTATGAGGAAAAGCAAATTTTACTAGGGTTAAAGGGAGAAAATACATGCTAAATCCGGTGATTTTTCTTTGCAATCGCTATTCAGGACTGGAAGGCAGTACTTTGACTGGGTGGGTTACACTGTTTTTAGAAGGGTAAGTTCTCTATCTCTCTGATTTGAAAAGTCTAGCCAAATTCTTATGTTTATGAAAATCTGCAGCACATATGAACTCAGTAAATATATCTCAGGTGACAAAGATGTCCTAAAAAGCAGACAAATAAAGCTGGAGGTATGAGGGAGGCTAAGAAGGGAGCTGAAATCCTGTTTGAGAGAAGGTTGGGGCAGTGTGTGTGGAATCGAGCAGGTTTTGAGGAACACACAAGGGATGGAGCCTGGGGACCCGGCATGCCAGGCAGGAATTAATTGCCTATGTTTAAGTGCCTGGGGAACGGAGGAAGGAAGCACCTCGGTGAGGAGAGGGGTGCTGTGAGGGAGGAGCTGAGCAGATTAGAGCAGAAATGAGCAAGAAGGTGATGTGTTAGTAAACGCAGAGTTATCAGTGCCCATCACAGCAAATGCCTCCCTCCCTGCACCAGAGTCCCTGGAATAGTATCTCCAGTCCTCGAGTTTCAGGATTTGTCTGCTCTCAGCAAATAGCCACCGCATCGATTGGCAAAGTCTTCCACCCCCTCTGAAAAATCAAATCGAGTCCCAAATTAGTGGCTCCTTTTGGCTTAATATCCCTGTGACTTGCCTCTATGTACCATGGAAGTAAATTAACTGTGAATTAGTGCCAGAGCCATAAGGAACTCACACAGAAGTTAATAGTTCTGCCTTCATAGTGGGGACTGAATAATGTGCAGCAGGGTAAGAGCTAGGCAAGTACGCAGAAGAATACAAACAAAATATTGAAGAAATGCAGTCTGTGCTGAGGCAAGGGTTCCCGAGGCAAAATATATGATTATGTAATTAAAAATGGTATCCTAATGTGGAGGCAGTGAGGAAAGGCTCTGCAGGCATCCTTCGTTACAGAGTGTCCTAGCTCTGCTTTGCCACCTGAATAATGATCTTTAACTCACACGTTTTGTGAGATATATTTATCATTACACTTTTCAACCTACCTCCTGCACAGTGTTGAGTGTCAGCAATTCACTGTACAGCATTCCTCAGTAGCGACGTTATTTTTCTTCCTCTGGAAATGCCAAACCTAAAGTTGTCCACATAACCGCAACTCCGGTCCCCTGTGTAAACATATTACAAGACAGTCTTTAATTACATGAGTTTTCTTTTTTTTTTTTTTTCACTGCTGCACGATGCTCAGAGACATCTGGCCATTTCATTCAAAGTGTGGCCCAGGCCTTATTTACCTCACACCATCCAAGTGGTGTACTGAATACAAAATTATTGATTTGCTCTTGGGTGCTTTAGCTGTGCTCTCAGCAGAGCATTTGAGTACTTTATAGACACGTGAATTTGAATTCACAGCACCCCTGTGAGACGAGGGTGACAGTATTCCCATTTTACAGATGGGGAGCTGAGTCACAGGGAGATTAAGGTCAAAGGACCCGACGATTTTGGGGGCCCTAGTTTGATGTTTCTTAGTACTTGGTGTTTTTATAGCTCAATATATGTTCAAAGCACAGCTCCCAGAGACTTCAATTACAGCTTCCAGCACTCAGCACTTTGCAAATCAGCCCCCAGGGTTTCAAGTCAGGCATCCAGAAAATGAGGAACACACAGTTAGTGACCACCTGTGGTTTATAACTTGGCCAAATGTGTGTGGATTTTCATGGTAATAGCAAAAGGCACCTCTCTTGTGCCTGGGTGATACTTTTCTCTCCCTGTCAAGCCAACCCATCCCTGCTGTGAAACACAGAGTGTTGCTAAGTTATCTCAGTGGAGCCATCCTGCTCCTTGTGGAAGAGGGATGCAAGAGGATGGGACCATCATCATTATGAGGAAAACAAGACTGTTTTCTTTTATGTTATTTTGACAAGAGCTGAAATTGCCTTTGCTAAAGTTTTAACATGCTTTTCAGTTTCTAAGTTGCACCAACTCGCCTCCAAAGTCTTAAGCCTCAACAGTAACATTGGGCAAAGTTATGGGAGACCAAAGGCATGATCTTGGCCTGGGAGGTAGTGGGCACCCTGCTGCAGGGACTGCTGCGTGCTTTACCGCTAATGCCCTCCTCTAGAAGTGTACTGAAGATGAAGGGGTGATCAACTGAGGCCAGCCCTCTACTTCTGCATAGTATTGGTGTGAGAAGAGGAGTACCTTTTAGATGTGTTCATTTTTATGGGAGAGTGATGAAACCCCCAGAAATTACACTTGTAATGGAGACCTCCCTGGCAGACCACAAGTATACATATGTGCCTTTCACAGAAAGCATTTTAAATTTGGGCAAAATGGAGCTGGAATACCCAGGGGCAGGTCAGTACCTTTGATAGTATTAACAATAGAGAGATAAGAGTGAGCATGGAGGGAGGATGCATTATACAAATGAAATAGTAAATACGATTTGTTTACTTGAAATAGAGAGAGGTTAAACTGAATTTATCTCATGGGTTTATCTATATTCTAACTTTGTTCTCTCTGCTGGCAGGTGCTTATTGCTGCTAAAGGTGAAATGTAGCTGTTGAAGTGAGCTGGAGGTTGTTTCAATTTCACTAGGAAAGGTATATTTGATATATCAGCACATAGAATTGTGCAAACTAGGATGAGCTCCAGTGTAAGGAGAACAGGAGACACAATGCACTGAAAGGTGCAAGTGGTTTGGATTGAGAGAGATAAGCTGCTCTGGGAATTGATTCCTTAGAACATGTGAAATCCTGGGAAAACTCATAAATTATTTCAAAAGACATCAGTAGACCAAAAGAAAGACACAAGACATTGTGAATGGAGCACTCAGAATTCACAAGAATCCATTCTCCTTAGAGGAGCAATGCATGTGAAGAAATGGCTACTCCTTATTTGCTGGGTTTCTTGTTTACTGTGATTCATGGTGCTGATAATGAGTCTGTTCCTTAGCAGCCGCATATTTTGCTTATTAGTTTTTCCACAGAAAACCGAGAGGGATTGCTGGTGGACAAGAGTTAGATCGCAAGGCAGCAGCTCCTCCTGCACTGACAGTAATTAAAGTGCTGCTCAAATGTTCACACTTGCCAATACTGTTGCAGGCCTTTCAAGGTGCAATGGACTGTCCATTATGATGTGTTATTATCATAAAAGCTCAGTTATGAGCAAGAAACCTTACACCTCAGAGAAGGCATTCAATAGATTTCTCCCTACTGTTTCCAAAGAATTCCCCTTGTCTCCAGGTTGGAAGAGCAACATTTGAGACCTTGTCTTAAAAATATAGAAAAAAAAAAGAGAGAGAAAATACCTGCAAGAAAGCATCTTCCTTAACTAAGTACAGTGGAATTCTGCTCATCTTTTGTGAGCTGCTACCTAATGTCAATGAAATTATTTGCACCCAATAGGTGAGTGGGATTTGTTCCCTGTCAGTGTTCAGAGGGCTCACCTACCACTCAAAGGAAATGGAAACAAGCCCAACAGAAACTTCCCAGCTTCTTTTATCAGCAGTTCTTTACAGTCCATCTCTAAAAGGTTTGCATTTATGGCATCAGTAGTTGAACCTCCTTTCTGTACAGTTTGTGTGTGTAGGCTGAAGCGAGGCTATGAGTGCCTGAAAAATGTAGAGGCTAATTATAGCAGTGTGAAAGTAAAATAATGAGAGCTTGAGAATGCGACTGATAAGCAGTTAGATAATAGACAAACAAGCAGGATGTCTGTAGTCCATATAAGGGCTAATGAAGGTCTCTGTGTCCTCTGCTATTGCCTGAGGAGGATGTGCAGATGGAAAATATCCCAGAAATGGCATTTAAGGGTATACACAGTGTACTGACTGTGTGGTGATATAATGATCAGATTCAGCGAGTACTTAACCTATGGATAAAGTAATTACTCAATTAAAAGGTGCTCACTAGATGCTGATAACCTAGTGGGACATGCCTGCAACAAATGTTTATGAAGGAGGGGGTGTTTGGTGTCTTTGCACTGAGGCTGATGCATATAGTCTGGCCACCTGCTTAATCAGCTGGGCTTGCAGCTTTTGATGCCCCAGCAAGACCAAGGCAGGCATAAGGATGGTTGGCTTGGGAACGGCCAGTGGAACTGCTGGTCTTAGAGTTAAAGGGGGCATGTTGCTCACATGCTCATGTGCGTCCCCTTGTGTCACGGTAATGCAAGATGGCCTTTGCTGATAGCAGCTCTATGCATGTTGATGCCTTTGCTGTATTTTCAACTTCTGTTGGCTGGCTGACTTTTCTTGGTAAACATGCAAATTCTGAGCCTTTGGGGTGAGCTGTTCCAGACTGGGAAACCCGGGAGTTGAGCACTCTGGCAGGCTCAGGAAATGGCAAGAAAACAAAAGAACAAACAAGCAAACCCATGACCAAAAAAAGATTAATAAAAAAAGGACATTTTGGCCATTTGGTCATAAATAGTACTGTTCAATAGCATAAGAAATCATGCAGACTGTGCAGGGAGACATAAACCCACTGAATTATGTATTAATATGTCATATAAAAGGAAAAACTACTAAAGATATAGTGTAGGAAAAATAAATAAAACCACCATTAAAAGTGAACATGTCCCATTTGGTCAGTTAAGCCAAACATAAAACAACAGAAAGCACCGTTTGGAAGTTAACAACACTTTTAATTTTACTACTGACTTTTCCATTATAAGCCATACAAAGGTGTGGCTAGACCGTAGGCTCAGAGATTGATTTTATGTCTGTGCTCATCTAAATCAGTCAGCTTTTAAAATATATATCTAGCTCTGTATCTTTCTGTATATATATATGAAGGAAGAGAGGAAGAAAAAAGTTGGAAAGTTGGGGATGTGTGAACTGGCTGACATTAAATTGGAATAGATTCCTTCTCAAAGGGGCTGTTTGGGTGAATGGAGCTGGTGCTGTAAGCTGGTGGTGATGGTTTCAAGGCCAGTAATTTTCAGCTATCAGATCTGCGGAGGTGGGATGCGAGCACAGGTAGAAAAGCAATGTTCTGCTTGCAGCAGCCCAGGCTGTCCCATACAGAGGAGGCATCATTCAACAGCACCCATGAGAGATGGCTAATCACCACTTAGGTTGAAGCATCAATTTCACTCTGTCCCTCAAATGTCCCCAGCTTTAATGTGAGATGACAGGTGCTGTGGCCGACTGGCCTTGCAGAGCCGGCCTTGGAGGGCTGGCAGGATATGGGAAAGGGGCTGCCCACATTTGCACAGCTGGGCTTGTCATGTCAGGATGCCACAACCATTGGTTTGCCCATGGAGCTGCCTGATGTATCACTGAGTAGTCTCTAGCTTCCCCATTTCATGCAGGCAGGCAGCTGAGGGGGCCTGTGAAATGTATCCATCAAGCCTGGGCTGTTCAGATCTGGATGCTGTATCATCAGCTGTTGTGAGTCTGTTCCTTGCCGTGCAAGGCACCACAGCGGCAGACTTGCAGCTCAACATTGCCTGGCTGTGACCTGCTGATGAGCCCATGCTCAGCCATGAGTGCCAGGGTCTGCTTTCTTGCACTCAGACTTCTGGAGGATTTAAAATGAAAAAAAAAAAAAAGGAACAACCCACAAACCCCAGAAAACAAGAGGAAAAGATTCTGCTAGCAGAAAGCGCAAACTACACAGAAACCACTGTGCTGCTGCTTCATTAAATACATTGGCCTACTGGAGCTGCATTGCAGATATCCTTTTGGTGTATTTTGAACTGCAAAATTACCTTTGGTCAACTGTACTGCAATTTGCCTGCTTTTCTTAGTCTGGCCGTGGCAATGCCGGTAACATCTTTGTTGTGAGGGGCAAGGCTGGGAGCTGTGGTGGTGACAGCTGGGGCTGGGCCAGGTGTTGTGGCACCTGCTCTGGGGCTGCTCCGGCACCATCTGCTGCCGCTTGTTCCTGTTCCCCAGCTGCGGCCTGACAGGGCTGCGCTAGCTGCTCAGACATAGACCAACACCAAACAGAAGCAGTGAGACCTACCAAAGCTTATCTTCTCTCACGAGGATGCCTGTAAAATGCACTGCAGCAGATGTGTCGCCTCTGCAGAGGGACAGAAAGGGCCTGCCTTGGCTTTGGGTGTGAATTCACAGAGCTGAGTCTTTGGTGTCCTTTTTTTGGCAGAGCCCATCTCCATCACTGAGAAAATGCTGAGCTTTGATACCCTTTTACTTTAATTTTAAAAGCCTGGGACAATGATATAGAACATGAGAGAAGAGAGAAAGAAAGAATAGGAAGCAAGTATGTAAATAATCACAATTAATCTGAAGGTCTAATGGCCTGCCTGGCTTCCTACTGTAATTTACCATATGCTCTAGTACTTGTGTGAGACTCCCTGGCTCACGTGTTGTTAGTTTATGTAAGTGTGCACAGACCTTTGGCAAATTTGTATTTTTATTATGTAGAAACTAACATTTAGCTTTCTTGTTGTGGGTATGTTGTAGCATATGTTACTGTTTATGTTGCAGGGAAAATGAATCTCTTGACTAGAAAATATCTTCTAATATTCTAGCAATTTGTTATTTTGACCTTTTTTGTAATGATGTTTTGTCAATAGCAAAGGCAAAGCTGAGTGGGATGGGCCAAGTAAAGGCTACTCATTCGTGTGTGACACCCGTGGTATATTATTTCTTCTGGGTCCTTGAGGGGATAATCACATTCAGGTATGATTCAGAAGGTCAAACTGAATTGGAGGGAAATGATTTCTTAGAAGTGAGTATGAAATAGGAAGTGAAGGGTTTTTTTTCCTTTTCTTTTTCCCCCTTCTACTTCAGTTGGAAAGTCCATGAATGACTGGGACTCTACATCTTTTTCTTCATTTTCTGTGTATATGGGTTATCTTTTGAAATATTTTTTTCATGACTCTCTTTTTTTCGTGGCATAATCTTCAATGTTTTCTGTGGGATATATGTTTACATCATTGATATCTGTTTACTCCAGCCAGCAAAGAGGAGTCCACAACATGTTATTGCTGGACCAAGGCCAATAGATAACATGCTGTGACTTTTCCAGAACTAATGATTTGAAAAAAAACCCCACATTAGCTCTAGGAGCAGTTTGAAGTGTTTGAAAATTTGTGGTCTAGTTTTCTTCTAGAAGCCAGTGTAGGAAATGCCAAAACTTCTCTGAGTTCTAGGGTACATGGATTAGGCATAAAGCCTGAGCCAGCCCTAATGGTTGGCATCACAGGAAGAGCAAGAAAGAAGTCCCTTCAGTGGGCTACTTTCATGCCATCAGACCTAAGCCTCTTCTCTGTAGTCCCAGGACTGAAGCAACCAGGCATAGCTCGGAACAGCTCTCTGAGGCTGCTCCTATGCCTGGAAAACCCATCTGCATGCTAAAGGGAGAGAAGAAATGATCTGCCCTTTTCCTTGGTTCCCATTAAATTTGTTTTACATCATTCCCATGTGTTCTGGGCTTGACCCTTGGTTTGTTTCTGGAAATATCTGCCTCTGTATTCACAGAAAAGTCCGAGTTTTGATTATCTGCAGTCCTGTGACTTTGTATGCTGTGTTCAGGTCAGATTCAGTAATTATTTTCTATAAGTTAATAGCTGTGGGTTTTTATGACCTCATGTGATGTCTCAGGCAGTGGATTTGAATTCCCAATGAACAGTGACAAAGGGTGCTTTTGCCTGTGTGAATTTAGGTTCTATGTTTGCAGCACTGTGAGCGTTACTACTTGTGAATTCCATGCAAACCAGGCCAGGAAAACAAGGGGAATTCTTTTCAGCTCACTAAAAAAAAAAAAAGTCTCCTTGGACTCCATGTGACAGGCTGTATGGAAAATTTTACCTTTATATTTCATGCAACCTCACTTTGACTGCAACACATACACATCTAAAACCATGCCTTCCGTTTTAAGAAGAATGGGACATATTATGATAGAAGTCCAAAATAATTACTACGAGGATTAGAAAAGAAATTATTGTTGAAATATGCTTTTAACCTTGATGTGACAGTATTTACAGAATTGATGTTTCCTGAATCTCTGCAAGCAGTATGTTCCAGGGCTGCTGGACATAATACGAAAAGACTCTGACACTTAATGATTTATAGCACTACGGTGTTTCTGTATAAGCTGCAGCCCAATATCTACTCAGTACAGAACATGACCTGGGCAACAGGGAACCAAAACCTCATTTAGTTATATGGGAGCCTAAATTGTGCAGTGCTTTAAAAATCAACAGGATCTTAAAATGAGTCTTGTAACCAACTCAGCAGCAAGTGGAAGGTTTTGGATGTGAGGAGGGTATTTTTTGACCAGCTTTAGGCTTTGCTGAAACTGGAACAGTTGGATTCTGTGCAGCTCCCACTCCAGGGAAGACTGTGAGAAAAGACATATCCATATTCTGGTAACTGTCCCTTTTCCCATTTTTAGCTGTTTATTCTCCTTGGACGCTACATCAGTAACAAGATATTGGTTTTGGCTTTTTTTTTCTAGCCAGTTTTGTTGTAGTCACCCCATCAGTGCTTTTTAATATACTAACAGGCAGAAATCTTGCTTCCAAATAATTTGCCAAAAATGGGCAAGAAAACAGAAAATTTGAGGCTCTCTCTCTGGCATAAAGCCATCCTTATGCATTCTTATTAGATAAGGATTGCTGAGGTTTTTGGGGTTTGTTTCCCTTTAAATGAGAAGTTGGTTCATTGTCATGGTTTAACTGTCGGCAACTGAGCGCTAAGCAGCTGCTTAGCGCTCAANGTTGCCGACAGTTGTGTGTGTGTGTGGGGGGTGGGGGGCTGGGAGAATCAAAAGGTAAGAAAACTCCTGGATTGAGATAAAGGCAGTTTAACAGGTAAAGCAAAACCTGCACATGCAAACAAAGGAATTAATTCCCCAATTCCCATGTGCAGGCAGGTGTTCAGCCAAATGCCTTCACTCCAAATGTCTCCCCACTTCTTCCTCCAGCTCTTACATGATGCACATGACACTGTATGGTATGGGATATCTCTTTTGTCAGAGATATGTCCTGGCTGTGTCCCCTCCCAACTCTTTGTGCACCCCCAGCTCTATGTAAGCACTGCTCATCAGCAACTCAAACATCCCTGTGTCATCAATACTATTTCCACCACCAGTCCAAACCATATCCTGATACTAGCTAATATAAACACTATCTCTGCTGAAACCAGCAAACCCACTGAAGATGTCCCAAACTGTCCTGACATATAACAGAAATGCAGAGAGAAGCTTTCTGTGTTAGATGGGCAAAAAATACACAGCGGGGGGAATATGTGCTCAGTGATGACATTTTTCTGTGCAATGCATAGCTGGCATACATTCATGTTGTGCAAGCATGAGGAAATAAACAGGAAGCTTGAAAATTTGTTATGAGGGTTTTCCAACAGAATTGCATTTTTCTTAGGTGGGTGCTTTCTGACATGTATCACAAAGATGGGGATGTTTATCTAGGAAAGGCTGGATCATTATGTGAGTAAAATACCAAGGAAAAAGGACCAGATCTTCACTGTGGAAGCTGTGTGTGCTGTTCGGTCTCCAGTGTCTTCGAAGCACTGACCAGGTGCTACATGGCAACAGCTATTAATAATGTCCTGTCACAGCCTGTTTAGCCTCTCTCTCTTGGATACACACAGCCCGCTCTGGGTGTATTCCCCCAAATTGGAGCCACATGTCCTCAATCTGTCTTAATCTGGGTGATGTCCAGGGATTGTCTGTGATCTGGGTTTCTAGGAATATTTTTGTGGCATGGAGTCTTTCTAGGACTGCTCTCTGAGCTGAGATCCCAGAAGCATGGAGTTGTTCTTTTCCTCTGTTAGCTTTCCTGCAGGAAAAGGGTGCCCAGCTGTACAACCCAATGCCTTCTGATCTCTCTCTCCTGCCTGAGATTTATCTCATCTCCTGCTTTCCCTTCCCTTACTACATTCTTTAAAATTCTTAGAGAAAAATGTTTCTTTATAATTTTGTTCCTCCTAGTCAAGACCACTGCTGGTGCTTATACTTCTGACTGAGCAGTCTGTTCTGAAACAGAGATGTAGCCATCACTCAAAATAAAAACACAGAGCAAGGACTTAGAGCAAATATTCATGAGGGTTTCTGTGTACAAAAAGTCCATGATCTCAAAGAGAATTCACAAGTTGCACCTTGATTCCTTGATACGTGTCACAGAGATACTTACCCCATGTCTCAAACACAGTAGTGATGATTTTTTTTTTTTAGAAAGGGTTTGGTCTGAACTAACCAGCCACAACAACAAACCAAACTGTTACACGTGTCTCTGCTTCTGTGGAAATATAGCATATGTTGCTAAGTCTGACCTTCTAGGTACTATTTAATGCTGTTAAAACACCCACATGTAGGATTTCTACTGGGCAAAATCCAGCTTTTTATGGAACACAATGCATTTGAATTGGAACAGATTGTTCCTCCTCAGTCAATCAGTAAAACCATTGCACTGGTCTGACATATCTGGAAACAGCTCTCTAACATCTTTAAGCCAGAAAGATCTGAAGTTGACAAAATGTTTGTGACATCTCTTGTTTTTTGCTATTTTTCTCAATAACTAGGCTCTGGGGAAAAGTCTTCAAATCCTTAAACAAGATGAAGAAAATCACTCCCTCTGATCTGTGCTCCTCAGTGGAAACTCCTCACTGCTTGCTCTGCCCTTGCCAGTGGAGGAGTCACACATGGGACCCTGATGGTTCTACCACCTGCAAAAAGGGCACTCGCTGTGCAAAAGGGCCCAGTGGCTGCACTGGACTGGAGGGAGGAATTTTGTCTCCTTGGTGAAGCTTCATTGGCTTGAGCAAAAGAAAACATACATTTCCAGAGAAGTCTGGAAGGACGCCTGGTCTGTAAAAAATTAATGCCTTCCAGATTATTATTTCTTCCCTTTCTGAGGGAAAAATTGAAGGATCTATACAGTTGATGTTTGACCTTTGCACAGCAGTGTCAGGTGCTAACCACAATTTGCTCTCCAAGAATGAGCACAGCTGCTGTGTTTTGACACAATATAGGTAAATGCTCCTATTTTTGGTTTTTATGATCTATCGAAACTTTCATCCCGCATTTGCTACCATGAACTTTGAATATAGGTTGGTTATGGACCAGCTAAATACAACATATGGAGCCACTTGGAAACTTTTATTACAAAACACTTGCTTTACTTCTTACTGTACATGTGCCATTAGAACGAATGAGTCACAGTAATATTTTGCATCATGCTTGCACCTGGCAACTGAGGATCTTGAAGCATTTATGAAGTAACTAGATTTAGTTTGACTGTATTTGCCAAGTGTCTGCTCTTTCCAATTTGTATAAGGTCTCTGTGAGTGATGCTTTTTACAGATTTGAGCTTTTTCTCTTTGAGGAGTCCAGTCCAGCATTTCCTTAGTGGTTCTCATAAAGAAATATTGCTGAACAATCCTTGATCTTTTTACTGATCATGTTGATCCAATGCACAAGTAACTCATTGTGACTGGGGGCCTATTTTAAAAATAATCACTGCTCAGCAATACTTACCTTCCATTTTTATCTTTCAATTAGTGTTAGTTATAAACTAATATTCATTGTAAAATATTAATAAAAAATACTTGCCAAACATTTACTTTTATGGGAATCCCTAAAATTTAGGATATTAAAAGAGAATACAGAAACTATGCAAATTTTTAAAATTTTGGGGCTGTCTGCATAACAGTAGCTATGAAACCTGTGCTGAGAAACTTGAGGCCCAAGGACGACACTCCTTTGTTTTTCCTTTTATCCTTAGGTGTTATACAGCAGTTTTACAACAGAGTAAAGTTGCAACACACTTCAAGCTCTGACTCTTATCACTGGATGATAGTTCCTCACCTGGAACAGCTGGAAGGAGAACAGATGCATACAGAAAACGTTCAAGGGGAGGTTTCAAAATCTTTCTGTAACCACCCAGGGCTTGCAACACGTTAGGTATTCTCCAAGCAATGGTTCTGCTCCTTCACTGAACCGATCCTCCAGCTTTCCCTGTCGAAGCATTTCGTTCATGTTACTTCTCTCCTTTTTCATCTATGAAGAAGCTCAGTCAAAGCTCATCATTAAAAACTCTGGAGCACTTGAACATTTCTGTAAAGGAAAAAGATGCCGGTTAGTAACAATACCTTGCCGCAAACAGTCCTGTACGTAAGTGTGACCTTAACATGTATCAGAAACCTCAGAAAGCTGTTCTTAGTAACACTTCTTATTTTTCCTGAAGGCAAAGAACATACTGGCAGTTCAGCTTTTAGGAATTGATTTAAGTTGGGAAGAGTCAATGGACCAAGCTGCATTGTGCTGCAGGTGGGTAAAGCTCCTTTGAAAGAAGCACTTGCTCTCTTCAGTGATTTTGTTCCTGCAGCAGTGAATTTGTTCCATTATCCCTGGCTCATGAGACCATCTTCTCTTTTCCTTTTCTCTCTCTCTCTCTTTCCCTTTTATGTCTTAATTCACTGCCGTCATGATTTATACTAGCAATACAATGTGCAAGACATGAAAATCCATACATCTATCATACCCCTGTCTGAACACTGGCACATGACATTTCAAAATTATTTTTCCCTATACATTTATCATACATTTTTTGGTTTTTGTTTTTTTTTTCAAAATGAGACACTGTCTTCTGTGGATTGAAGCAGGCTGAAGAAGGTACAGCACCTCTACTATCCTATTTCTTGTACTTCATGTGGCTCATGAGGTAGAGAAAGGAGCAGAATCACTACTCTGCTGTGGTTCTTTGTCTGTTCCTTTGGCCAAGATTGTGAAGCTGAATATTTTATGATTCTTGTAAAGACTAAGGTACATACATTTAGCATGTTATCCATCAGTGGCAATTTGAGGTTTAGTGTAAATGTAAATTGTTCTTTAGGGAAGAGTAAGGATCTGTGATGGCTTGTTCCTGCAACTGACTGATCTTTATCAGCCTTCTGACAGTCCCACAGGGACAACTGGTTGTAATGAGCTCATTTATTATTGATTCAGTCTTTGGACAATTAATCAGAATTAATTAGGGTTCAGCAGTGTTTTAGAGGTCTGAAAATATGTACATAAGAGCTGGGGATGCCAGAGCATGCTGAAGGAAGCATGAAGTGGGCTCTGTCCCAGGAATGATCGCAATCCTGCCTCTTTCAAGGTTTGGAAACTGATAGTAACGTTTTGAAGAAATCTTTTGCCACTTCTCCTTGTCTTCACTTCCCTGTACAGTGTAATTCTGGGAGAGGCTGAGCATAAATGACAAAGCACACTTAGAGAAACAGTTCTTAAAAATTTCCAGCCCTATCTTAGATCTTTCTTCTCTGGTCACTCCCTCTGCAGGCAAAGTCCTGCCTCCCAGAAGCTGTAAGGCACTGGAGCCTGAAATTAGCTCTGTGATCTTATTACTACAGCCCTTGTGCTTTTTTCCACACATCCACATATTGGTAGTTACTCTTGTTCTTTATAATTTAATTTTAGACATAACATAATCTTGTTGAAGTAATGCTTGTGTCTCTTGGTTTTTTGTGTTGGAGTTTTCTTTTTGTTTTGGGAGTTCTATTTTTAATAAAACAGGAACTCTAATGTCTACATGCTAAGCAAGAAAGTTGGTGTAGTGTAAGGAACAGATATAAACATCTTGCAAAATCCTTAAACACTTTCAGTGTCTTTTTAAAATGGCCAAAATTTTTTGACTGGAAAATTAAAATCTTTGACATGGCCGGGATGTGGTTAGAAAAAAAAAATCACATAGAAATGATTTTCCTTTTTATAAAGATCTTCTAAACATGATGGAAATGTGTATTTTGCTTCCTCTGATATCCATGTTCTTTAGAAATGAAAACTTTTCTTTTTCAAAGTGTAAATACATTTTTGAGTTAGGAAAAGAAGCCATCAACTATCTTCATTTTAAAGTATTTCTTACAAGTTTTTAATGTACATTTTTCATGAAAGAAATTGCCTTCTCTTCTCCACACTCCCAATTATTTTTGACTAACTTATATTTGGACTGGAAGTATCCTGAAAAAATAATTTGTGATTTTGCAAACACTGTGATAAATAATTTGGAAAGGAGTAAGACAGACAACTGACTAATGCTATAAAAATAAGTTATTGCTAAGTGCTGAATATCTCCTGCATGTGTATTAAATCTGTTTATATTAGATCAAAGCTAAGTACTAATTTTATTAGCAGCAGTAAGTCTAAAATTCAAATACCTAGCAATGTGGAGAAAATCAATGTCTGTTATTGGAACAAGAGGAATTAGTTGAGTAATTAATTGAACCATGCTTGAGGTTTTTTCTCAATCGAGGATTTTAAACTGAATATGTTTTTTATCTCACCATAACGAATTGTTCACAGAATGTATATGTTACATTCTGCCACTGACATATGTATTTTACCTTATATCATTAATACAGTGGTTAACATCCACAATTAATTAAGCAGTTTTGGCACACTATCCCATCCAAGTCAATGAGCAGAACTGAATATAACTTGAACATTCAGTGCATTTTCCTGTGATGGAGGTGAAGATGCCTGGGTGAAGAGGCTGAAGTTTTGTTGAACTTCTCCGATTTTTGAGTTAAAGTACCCTGGCGTGTAATTAAGACTGCGGCATTGGTGCATTATAAAATTATTACCAATGACATGTAGTATTTGAGATTAATTTAGCCATAGGTCTTGTTGTCTGAAAGATTTAAGAGTAACATTTTAAATTAGAGTCCCAACTATGCGTTTAATTTAGATTTAATATGACAGTTATTTGTTCTGTTAATAAAAGTCCCATTGCATATTAAAAACATATTAATTGAGGATTAACACAGATATAGTAGATTTGAAAATTCTTGATGAAAGCATTTTAAACCATCAGTTGGCATTTACGATTACCATAAATATATTAACAACATTAATGTGACCACCTACATATAAATCTAGTATATTTTGTCCAATTTAGAACAGAGGGATTTGGGTGCTATGGCAAGTCATATCAATTGAAGTGTGCTTTTTTTTATCTTGGTTTTTTTTTTTTTTTTATACAGGGTTTAAACTATGGCCTTTTCACTAGCATTTGTAGGTAGGGGCACTGCAGTCATGCAGTTGCTTTCCTTGTCTGTGAATGGAAAAGGTAACTGTGCACTGACTATGGAGATCACATACATCAAGTGATGCCTCCTTGCCAAATAAAGATACATCAAACCAGACATTTCAGTCTCTTTTGAAGGCTGGAAGCTTCTAGTTAGGAGGTGTTTGTATAGTTGTATGTAAATAGTGATTTTTTCGCTCAACTGGAGTGGTCATATTCACAAAGTTGCTATGGCTTCATTGCAGTCGTGGTACAGGTCAGCCTGTACCATGCCTCAGTGGCATCCTCTGTGCTATACTGGAAAGATAATTAATCCTAGAGATAGCTGTCTGTCATGTCTAGGTCATAGTTTTCTAAGAAATATTTGCCGGGGAAAGCTTCTGTATGTGCTACTTGACAAAATAAGCCCAACTGGAGCTGCCAATGAGGTCTTTTTATGGACAGTGCTAAACTGATGTTCTGTGTTCCTGTTCTCATTGTTTTGGGCAATGTATTTTATGACCTGTGTTTTGCACACAATTTTTTCCTGTCATGGAAGGTCAGGAAATGTGGCAGGCAGTGGAAGGGGTGGGGAAAACATTTTCCTTCTGTGTGTGTATGTACAATTTTTTTAGTTGGTTGGCTTTTTTGGGAGATACCAGTCAGTGTGAAGGAGGACATGCTTGGCCAGTGCCATAGCCTTCTGCTTTTCTTTTAATGTTTAGGGAGATAAGAAGAGAGCAGACTGTATAGCCATGCTGCTCTGCGGCTCCAGCCAAACTTGTCCTCTGCTTTCTGCCTTGCACAATGAATAGCCTTCTCCCGGTCAATCTCTCAACAACACCCTGTCCTATTATTCTGCTACTACTCCTGCTCAACAAGCTGTGAACCAATTTCAGAAAGGCACCGAATTTGATCTGATGACAGCAGAGTTCGCTGCAAGACACTGGGCAGGTAGTATGCATGGTCTTGCCTTGAGGGCTGTAATGCAACCTTGTAGTAGGATCTATTATGGATGTATTATTATAAATCCTTATCATGTTTATTTCACTTTTCATTCATATTCCTTCCAATCTTTTGATATTTAGCCTCAGGGTAGATTCAGCTATATATCCAAAGATACAACTTTACATTGAATTAATGTGCATCTCTCTGTCTGTTAAGAAGTTAACAAAAAAGGAGTAGGTGTCACTATTTTGCTTATGGTGGGGATTTGACAACGCACTGAACCAAGCACAACACACTTCCAGAATCTTAACTAGTTTGATTGCACCATCGACACTGTTATTTCGACAGCCCCACTCTCCGGCATCTGGCATAATTGGAAGCAGCAGCCAGCAGGTATCAGATGTCAGTATGAATTGTCTCCTGCTGCGTGAGCACTGACTATGAAATTGATTTGCTGTCTTTTTTACACAGTTTTGTAATGAAAGTAATGTAAAGTCCCAAACAGACAAATTCTGTATTTGTGTATGTACAGTTAAAATAGGCATATGTATAAAAATTAGAGAGGAGAAAATGTATCAACAGGAAAGTGGTACGGAACCATGAGGCCCTGCTTCCTCACCGACACTTGTGGTGGCAGTCCCCCTTGTTTTTCTGAAGAAGCTGAGCTAAACCAATAGCTAGAAACCAATTTCTTTGGGTACTTCTATGGATCAAAGCATAAAACATGAGAATGAAGAATCCTTCAGTGAGTGAATTTATATCTCTATTTTACTCACTAGTGATAATAAGGTGAGAGAGACGCTGTGGAAAACAAGTCTCCGACCTGGAGTAAATTTTCCTCTGATTCGTCATCAGGATGATCGAGACCCCTAAGACAAGAAAACTGGCCAGAGCTCAGTCAATGGCAAATTTCTGTTGATTTACTACAGCAAGTAAGTTGCCTTAGGGCACATCAGAAATAACTGACTGTCTCTCAGAGTCTTCTAGACACTGTCATACAGAACAATTTCACACATATAATGTCTGTGGGTCGGGATCTTGACCACCGATTACACCACGTATAAAAGCGGGGCCATCATTACGAGCCTTGAGAAAAGCCTCTGAGCACCCCTTAAGGATTGCTGACATCTAGGTGATGGCAGTAGGAGCACATGAGGCCAGTCTTCACTGGCAAGAACTGGTGCCTCATCTCAAGCGGAGTTACAACTGACTATGGAACTACCGTGTCTATGAGCCTCTTCCTCAGCTTGAGGAAATGCTTGGCTTTGATACAAGAGGGCTTAATCAGCTCCTACTGTAATCAAATTATTTAAGATTTTTCAAAGAGCAAATTGCAACAAGGTCTCCTCCTAAGTCACTGTCAAAAACCCTTTTAGAACAAACAGCTGGAGCATTGATGACTGAGCGCGGCCACATTTTAGACAAGCACAATGGAGAAAAACATTCCCAACATCTGGCTTAGTGGGGCCCAAGTCCAGTGTTTAATTGTGTTTTTGCTCTGACACCCAGTTGCATAGCAATAAGGGGGAGCATATGATACAATAATCTATATATAGGATAGGTGGGGCCAAACCTTTGACAGGAGGCCAGCTGGTCTGGTATTCCAATCGTGGTGCTGACACAATGGCAGCCAGTAATCTCTGGTGGGTCACTTGAAGTTCTTCCTAAATTTCAGAACCTCTGTTGATGAGGAACTGGTATGTAACTGTTTTGGGATTGACAGCTGTCATAATATGATCCAATAGGTCATTTCATACAGAGGCAGATTGCGGCTGCCCAGGAAAACTTTATCCCTCTTCTGGATGAGCACAAGGTTATTTACAGGGAGCTGGTCACTCTACTCAGGGGAGGGGGTGGGGGTGCAGTTTCCCCACAGAAGCAGCAATATATTACAGTTTTCTTCCCTGTAGAAGCAACCAACCAGGTCTGAAACAGACTTCAGGGTGAGATCAGGAGGGAAGTTATTTGAGCAGCTGGTCCCCTTCTTTATCCCCACGCAAGGCAAAAGCAATGGTGCTTTGTCATGATGCCTGGACTGCTTCCTTTCCTCAACCACCTCCTGCTCTAGGGAAGATCTCGTGTTCCTGATTTCTGAGGCTAGTTCTGATTCCAACAGCAAATCTACAACCAGATGCTTACCCTGTCTGACAGACTTAGGACCTTTTCCACAGAACGAGTTTCCACCAGCATTTAACCCTATACTTTGACCCTGAGGATGTAGAGGATATCATCCTCAGGGTCATGTAGAGCATATCATCCAATAGCACCCCTATGACAACCTCTTGCAGGTTGGTTCCTGCAAGAGGTTGTTATAGGGGTGCTCTACAAATCTCTGTGGACTTGCTGTCAAACATGGGATGCTGACTCAGCCAGCCCAATTTGCCAGTAAGTTCTTTCCCTCTTGTTTTATTGGGAAGCTTCCCTAAGGTGTGCAGGCCTTTAAAGATGAGAAGGAGGAAGAGGACTCTTCCTGTGACAGCAAAAACTTGTGTGTTGTACGAGGGAAGATGCTGCATACAGTTCTGGCTGTCATTGAAATCATGAGGGGAACAGGCATGGGACCCAACTCCATGTCCTCTCCTGTGGTAAGGAAGAAAAGTGCCATCATTTCTTTACAGGATGCTGTTACCAGAGTCAATGATATTTTTCATATCGATGCAGTTATTGGTGGAGGAAAGAGGATTCCTTTGAGAATGAAACACAAATCTGGAAAAAATAACACTAGTCTTACAGAAGTGCATTTTATAACATATTTAACAGATTCTTCTAAGATGTGTCCTTTCAGCCTGTTTCCTTCCCTTCATTGTTGTGCTGTGGAGGCGAGTGACCAGTAACACTGGGCATCGCTATTTCTGAGAGCCAGATTCCACTCTTCCCCACAACACATCACTGTCATTTTACAGTGACTTCTTCCTTTCCAACTTCTTCAGGCCCCTTATGGGGATTCAGTAACCCACATTTCTCAGCTAACTAGCTAAATCCGGTATGGTAGGTGAAGTGTCTTCCAGAAGTGGCCCAGGAGGATCCTAACTTTCCCTCACTTCTCTCAAGTAGCTGCTCAACTTTTGTGCCACTTTTTGCCCATTTCACTTCTCTTAAAGGGAATAGTCCACTCCTGCATTGTCTTAAAGAGAAATTTCAGGGGAATTAGTGTAAGCAGCATGGTTAAATTCCTGTCTGCTTCTTGCTGAAAACTTACCCTTCAGCCATTGTTTTAGTAGCAGTAAAACTTTTGCAACTGCATGATATATTTTTTTTTAACATTTGCTGTTCCCTTTATAGCAAATGCTACAGCATGCACAGAGGATGTTGAGGTCCTCTTATGAGTATTTGATTTTAGTGACATGAATATGTCACAGATGGACATGAGAACCCGGCTGTTGACTCAGTCTATTGGTGCCCTTTTGTTTATGCCTGTGACCTGGTCATGTAGCACAAAGAGTTTCCTGCTGAACTACATGCAGCTGTCTGGCTGAAAAGCATGTGAGAGCTTTATTTGTCCTGCCGGCAGGCCCAGATCTTCTTGAAACCAGCTCCCAGATCCCTCCCAACGCGGAGTTGGGTGATATCACTGCACAGTCTTCCCAAGGATCCTGGCCTGTTTGGAATCCGCTGCCAGGGATCTGCAGGGCATTACAGCCTATGTTTTGGCATAGGACTCCAAATAGACTGCCCGAGTAAGGCTCTGGGCTCTCTGGGGATTCAGAGCAGTGCCACCCATTTTTGTCAAGAACAAATATAAGTGACACGTGGGGAACATAAACTGTGGATTGACTGGCTCATGTCCTTTTTCTAAATCTATTTTAACAGATTTGCACACCCTCCCCCTTGTAATCCTTTATGCTGTCAGGAACACTGCTCAGCCTTGTTTTCCCATTTCTTTTGCTGATATGAAGGGCCTAAAGATATGTCTTGATCCAGATGCTTCTTGAGAAGGTAGCACCACATTGCCCCCCCACCCACAGTAATGTAGGCACACAGATGGTGGTCAGGAGGAGTCAAAAATGTTTGGGTCATGCAACAGGCTGCAGGTATGGGGCTCTGGCTGGTGGGCAGACAGTTCCTCTGCAACCTACCCTGCAACTGCCCAACACAACCTCAGGTGTCCAAATAGTGATGCAGTGTGTTGCTCAGATGACTCAGATTTTAATTAACTGGTCTACTGTTGCTTGTGCTGAAGTTAGGTCTCTACCACTGGGTGTCTGACAGCACACCCTGGGGCACAGGCCTCACTGTGTTAGGTGAGCAGAGTCATGCATATTTGCACAGGGTATGTAGTGACACGATTAGATTATGGGTTCAGATAGAAGAAAATGTAAGAAAACCAACAAGCCATAAAAATAATCTACACACTTCTCAACAGCCTTAACTGAAATGATACAATTTCCCAGTACATCCTTTTTCTTTTTTTTTTTTGCATATTGCTTTTCTTTCTTGAACGGGAGTCTGGCCAGCTCACATTCCCCTGAAGTGATCCATGCCTCCCTTTACCATCTCCCAATGCATGGAGTACCACTCTCCCACCTCTCACATCTTTGGTTTTCTTACATCCTCATTTCAACACTAGCTGGTGGTCACATGGGAGAACAATATTAGGAAACCTTTTGGTATATTTTTAGCGATGCTCGGGCTGAGGTAGCAATGAGAAGGGAGGAGTGCCAGCCACATGTGACCAACCAGCTGTCTGTGGCCCACATTTTGGAAATCACTGATTCAAGTAACTGGCAATAGATTATGGAAACTTTCCCACTTAGACTGCTATTTCTAATTGACCCCAAACTAAACAAGGCAGGAAGGTCGTCTTGGCTGTAAACAACTTTACGATGTGTGAGCAGTTTTCATCCAGTTTCTTTGCCTTATAATGGAAAAGAAAACTTTATTTGGAAGTGAGTTTCTTTTGTGTCACTTTAGCAATAAGAGCTGCTGGAACATCACTACAGCTTGGATGGAGAGGCTGTGTGGCTGCTGTGTGCTTCTTTCCCAC
The DNA here is from genome assembly GCA_013399135.1 of Heliornis fulica. Lineage (NCBI taxonomy): Eukaryota > Metazoa > Chordata > Aves > Gruiformes > Heliornithidae > Heliornis > Heliornis fulica. The sequence continues at coordinate 122,918 of VXBZ01008385.1, read as the reverse complement.
TCTTGGTAACACTGTGGTAAGTGCTGAGGTCTTGTCCTTCACTGTGTGGAGAAAGGGGAAACCATCAAGCTAGGTCTAGCTCCATAAATCTTAATGTAACAAAAAAAAACACATTAAACGTGAAACTTCTTCCTTCTCCAACCTGCTGTCATGTATATCTGTTGGCTGTGACTTCCAACTCACCTCCTCTCCTGTCTTCTTAATCTGGGAGTATTTTAGGAGCTCATAACTCCATGTCAGCTGGCACCTATTGCTATATATGCATCAAAGGCAGCCGCCCGTTAGAGTTCTGCATGCTTCTGAGGTTATTTAACTGCACATATAAGTAGATCTCACATTCCTTGTATGTCACCCATCTGTGAAATCCCCTGCCCCAGTTTCATCTAAGCTTGTTTTATCACATTCCTTCCTTGCAAGCCCAGCAACCTGCTCTAGTCTTTTTCCTTGTTCCACCGGGAAAGAGGGGACTCTGTCTTTAATGTGTGTTGCCTGGCTTCCTCTGGTTTTCAGCTTGGTTTCTTTTGCTCTCCTTCAGAACATCTATGAGCACAGCTCAAAGCGGAGTCAGGACCTCAGCCATGTGCACCGTGCAGGGTGAAGAAAGACTCCTACATGCTAGTGCCATCCCACAAATCCTGAGACCAATAATTAGCTAGGTCTGCTAGGAACAAGACCCCAGCATCCAGATGACATGGGGAAGCAACCAGAGCATCCCAGCGGGCAACATGCTAGGCCTGCACCATCCCAGTATGAGATTCAATCCTACTTGTAGAGCTGAAGCCTTTGCCAACTTCTCTGCTCCACGTTTACTGCTGCGGAGGTGACAGGCACCACACACCAGCTGTGATGGATGTTGTGGGATGGAGTTCCTGTGTGTTTTGACTAGAGCCACAGTTTGATTCCAAAGAAATGCCCCCAGTAACAATATTTCAACCTCCAGGGAGACTATTTATTTTATTTTATTAGGATGCATTTTGTAAATCACTCAGGTGACCGCAAGTTTCTGTATTTGGATGGCAAATTTATGTTGTGCTGTTAGTTTCAAGGAAACTCAATTGAGTGTGTGGATTTTGGACTCTTGACCTTTAAGCAGAATGAGTTTTTTTAAGCAGAATGAGTTTTTTGAAGTGTGAAGTAGACTGCTCATTTCTGTGAGGTTTACTCTGCTGAATGAAAATGCCCTCTGCAGAGACACAGAAGTGAGGGGTTTGATCCCCTGCATTCATCTCAGTCGATAGTGCCACCCCTCCCAGCCCATTGCCAGTGCTTGGGACACTGTGATAAGCCCTGATGCATTTTCAGTCTTGAACTCTGTGTTTTGTAGTCTCCCAGGAAGCTGGAAAAGGCTTTCCTAGTGCTGGCTCCAGTGAGGAGTGACAGAGTCACTGTCCTCACTAGCTGGGATGAATGGCAAGGGATGTCCAGGTCCTGTTTGAGGACCAGATGGCGTGGGGAGGCCTTCATCACCTTGCCTTGGACCTTGGTAGGGTTGGGACCTGTCCCTCTTCTTCTCCCCTGCCACCCCACTGTCCTTCCCCAGATGTGCCCTGCCTCCCCACACAGCTCTGAATTTCTCCCCCACTCTGTGGCGCACATGCTATTTATTTAGCTTCACTGCTATCTGAGCTTTCTGCTCTGCTAGTTTGATTTCTCACAAACTACAAACTCCTTTGACAAAGGCAGACCATGACAACATGCCTCACTCCTCTTTTCTCCCCCTCCCCCTCCTGTTTTCTGCCAACGGTCAGGTTTGAACTGACATTGGCTGGTTGTAGGTCAGGTTCAAAGGCATCGAGCACTGTCTGAACATCCCCTTGAGCTATCAGCTCATGTGAAAATGAGTAGTCTAGAAAACCTCTGTGACTGCACAGAGTAATCCACTTTATGGGTGAGTTCCTAGGGTTGGCAGACTTCTCATTTAATACGGGGTTCTCATATTTTAGTCTGAAATCCTGCATTCTGTGCTAAAGAACAGGCTTGCTAACTTCCCTGGTATGTTTTCCAGCAGTCATGTAGATTTCAAGCCTGAAACATGGAAAACAGTCTCATCTTAATGCTTTTTTTCATAATTTTCCTTGATTGTCTCAGAGCTGCTTTCTTGGCCTGCAAGCAGAGGTAGGCATCAGGAAGGAGTGGGTACTGGAATGGTAAATGGGGAGCTGCACAGAGAAGTGCTGTGGCAGTGGGGTGGTAACACCTCTATTTTGAACCTGCTGATTTTAAGGGTACTGCCATAGAGCAGCTTCTGAGTATGTTAAATGATTAACCCCCAAATGGGGAGGGAGAGACAAGAACTATAGCCACAATTTGTGGCCACTGTAACTGGTCTCTCCTCCACACACCACCACCCCCCTTTTTTTTTTGTTCTTGTAGTCTTCTTAGGAGTCACTTCCATATATGTCCCCAAATCTGGTGCACACAACCTACGCTGACACCCACAAAGTTCCCAGTCTCTGTGAACGTGTGGATTTTAAAGCCTTTCTAAAACTGAATGTTTAAACAAAGATGAGCTGTTCTGCTGTAATTGTGGGGGAGAAATCTTTCTGCTTGTGTCATCTTTAGCCTGTTTAATTCAGCATCAGCTTGAATGAGGCTACTCTAACTGACAGCAGCCGAGGATCTGGCCTTTTTTTAAGGAACCTGGAGTAAAGGGAAATGATGGGCAGTGGCTTAGAATTCTCAATACCCAGCTCCTGTGTGTTTTCAGTATGCAGCACTCATAAGCCATCACTTGATGAATATGGCCTGAAGTGATGCAGGCAACTTATTGTAATTTTTTCTGTTCTCTGTTCGGATTTATTTCCTAGTCAGTCAGGTGGGACACCCTGTAGATTAAGACTTAGCACACACATTTTTAATCTGTAGACTAGTACTTGAGGTGAAATAGGAATTGCTTTATGTTTCAGAGCAGTAATGGCCTGAATTGCCAGAAATAACCATAATAACAAACTGCTTGTTTCCTGAGTCAGACACATAGTGCAAACAGCCGTAGTCTCGGTGCACCAATGCTTTCCCTGTTTTTTAATGAAAATAACAGGGATTGGGAAACGGTCCAAGAAGAGTTTGTTCCCTTGGCTTGTCTGATATTCTTTTTAAAACTGTCTGCTGCTGTGAAGAAATATAATTGCAGAACCATTTAAAATGCTTGGGTCTTGTGAGAAGAGTGGATGGAGTGTACATAAACATGGGGCTTATACAGCACATAGGGAAACAAAAAGCCATGTGGATGCTGAAATTTCTGTTTTCTGGGAGGTTTCTGGCCGACTCCTAATTTTATTAGAACTATTATATAGAAGCGGACTTTTGAACTGAAAGTCCCTCCCTCACTTGCATGTCTCTCTCAGACATCTCCCCTCTTGTAACTTGGTTTGTCCTGTCACATGTTTCACAAGGACTTCCCAGTGTGGTTTGTTCAGTTCAGCCTTGAGGTGGGGGGCTGGATTGGTGAAGCTTGCCTGCCTTCTGAAGAAGAGTTCACATTGGAGGGTTTATGTGAGTTCCTGTCCATCTTACAGGAAAGTCCTCTCTGACTGCATGTCTTTCCTGTCTTCCTTGGACTTTCTGCATTCCTGTCCTGTATAGTTCATTGGCTGGCAGACTTCCCTCTTCTCATGAACGCATCGATAAAGTACAGGTACAGCCATCCAGTCCTGCCTCCCTGCTGACAGTAGGGCCTAAACTTGTGGCAGCAGTGATGGAGATGGCAATGTGGATGTGTGATGTCAGATGCGTTTATCACTGTAGGACTTGCTCAAGGGCAGGTTTTGGGATGTGGAAATTGACTTCACTGACTTCTGCCAGCTTGAAACAGGAATTTCCTCTTGCTTCATGGCAAACCATGCTAAAAAATAGGTCTGATTCCCCATTAACATGAGTTTGTGTCACACAAACATATACCACTGGTTCTCATAACACAAGTGGCAACTCATGTCGACTGAGACTGAGGAAAGAGAAACCCAAGGAATGAGCCCTCTTGTCAGCTGTCCTGTCAATCGTGATCGGTCAGCTGCTGCTTATGATGAAACTGGTCTTTGGGGGATTTCATTCTGCATGGCTGGCCAGCTGGTATGTGTTTCTGTCTGGATGCTGCAGCCCTGGCCCTCATTTGAGGAGGCAGGCCTTTTGTTCTGTATCAGGCTTCAAATAGTTTGGCATCTGTTGTTTTGTGTTGTCTGCTTGACCATTTGTTGCCTTAGCAAGTTTCTAACCACAGCTCCTAAGTAGTCTGGTCCCCTGTGATGGTTTCTGCTTTAAAGAGTAGAGGTACATGTGTGTTGGCTGTGAACTCCCAAACCCTCTCTCGCTAGAGAGATGAGGTTATTTGCACACAGGAGAGAGAAAGTAGCTACTGGGGTTTGCTTCTGATTAACTATTTGGTCACACTACAGTTTCTTACCATCAGGGCATGTTAGTGGTGAAAGGAACAAGCGGTGTAATCCATACTTCTACTGCTTTGCGAGCAGCAGAGCTGATGGACAGAAAAGAACGGTAGTTATTAGATCCACAGCAATGATTCACAGCCTGGGATTATAGTTTCTGCAATTTGCTTGAGTTTGTACAACCCAAATATCAGATAACATTACGATTTACATTTTCCATGGAACGTTGTCTCAAGAACATATTGATTTGTGCTGCATCAGATTACTGAGGGGTTGGAGAAAGCCAAAGGGAGAATTCTGCTTTTCTGCTGACATTTGAAAAACAGGATTATACAACTTTGCATCTAGCCCTGTGTAACCGTCAGCGACCAGCCTTGGAAAGTCACTTAAGAATGACAATTTTTTAAGCTTTCTTTAAACAGTTAAGAACTTTCTTCAAATACCTTGAAGGCAAGCATTAGTCTGTTCCTGCCCCCTTAGCCGCCTGTAACATGCAGAATGAGGCGGGGGAAAGAAGGAAGTTGGTTGCAATTCACACCCTGAGTTCAGCATCACCCTCTTTCCGCCTCAGAGGAATGCAGACCTCAGTGGAGGTTTGCTCATTCACCTCTTTGGGCTCTTCTTGGTCACCAGCCCTGACTTGAAAAACTGCCATCTTTAGTATCGGTGAGTTACCTGGTACCGGGGTAGTTGCTCAGCAAGGGTGTCTGAGGGTCGAGTGGGATCTGTAGCATGTGGTCCATGTCACATTAATGGGAAAGCAGTCCTGACACTGCACAGCCTGCTACTCCCCCTTCTGTACTGCAGCATGCAATACCCACGCCACACAGTGGTCCTCAGCGAGGTTAATGCTACAGAAACCAGACACTCAATGTTTGATTTTTTTCCCCCAGTATTCGTCTAGACTCTTATATTAAACTCTTTCCAGAAGAACAAGTTAAGTGACTGAGAAGATAAGACCCCTAATGTTAAGGCACCTGCTCAAATGTACCAACTTCTCAGAAGAACTGAGCCTCTGTGTTCCCCAAGAAATACAGTTTTGAGGCAGCAAATACCCTGGGCAATGCAAATGCTCAGAATCTCCTAAAAATCAGGTCGTTCTTAGTTATATGCCTACTTCAGTCATTGGATTTTGGCCTCAGGTCTAACATGTGTGGAAATGTGTGGGGAGGGTGAAGCTGAGATTTATTTTTGTTTAATTTCTCAGCTGCTTTGCTTAGAAGCCACAGACCGCTCTTTGTAAGCATGCAGCTGTGGCTAGTCCATCACACAGTATTTTATTTTAGGATGAGACAAGCAGCAAGTCAACGTAGCTCTTATTGTTACTTGTCTGTCATCCTATGTTAGCCGAATTCAATGCACACAGTGTTTGCCAAGGAGATGTGGCATTAGAACCGCATATGTAGATGAAGGCTCTCCAGATGTGTTGTACTGAAAAGTTCAGAGCCTGGAGCACGCAGCGGTTACTTTTTCTCCCCTTGGAATCTGTATAATTCGATGAGGCACCACAGACTCGATAGTCTCAAAGAAAGTAATAGCCTTTGCCACAGCAGGTCACTCTCTGATGCAATGGGAGTAGACATCCTCACAGTGCTGCACCAGGAGTTATGCAATCTAAAATGTCAAGTTGAAACATGTCCAAGCACTGCTCAAGAAATAGCTGTAGTGTTGAACGCTCAGGTGCTGGAGAGGCTTGGGTACTCGGAGAGTATGGCGGCTCAGCAAAATGACTTTCGACTTGCCTGAGAAAACAAGGGCACTTGCAGAAATTGAGCTATTGAGAGATTCAATTTGTAGGGAAGGAGATGGAAATTACCTAATTGCTTCAATGCACTAGAGGAGGAATTCATTTCCTGGTAGGGAAAACTCTTTCCTTGATTTAATGGTGGTGTTAAATCCCAAGTCTGTCTTCAAAATGGAGAGATGCCACAGGTCTCTCTGGGATCAGAGAAGTCTCCACTTACTTCCTGATGTTATTGTGGGGTAAATTTACCTTCCTTCACAAAGAATGGTGATGTCTGGCTCTTGTAACAGTTAATCTCACCTCTTTTCTTGCTTCCCAGTTCACTTCCTCAGCATACTCCATTGCAAGGACTAAGTGTGGGGACCCTGTGTGAATAATGATTCTGGAGTAAGATGGAGCATATAATCAGCCCAAATTCGATGCTCTCATAATAGATGTGTCTCTTTTGTTTTGTTGTATAGGAATTTTCACGGCTTCAAAGGATTTGCTGGGGTAATGAAACTGCTCCATGGGGAATGGAAGAACGAAACTGCTCCATGGGGATTTTTGCACCTGGGAAGGAATAACCACAAGTATCAGTACAGGCTGGGAGATGACTTGCTGGAGATTAGCTCTGCAGAGAAGGACCTGGGGGTCCTGGTGAATGTTAGGTTGGCCATGAGCCAGAAGTGTGCCCTGGTAGCCAAGGCTAGTGGGATCCTGGGGTGCATTAAGAGCATAGTCAGCAGATAGAAGGAGGTGACCTTCCCCCTCTACTCTGCCCTAGTCAGGCCTCATCTGGAGTCATGTATCCAATTCTGGGCTCCTCAGTACAAAACAGGCTGGGATCTCCTGGAGAGAGTCCAGCAGAGGCCACAAGGATGATTAAGGGCCTGGAGCACCACCTCTGTGAGGAAAGACTGAGTGAACTGGGGCTGGTCAGCCATGAGAAAAAAAAAGACTGAGAGGGGATCTTATCAATGTTTATAAATATCTGAAGTGTGGGAGACAAAGGGAGATGGCCAACCTCTTTTCAGTGGCCTGTGGGGACAGGAAAAGTGCCAATGGTCACAAGTTTGACCACAGGAGGTTCCGCAGCAAAGTGAGAAAGAATTTTTTCATGGTGAGAGTGATGGACCACTGGAACAGGCTGCCCAGGGGATTGTGGGGTCTCCTCTGGAGATATTCAAGACCCGTCTGGATGCCTCCCTGTGCGACCTGCTCTGGGGAACCTGCTTTGATCTCTTGAGGTCGCTTCCAGCTCATACAATTCTGTGATTCTGTAAATAGTGTTTCTGTGATATTTGCTCCTGTATACCAGATATTATAGCAACATCTGTCACTAGAGTAACTATATCCAAGTATTTCAGCTCAGGCATTTGTGTCACCCTTCACCAATTCTTTTGTAGGGTTCACAGAAGTATGGGCAACATTGAATCGCTAAAGAGGAGGGTATGGAGACAAATCACAGAGAGGTCAGCAAAGCCAACAAGCTAAGCTGGGCAGAGCTGGGTCAGAAAACCAGAGGAAAAAGCCTCAGAAAGCCTGAACTTCAGCTCCAGAAACCACTGAAGAGGTGCAATGGACCCTAAAACAGATACATCAACTGTGGCTGCTACTCCACACACTGCTAACTCCTTCTTGGTAGTAGCTGTAACAGAAAGTCTGCTTTTCCTTGGTTTATACAGAAGAAGCAGAGGAAAGGGCTATGGCCCACTCTCAGTAGTCTTGTGGCCCAGACAGTTGCCCATCTTTCAAGTAGCTCTGTGTAGCTTTTTTTCTTATGTTCAATAGCTTCTTTCTAAAGCTTATCTAAGTGTTAAAGGGAACTCAAGCAGTCACAAACCCAATTACTAAAGGGGATTTCAGGAGATGGTAGATTATGGAGGAGGGAGACCATCAAGGTTGGTCCATGCTGTTCAGAAACTAATGTGGTTTGAAGTGGTTTGTGGTGCTCCATGGTGTAGGGCAAAGCAGAGAGAGATATCCCAATGTCCTTCCAAAGCTCCAGCAGCAGCTTGAGCAATTAAACTCTCCAGAACAGAGTTGGTTGCGTTGGCAGATAGGTGCTCACCAATGCAAATAGCTTGGGAAGAATGTGAGGGGAAAAGAGAGATAAACTGTGATGTGTCTCTTCTCCCAAACGAGTTATGTAGGAACGTACTGCTTGGGGGTGGACTGCAAGTAACAGGTTTAGTGTCGAGGAGCTATGGTGACTGTGTGGAAGGAGGACATAAAAACACATTAAATGACATTTAACTTCTAAACTTTTCTTATCCCTTACCTTTACCCAAAGCTGTCCTGAGAAATTAAAAACTTTAGTAGATTCATATTTTGACTTTGCAAATTGAGGAGTGAATTAGGAATTAGAAATAATACACATGATTTTTAATGCCAAGTAGTTGACAACTCACAGTAGTTAAGCATTTTGAATAATCAGTTTTTAAATTCATTGTGTAAAAATTTGTTCTCACAAACAATCCCTGAGGCCATTAGGAACTTCATAGATAAATTCATAGTGCGAACTATTTGTTTACAGATAATTTCTTTAAATAAAGAATCCAGAGTTGATTTAAAGAGAAAACAGCTATCCTGTAGTGAATTATTTGCTCATCTCTGTTTTTGAGACGTCTCATCTCCTCCTGTAGATTTCTAAGCCTTTATGCATGAGTCACTAGTGATATAATGAAACAAGGGATTTGCATGAAAAAAAATCCTCAATCTTTTTAAAAAACACATTTCATCACTTCCTCTGTGCTTCCAGCTTTTCTCTTTATGCTAAATCAGGATAGAAAAAAAAATATATAGACTATATAACTAACGATATCCCATGCCATTGTTTGTTTCTGCCAAACATTCATATTCTTAATGATGTTATTTTTGAAGCTGTTACTGATCAAGAGATTTTAAAATAATTTTTCACCAGCAACAAGTACGATGTTTTAGGGACCTGTTTTTGAGAGTTTGATTTCTACAACAAGGTTTCTCATCAGCTCATCTTTAAAAAAATTATAATGTGTGATTTTAATTCTTTACTAAAGTATCTTTTTTTTTTTTCCCCATGGGAGATGAACAGTAACTTGTTCTGCAGTTGTCTGCTTGTATAGCTTCTAACTGCATGTCTTTTGTAATGATGTGCTGTGCATACCATGCATGGATCCAAAAAACCAATAATACAGTAAACTGGAGAAAGATGATGACTGACTTAAGAGACCTATTATTATTACTACACTCTGCTACTGGCATACCGGCACTACAGTTTTCACCAGGTGTTCCACTGCTATCAGTATCTCTTAGATAAGCTTTAAATAACCACTGGAAAAACGCTCTGGACAGCTTTATGAAGATAATAACATCAATTAAATCATGATTCTTTGTGGAAGAAACCCTTAGCAAACCATGGGTGAAAATATCTCAGTGAGATCCCTCAGTTGGGTATACAGAGGCAAACTGAGCGCCTGGGCAGGATTAATGGGGCCCTTGTTGGGCTGCAGCTGGCATCATGCCCCAGCAGGTGGGCAGGATTCAGGACACATGTCTCCATTGGCCTCCTTGCTCCTTCGAGTCTCTCACTCATCCTTCTGGCAGCTGGAGGGGGCTGCCCCGCTGCTCCCCCCGCNTGGCTGTTTATGGGAGATGAGGAGAGCTGTGACCCAGGGATGGACAATAACAGTGTGCTGATGGGGTGCTTCTGGGCAAGACAGGCGAATGCTCCTCTGGCATAGCACGCCCTGCCTCGCTGATTGCAAAGATTTATTTACTAATTTTCACAGGTTCTTTCTTTCTTTCTTCCTTCCTTTCTTTCCTCCTTTGCTTCCTGCTTTCTTGCTTTCTTGCTTTCTTGCTTTCTTGCTTTCTTGCTTTCTTGCTTTCTTGCTTTCTTGCTTTCTTGCTTTCTTGCTTTCTTGCTTTCTTGCTTTCTTGCTTTCTTGCTTTCTTGCTTTCTTGCTTTCTTGCTTTCTTGCTTTCTTGCTTTCTTGCTTTCTTGCTTTCTTGCTTTCTTGCTTTCTTGCTTTCTTGCTTTCTTGCTTTCTTGCTTTCTTGCTTTCTTGCTTTCTTGCTTTCTTGCTTTCTTGCTTTCTTGCTTTCTTGCTTTCTTGCTTTCTTGCTTTCTTGCTTTCTTGCTTTCTTGCTTTCTTGCTTTCTTGCTTTCTTGCTTTCTTGCTTTCTTGCTTTCTTGCTTTCTTGCTTTCTTGCTTTCTTGCTTTCTTGCTTTCTTGCTTTCTTGCTTTCTTGCTTTCTTGCTTTCTTGCTTTCTTGCTTTCTTGCTTTCTTGCTTTCTTGCTTTCTTGCTTTCTTGCTTTCTTGCTTTCTTGCTTTCTTGCTTTCTTGCTTTCTTGCTTTCTTGCTTTCTTGCTTTCTTGCTTTCTTGCTTTCTTGCTTTCTTGCTTTCTTGCTTTCTTGCTTTCTTGCTTTCTTGCTTTCTTGCTTTCTTGCTTTCTTGCTTTCTTGCTTTCTTGCTTTCTTGCTTTCTTGCTTTCTTTCATGTATTGAATGTCAAACAGCTACTAATGTCTCACTGCAATGATCCACCACCTGGTTTCTGGTGGGTTGTGCTGGACTTGCACGAGAGGCTCTTGGGCTGCAGAGGACTCTGTGCTGCGACCAGCAGCTCTGCAAGAGGCTTCTTCTGCACAAAATGTGGGGATGGGCACTGACATATAGCTGTGGTGGGGTCAGAGACTTTACTCTCCTTGCTTCTTCTCTGTGCTCTTTGGAGAGTTGCCCCGACTCAGGGCTAACATCAGCATATATGTGGTGGTTCCTCACTTGTGGCAGGGCATGGCCTGGCATAGCACTGTGGGAGGCTGGGCTGGCACTCACTGGCACCAGCTGCACAGGAGGCCACATCTCCTTACCCTGCCTGTCCAATCCCAGTGGAAGAAGGTTAGTGTGGACAGCATGGGCTGCCTGTTTCCTAACATGCCCACTGGATTGACAGTGGTGAGGCGTGGTGGAGTCCTGTCTCTGTCTGGGGCTGACAACCTGAGGGCTTTACCTAGTGTACAGAACTTAGCACCATCCCTCCAGGGATGTATGCACTCTGATATTTACCCTTTACCCTTCCTAGGATAGTCATGGAAGTGGGGCTCACCATCTGGGTAATCCCCTGGGTTTCTTTGTCCTTGGGTCCCCTGCTGCAGCCACAGAATGAGACTCAAGTCCAATCAGCTTCTCTGTGTGAAGACATTCAAAGCTGATGGCCCATTGGTGAGGGTGGCATGGGCAGGAGCAGGTTCCCCTCGACAGTGATGTCCTTCTGCTTTCCAGCAATTTATGGAGAGATGCTTCCTTGCCCAGCCAACAGCCCACCTGCCAGGGGTGCAGACCACTTTCTCACACCTGCCAGTCAGTAATTAATGGACAGCTGGAGCTTGCACAGTGAGCAAGTGACAGCAGTGGGGTGGAACCCCAGCTTTTCCTGCTCTGGATACTACAGTCCTATGGCAACAGGAAAAGCATTGACAAGCTGCAATCTTGTTTCAGGTCTCATGTGAACATTGAGATGCGGAGCTGTGGAAAGAAGATTTGTGAACCAGAGAGCATTGGTGGAGAAAGAGGAGAGGACGTAATGGGTGGAATGAGACTATCCGAAATGCATGAATAGCTGTTCCTGGTGGGTACAATTACCAAAGTTATTGCTTCATTTATATTCCTTCCACACCTAGATGAGTGCTCAGTGGCTTCATGGTGGCCCCTCCAATGTCCTGAGAGTTGTCCGTTTGCTAGCTTCCCCCGGGAATAAATAAAACCAAGCGGTTAACGTGGAGTTGTGGCTATCTGAGGAATGCCACTTTTGTGGGAAAAAACTCACGTTAATGTGTGTGGACAGCGAGCCAGCAGTGAAGCCAAAGTAAGGAATAATGGTGCCTTTAGAGCTTCTTTTCCAAATCCCTGCCATTAGGGTTTTAAGTTCTGAAAGGAGCTTATTGCTTTCAGGCAGGACTGTTTTACCACAAGAAAATTGGAAAGAGAAGGAAGAAAGAAGAGGGGAGGGGAGAGAAAAAAAGGAGTCCTACATTGTATAAAAACAATTGGGATTTAGTGGAAAGTGGAATTGGTTACTAATGATCTGTGGCTAAGAGAGCTTTAAACACATTCAAACTCCAGCCTCTGTGATGATAATACTCAGTGGGTGAGAGGAAGGCAACATGAATGTCAGCAGAGTAGGAAAGTCCTGCCGCAGCATGGTGTGACTGCTGCCCTGGTTTCACTGCTCAGCCGGAGCCTGACTGCCTGATGTCCACTGGGTACCAGTGATGTAGTCCTACAGTAGTGATTAGCAACTGCTTTCCTGGCTGCTCCTTTTGGAAAAGCAAGTGAACAAAATCGTATCTAATATTTCTTCATTCCCCTTGGAGTCCTGTTGAGAGTTCATTTGGAAGGGGTTGCAAGGAGCCACCCCTGCAGCAGGGATGGGTAGGCTTTACCGCTGCAGGAACTGCTGGATAAAATCCTATGGCTTGTGTTACACAGGAGATCAGGCTATGTGACTATTGCAGCAGTTTCTGGCCTTAAAATCTACGTCATTGTCGGCTTCAGCATGTCTGACTTAGAGTCTAGAGGTGGTAACACAGGGGTTTTTTTGGTGAAATGCTGACATTTGACTCTTCTTGCTGCCCACTAGTTGTGGCTGTAGTTTATTCTACTCAGAAGAATTCATCTTATGCACTGGGTTCATACAAACTGCTTTGTTTTTCAGTTTGTCTTAAATATTTATAAAGCCAGGTACTAGTGTTGTGGCCAGAGTTTCTGTGGGCAAAGATCGCTGACACAGTCCTTTGCACCACATGTCTGTGAGATATCTCTCTCACCCTCTAAGTGGAGTACATGCCCTGTACCACCCTTCTGAGAAGTGGGTCCTGAGAGTGTCCTCCACTATCCCAGCGTCCCTTCAGCCAGTCCCAGAACAGTAGGAAGAGCCATCTTTCTGAGGCCATCATGTTCCCTACCTGCAAATGTGTCATGTAGCAGTAAGGAAGGTGAAGGTGTCTCCTTTCCCAGTTCTACAGGTGGGCATGGCTGCTGGACAGGGCTAAGTACAAAATTTGGCTCATGTTATCGTGTCAGACACTGCATGACTCAGATAGGGGAAAAGCTCATGAATAGGTCCTAGTATCACTTCCCACCTTGACATGCTCCTCAATCCATTCCCAAGAACTGAAGACATCTGGAGTAACTCTGTTTTTCTGTCTGTGTGTATGTCCAGGGCTCAGCCCTGCAAGGCGATGAGGTTGGCTGTATATCATGAGCCAAAAGAGAAAGAATACAGGGGTTAGGTAACCAGGCTCCATTTGGAGCCTCTCATTTTATTGCTTCACTAGAACATTTTCTAAGTTTGATGACTTCAGTCACAGGCTTCTTTGTTTATTTCCTCTGCTGCTAAACTGTGATTTCTGAAATCACTCCCTGTTGGCCGTTTTATAATTCTCAGCTTCCCTAATAACCTTAATTTTCTGTCCCAATTTTCTTCTTCAGTGTTAAGACCTGCTGTATTATTTTTCTTTGTAAATTGGAAACTCTTCTGGAGGAGCTCTTTTTAGTAGAGTGGCAATGGTGAACTGACATATCCTAATAAAATCCTGTGCTCATATACTAAGGTTAGATACTAAGGAAATTTGAAAGAGGTGTAAAACAGTTTTCTATTCAAACAACGAAAAACCTTTTGTCTTCACTGATATTGTATAGGAAATTCCACAGAAATAAATAGTATGGTCATCTCAATCTACAGCTTCTGATCTTGTTTGTTCACCTGAATTATTAGGGAAGGAAAGGAGGAATACATTGCATAAATTTTTTAATGGAATTTTAAAAATTATATAATTTTTAAAAATATGTCAAAGAATTCAACTATATGAACCAGTAGACACCGAACAGTATTTCAGTCCTCAAGAAAGCACTCTTGCTGGAAAATCTCTTCTTTAAGATGTCTCAAGATGTCTTGTATTGCTTGCAATACAAGAATTTATAGCTCATTTAAGTGCATTTTTTTTCTTCTCTTGGCCACTCCTGGTCTAAACTGAGACAACTTCCTGAAGACTGATAGTATTACGATGACTTTGAATTCTTGCGAAAAGGGAGCTGGAAACTATGAATCCATCTAGTGCTTTGCTCAGGTGAAGGTCCCTATTTTAAATTGACTCCTAAGTCTGTAATCAATACATTCATGAGGTAAGCTGCATGTGTATGATTAATTATTTGTACCAATAACTCAAAAGAGCCCAATTCAAGGACTCTGGACCTGAAGAGGTAGATGCTGAACAACACAAAGTCCTTGCACTAGAAAACAGGCACTTCAAATATTGAACAAGATGTGCCAAGTGGTACAGATGCCACATCTGTGAGAGCCATCACTTTCTGTTTGCTTTACATCTAGCTCTTACAAGCTTCATTTGACACACTCTGCTTCTTGCAGTGGATAGACAGCAGTCATTTCCGATCCACTCACTCCACGTCATTCATGAGCTTTCAGAACTACATAAAACATTCCATAGTTTATTATAGTTTCTTTCTTTCTGAGCTTTTTCCACCTTAAATTTATCACTTTTTTTGAGATGCAGAGACCTAACTAGAAAAATATTCAAGCTGCAGATGAACAGAGTCATGATTAAGTTTTTGTTTTTCTTTTTATTCCTGGCATTTAAGTTGTGGCTTGTCTGACTGGTGCTGAGCATTGAGGTGATACTTCCATGGAGCTGTCTATCAGAACCTCAGGCTCTCACTCCCAAATGGTAACTGTCAGCTCATAGTCCCTCATTTTATTTCAGTGTGAAGGGTATTTGTCCCACTGCAAGGACAGACCTTCTGTTTCTTGTCTTCTGGCCAATTATCTATTCCTACCAGGTCCTTCCTGCTTATCCAAGGCTTCTAAGTTTCTTTAGAAATCATTCATGGGAGACTTTGTCAAAAGCATTTTGAAAATCCAGTTGTACTTTACTTGACTGTCTCTCCTGACCCATATGCTTGTTAACTTCAAAAAACTAATGCATTTTAAAAGACAGAATTTCCCACTACAGAGCTTACATTGGCTCTCCCACATAGATTGCATTTAGACACATATCTTAGGTAAAGTCTGCCCTTTGTGGTAGCTTTTACAAATTTGTGTACTAGACTTACTAACTTGTAGGCCTTTCTGAGTCCTCCTTGGCATCATGTTTTGCAAGCCTTCAGTGTTCATGATGCCCACAACACTGATGTGGGAGATCACATAGCCTTATTAGCGACACAGCTATTACCTTCTTGGGTTTTCTCTGAGCTCTTGGCTAAATACCATTCAGTCCAGGCAACTTGTTAGCATTTACACTGATGTTAAGATAGCCCCTTCACAATCTCTTATGCTTCAGATGGATCCTGTGTAGCATTGCCTTCTGAAAAGGCTTCTAGTGAGGCAACATCCTCAGTTTCTTCTACAGTAAGCAGAGATACAAGTGCTAATTCTGCTTTCCAGCAACAGCTTTGCCCTCTCTGAGTACTCAACCTGGCTGTCAGTGGGCTTCACAGACAGCCTGGCAGGCTTTTTGCTCTGATGTGCTGAAAGAGGAATTTAGTATTACTTTTGATTGCTCCAGCCAACTGTTCCTCAAACTCCCTTTTTTTTTTTTTTTTTTTTCTGGTCTGCCTAATTATATTTTTGCATTTAATCTGCCAGAGTTTATGATCCTTTTTATTTTCTTCATTTGGATACAGCTTCTGCTTTTTGAATGATGCCTTCTCAATTCTAATAAACGCTTTTACTTCCCAAATCTTTAGCTCACTGCTCCACCATGCCTGCTTCGTTTTATTATTTCTCATCTTTTTCTTAACAGACAGTATGTACCAAAGCTCTGGTTTCAGTAGGATGCTTTTTGGTAGTCATTGTACTGCCATAAGGATTTCATTCTCTCAGCTACCTCTTTTAGCTTCTTTTTTTAAATGAGTTTCCTCATTTTCATATACTTCCATTGCTCAAAGTTTAGCACAGCTGTGGTGTGTTTTTGACCTTTGCCGATCCAGAGAGAATAATGCATCTAAGTATGTTATGGTCACTGCTCTTGAAATGTGAAAGGTGCTTTTCCTGTAAAATTTTGACCCAGAACCTATATTGACTTCAGTACCATGACACAAAGTATTCTGAAAACCTGAGATCAGCAGAATTTATGGTAAACAGGAAATAGCTCAGATACTTCAACCAGTATCAATGGGATTGATTTGAAGGTTAAATGGTAGAAGAGGTTTAAGAAATTATTTTCAAGTATAAAATTGCTATGGAATTTGTTACAGACCAGGAAAGAGGGTAGCATGAAGATGGATTGGCTGAGGATATCACTGGAGGTGCAGAGCAGTGGTGAGTTTAATAAGATGCGATGGTGTGACTGCAGGTGGTATCATGAACAAGCAGAGGGGAGCAAACGGTGGACGAGGAAGGTAATTTTGGTAGCAGTACTTGGAATGGATTTGAAAGGCAATCAAGAAATATGGTTGCAGGGTGTGTCACGAGGAGAAAATATGGCTATTCTCCATCCTAACTCCTTTATGCAAAGAAAACTTCCTTTATTCAAACTGGTCAACATCCTGGACGCATTTGGACAACTGGTCCCCTCTCTGAACCATACACTCATACATTAAAAAACAATTCAAATCTTATAAAATGTTAAACTGAGTAATGCATGATAGAAATTAAGGACTATAAATTGTGAGTAGGGCTGATAGCCTTGAAAATATACCAGAATACTGAAATGTTATGTGATTACTTGTGCCATACTGCCTAGAATATCCTCCAGCAAAAGGCAAATTAGCAGAAAAAACTCAGGTCAAAAATGGTAGCAGAAGGCTAATCCTTCAATTAATTAAATCATTGCAGATGAACCTTCTTTATGCAAAGGGAGCAGGTAATTTTACGTTACTGTTTTGCACATGTGAGCTTTATTCACTGAGGAAATGTAATCATCAGTCCAGGCAGTACTTTCTTCCTTGACTCCCAGCCTCTATTTTAGAAATGAATGTGTGCAGAATGGATGTGTGGTAGATATATTCTTTTCCCCTGATTTATTTGGTCCCACACACGCTGAATACATCAGGCATTAGTTTAAGTGTGCCTTTCTGGGTAACCGTGGACTGGAGGAATATTGAACTTGGTATAATACGAATCTCTCAATAAATAAAAAATCTCCTACTAAATCTCCCTTTATAAAGGCTGAGAAGAGAGATCTGTAGCATTCCACCTGTGTATGAATCGATTTCAATCAGCCTTTAGGAGGTTTGAGGCTGTGTTAGCTGTAGGATAGCATAGCGCAGCAGCAAAACTGCCCTCACGTCCCTTATTGACAGGTTTGCTATGAAACATGGAATATTCAGATTGAGGAGATTCATCCCAGTACTGCAGACACCCAGCCCTGTTATATTCACTTCAAGTCTATTGTAATGCTGTCTGCAAGCACACCAGCATCCCCATAACAAGATGTCAACAAGACACCAACTTCTCCAGATAACCATTTTCTGGAAACTAATTAGCTCTTTGGGGGAGTGAGATATTTTCTGGTTACTCTATTTTAGAGCAATTTCTGTGTTTAGGAAAATGGGCCAACTTTCCCATTTCAGAATCCTCTGATTCAGATATATGCAAGGTGAGAGGTTAGAGGCCTTGTTGTTAATGAGAGAGGCAGCCTCTGATTTTTACACTAATTGAAGCATTTACATTTTTCAGCAGAACTAAAACGCAAAACTAACACATTCCTTGGAGATTTATAGCCCCTCGATGGATTCTTCTATCCTCTCTCCCTTAATTATACCAAATTATCTGAAGTCTCATGAAGAAGAAAGAAATTAATATTAATATACCATTTAGAATATAGTTGAAAATGCAGTAGAAAAATGCAGGCAATAATAATGATAAAGAGGGTAGATTTGGAATTTATAATCTTTCTTCTCTTCATTGCAGCTTCCTTATACTAGAGTAGGCCAGGAAAAATCTATCTTGCACCCATTTAGCAGAGCAAATTTTGTCCTGTTCTGACTTCCAGTTTAAAAGTAAAAGCTTTGTAAATTAATGCTCTGTCTGTTAAATGTAAAATTTTGGCTTTTTACCTTGATCAGAAAAAAAATTAAGGATAAAGGAAATTGGGTAACTTTTTTCTGAAGAGTTTTTGTACATGGGGAGCAAATGGACAAGTAAGACTCATCACTGGAGACCAAACAGAAAAATAGCAAGAAGAAAAAAGCAGCCGTAAACTAGACATGAAATGAAACAGAAATTACAGTTTATGGTGAAAGAAAGGAGGGAATGACTGTTATCTAAAAAGCAAACAGTGGGGTCAAATTAATCAGAAGCTGCAAATGTCGAATCCATATGTATGAGTCGTAGGTCAGAGGAAAGGGTCTGCTTGCATGAAAAGAGACAGAGAGGTGCCACAGGGAAGGGTAGGAGAATATCACTTTGGGTGGCGAGACCAAAGTGCCTGACAAATCTCCAGTTAGCCACTGACAAACTGCTGATGGTGAGTTACAAGTTTGTAATTGGCCTCTGCTGCTCAGAGAAGGTTCCCATTGGCTGCCCTGGGTTCCTTGCTCTCAACTCCAGGGCAGTGGCTTTGTGCTTCCAGTGTCCTGGAAGTCAGTAGTTAGAAGCTAATAAGCAGAGAAGAGGCTTAGTTTTGGTTTAGAAGTGCCCTAAGTTGGAAAATCACCCTGAGAGCAGTCCTTAGCAGTGGGATAACATTTGTACTGAAGGAAACATAAGCCCAAGTTCAGCATTAAAACCAACTATAAATCTGAGACCCATAACCACTTCTTCCTCTTGTTTTGTCTAAATTTGTGGGGTGTTTCCACTCCCTGAGAGAAGCCAGAGACTTTCAGAAGACCCACCACCTGTGAGAAGCATGGTTTACTATTGCCTTGGTGTTACTCTGTTGGATGCATTTAGAACTAGGTTACCCCATGAAAGTAATGTTTGGTTTTCCAAACAACATTTTGTGTCAAAAATGTAATTCGTTAAAGGCAGAAGGGATATAGACTAACCCCCTACTCTCCTATTTTTATAATCCCGTTCTTTCTCACTGTCTTAATACGTTGGCAGGTTGCTGTAAGGGTGGAAGACATCAAGCAAAGTGAAGCCCATCTGCAAAGCCATTGCATATGGCATCACATATTGGGCTTGAGGATAGATTGTGGGAGAAAAGGCTGTCTTATTAAAAAAAATACAACAAACCAACATCAGAGGATGATATTAAAAATAGTGAACAGACTTGAGATCATCTGGGAACTAAAAAAGCCATTTCGCTGCTGCTTTTTAGCTTGAAAATAGCCTTTACTGTTTTTGTAACACTCTGCCTGCTCTGTTTGCTCAGCTTTCAGAGGCTGAGGATATGTTTGTAAGAAGCATTGAGGCATAGAACTACGTCTAGAAAGACATTGAAGCTGTTCACTGTCAGCATCCGTTACATGGGACTGGGCATATTTGCCATTGCAGGTGGCTTACCTCCATGCTGTCTCGAGGTAGTAATACACAGACACGAAATGGAGGGTGGCATGGACTTGCAGATGGTCCACGTGTGCAGAATTGCACCTGGGGAAGTGCTGCACAGGGCTGTGCATTGCTGGTACAACTGCCTCACTGCACGTGGTGGCTTTGGGTTGTTGCATACCAGTACAGTTGTAATGTAGCTAGGGTATGTTGAGTGTTGGGTGTTTCAGGTTCATTTTCAGTCTGGAGCATCTGTCAAAGCAGTTTGTGTTTCTCAGCCTTCTCCAACAGACCAAAATTTTGGGAAGGAGCACCAGGTCCTGATGCAGTGCTTTGTTGTTCTGTTCAACATAGTGACATTCAGTGTCAGGTGGAGCAATGTTGTGATCCCGCTTCCTTGGCTTTATTTAAATGAGAAATTGAAAGCTAAACCAAAACAAAGTATAAGGCTAAGGATGTTAGTAGTAGTTACAGATTTTTGGTGTAAATGTGTGTTTTGAATAGTTACCAGCGAGTATGTGACCTTTAAACATAATGGGATGGGGAAACTAGAATTTATTTTATTTAGCCTGATGTAACAATTTAAATGTTACAGATTGCAAGAACATTTGCAATCCACCATTGAGAAACAGTAATATGGATAAAGCACTGGACTGGGATTTCATTCTAGACATAGCTGTAGACTTTATACATTAATTTTTCCAAGAAAATTACCTGGCCCTCATAGCCAAGGTTTTCTTATCTCTGAACTGAGAATGATAATCCCACAATACCAGTCTGTGACAAATACATGAATATTACTCATATTTACTGAACAGTTTGAGATTAAATTTTCTCTTGTCCAGTTATTTCAGAAACTGTTACCAAGAAAACCTGACTAAAGAAATGAAAGCTGTTGCATGACATGTGTAATGTGAATCAGCTTACAGATTCTAGACTGTTGAATGCCCCAGAATGAGAAATTAAAATAATTTGTTTAAATTATTGAACAACTAATTGCTAAAAGTATTGTATGACCAAAGACACTTCTTACTGACTTCATAATCACTGAAAAGTTCTGCAGCAGTCATAAAAAATGATTCATCTTACTTACATTCCTCATTAATTTTATTCATTAAGTAAGAGATATGAGGCTAAAATGAGACATTTTTATTATTAAAACTATAATTTGATTTCCAAATACCTTTTTGTTTTGTTCTGTAGCAAACATTTTATGGATTGCTTTCTTGTTCATTTAATGAACAGCAAACTCTTCTGCAAACTGCCACAGAAGAAAATAACATATATGAGAGGATGAGGAAAGAAATAAACCAGCACATGCTGTAAATCGAACAAAATAAATACAAGGCATCTATGTGTGCCTTTTATTACATGTATTTTTCTGTATTGCTCTGGGTGAAAAAAAAAAGTCTATATTTCTTCATGTGAATTATGTTAAGATACTGAATTCCAGAAGCTGCCTGATACCTTTTCTTAATTTGGTAAAACAAGGAATGTCTTTCTTTTTGTGTTCTTGTTTTCATTTCCTTACAGCTATCTCCTGTGCGTCACATACCGTATCTGCTGCGGTGCTCATCTGCAAAAAAAAAGTGCCACATGTGTGTTCACGATGGTCTGATTGGGAAAGACTTGCTTTCCTTCCCCTTTCTGCAGATCCCAAAGGCCACATTTGTCATACAGTCAGTTTGCTGTGAGTGTGTAATTAAATGTAAAGCACTTTGGGATGCTCAGCTGTATAAAGTATTGCTATTGAAATGCAAGCTGTTTTTCTGCAGACAAACGCAAAAGGAAAAAACCAAATAAACAGACACAAAAAAAAAAAACCAACCCAAAAAAACCCAAACAAATGAAAAGGTTTCTAGGGATAAAAATGTGAACACTGGTAGATAAATAAAACATTAGAAAGAAAGGAAAATACTTCCGGAAAACAAATCAATAAGATAAAAAAAAAAGATTTATTTGAGAAAGTTGACAGGCTTGCAGAAATTTCTAGCTTACAAGCTATTTACAGAGAGAAAATATGATGAATCAAGACACAATCATCAAAGTAAAAAATGTAGGTATTAAAATTTTAACTCTGACTTGTAGAGAGTCCAAATCTTTTCCTCTGTGACATAAATTTGCACAGGCAGTAGAAGCTTCCAATTATAGAGTTTCTTCTGTATTTTGCATCCTTGGAGATAATGTTTGTCCTTTTGTAAAATGAGTGTGAGATTCTGTTCTCCTCAATATATGACTGCTACATGACATATTGGGAACTAGAATTACTCATAAAACACAAAATTAAGGCTTAACTAGCTCATCACAGAATCACAGAAAGTCAGGAGTTGGAAGGGACCTTGAGAGATCATCCAGTCAAACTCCCCCGCCCAAGCAGGATCATCTAGACTAGATCATGTAGGAACATGTCCAGATTGGTCTCGAATGTCTCCAGAGAAGGAGAATCCACAACCTCTCTGGGCAACCTGTTCAAGTGATCTGTCACCCTCACAGTGAAAAAGTTACTCCTAATATTCACATGGAACTTTCTATGTTCCCATTTGGAACCATTTCCCTTTGTTCTATCTCTGGCCAACACTGAGAAGAGCCTGGATCCATCCTCCTGTTACTCACCCTTAACATATGTCGATAGATAGTTTTATCTATTCACTGAAAAATGACATTTTTGCCATGATGAAACAGTGGCTGGATTTACCCTGAGTTGTGTTTAGGCCATGGACTAGACCCCAGGTATGCAACTGTTCAGGTAAATATGCTCACCATAAGGTTGAGGAAGTATAGGCATAATCAGGTACTTTTTCTGTCTATTGGTTTTGATGGTTCATGTCCAATGAACACGTCCAACAGAAGAGGGAGCTGCATGGTGATTTCCCCATCGAGAGGACTGTCCCAGCTCTTGCACTGGTAGGTAGGTAGTCAAAAGCAAGTATCACCATATCCTACTCCTCACTGTATTTGAAAAGGGAACCTGTGTTTAAAACCAGGGACATTCACCTGCACTTTCCTCTATTCTGGTTGTTTCAGGATGCTGGTCCATCTTCTCATTACCCTCCTCAGCAGCTGTTATGATCCCTGAAAGATCTTCTGGGGGAGTTTCTGTGTTGAGGAGGCAAGGAGTGGCTTTTGAAGCAGGGCAGAGGCACATGTTGTCTTCTGAATACAGCTGTGCTGAGCGTCTCTGTTTTTTGTTGTTTGGTTGGGTTTTTATTTTGCACTGGGAATGTCTGGAATGTAAGTAAAATTCTAAACTAAACAATTTTGGTTAAACAGATAATTATGGGTAAAGCTCTGTATTAGACTCCTGGCTTTTTTTCAGCCTTCAGTGATGACCTTTCACCAAAATCAATGTTCTGAAGGTCCTGGGCAGCTTTAGTTTTGGTAGCTTTCTTGCACTTGACCCTACTAACTCCTCTTACCATCTCTCAGTGGGTCCATGCCAAACTGAAACTAACAGGTGGATGGTGGGTCTCCTTATAAAATATTCATGCTTCTCAGTTTTGGATCATGTGTTGGAGGTGAAAAAATGTTAGTGCAACCTGCCTAACAATTTTCTAGTTATCCTCTGCACTTCAGTTATTTCTGACAAATGTGTCAATTCAGCTAGTCTTAAAAGTCAGATTTAATGATAACTAAGTCAGAATACATAGCAACAAATATTTCCATGCCTGGAAGACTTTAGAGCAAGAAGATGGACTACCCTGTTGTGTTTTGCATAACTTGGTCAGTTTGGGCTAAAATGACTCCTGAAATTCGATAGTTAGCTTGAATAATGGTGTGCACTCGCAGTTTGCTACTAGGTATCGGTAATTGTTTCAGCTAGACCTGGAAAATTCCAAATGTTAGTTTTGTGTTTCCCCTTTGTTTAGAGAAATAATGTGGTGTATTTGATTTCATGAGACACATAACTATAACCTATTAAGAAAATAAGTCTTGCTGATCACTTTGCTTCTCCCTGGACTGAAATGCAGTGGGAAGATGGTAAAAGGCCTCAGACGAATTGAAATTAGAGAAAAAGAAACACGCTTGCACTATTGAAACCTTGAACCACAGAAGATAGTTTTTAAAGGTGCTTTATTGTTCATGTGTTTCTAATAACCTTCTCATTTCATCTTATTGTGAATAAGGGAAGATGATGTACTGCCATGAATGCTAGTGCATGGTCTAAGCTCCAGCTTTCATTATTACTTCCATTATCACAATGGATCTTCATTGCCCTGAATTGCTAACATTCTTATAGGAACGATAAGACTAGAATGGCTCTACCTGTCATTCACTGATGTGTGAATCAACAATCAAATGATTGATCAATTTTTCTGCGCTTCAATAGCTTCTTTCAAGCCACACATCCTGAGTTACTGTATAAAATGCTGCAGTTTCAGCTAAGTTTTCTAAGGGATAGGCAAAGTAAATTAGGCAATTAGACCTAATCTTAGATTTAAAAATTGAAAATCCATCAGTGTCTCTATCTTGCAAAGAAAATACATTTCAAAATCTGAACAGAAAAAGTATCCTTACAAAAGAAAACTGTAGACCTGACAGCCTGCCTGTGGATGGCTTTTACGAATTTCTAATATGTTTTTCTTTTGTTATGTTTTTTAAAAAAAAATTGAACCCTGGAAGCTTTTAAGAAGGAGGAGATTTGAAAGTGGAGCAATAGGAAGTGCTAAATATTTTATTAGTGATTTATGAAAACATGTTTTTGCTTTATTCCTTTAATAGAAAAAATCATGACAGTTAGCAAAATGATGAGGATTAATGTATGAAAATGTATTGCATGGTATCTTCTGAGCAATGCATTTATAAACAATTTCTCTTTTTAAAAAATTTTATGTCAAAATGTATTACAAGAAGAGTAGCAAATTATTGTAGTCAGATCAAACTGAATACACAGAAAACATGAGTTTTTCTGTAATGTATGCTGTGCCCTGGCTGAGATCACCCAGTCTGGATCTAGTTGCCTCTCTAACAGGAATGTCATTTTTATTCCCTTCCCTGGTTTAAACCAAAGAGGATAGCAAGTGAACCTCTGAAGAGTTTAGTCTAGGAAAAACCCTTCCTGATTTAAATTAGGTTACATCCAAAATCCATTTTTCATTCTATTTAGTCCTTTTTGCAGCTGGTGAACCCATACCCTTCATGGTCTACAGATAATGATTTACTTTTAAACACTGATAGGACCAGAGTTGTATGTCCTTCCTGATCTGTCAAGACTAAGAAACAATAGAGAACTGCTGAAGAAAAAAACAACAACCCAAACCCAAAGACAAACGACAAAAGTGAAACAGAAACCATCAAAATAGAAAGGTTGAGGCAAAGGCTGGGTAACCGTTCTAACAAGCTGACGGGAAATCACTGTGTTTTATGCTCTGAGGGCTCCATCCAAGTTTCACCAGTGGCAGTAGAAAGGCTTCAGTGGGCTCTGATACAAACCTAATTCAGCCAATTTTTTGAATGATTTCTTCATTTTTGTGGCACCGGTCTTGTTGCTGAGCAGGCATGAGGAGGAAGGGGACGAGGGGAGGCCAAAGGAAAGTCGACCACACAAATGTAATGTTGGAGGCATTAGACTGCATGGGTCTGTTCAGCCTCCACAAAGGACCAAACTTATTCCCATGGAAACCAATGTTCTAAGATGAATAAGTAGCCTGGCTCTCAGCAGCTCCCTTTCCTTTTTCTCTTTTCTTCTTTCTTGGGATGTTTTGTTGTTGTTTTTGGTAAAAGGAAAGAAAGAGGCTCTTCACCTCCAAGCAGCTTGAGAAAAGACTGGCAACATTCATTCCACTAATAAGCTGGCAATTAATGCAAAAAAGGAATGTCCTGGATTTCTCAAACAGAAGTATTTTTCAACAGGAGCTAGTCAAGATGTTGATGAGGTTTTGTTTCTCCTTTTCTTTTTTTTTTTTTTTTTTTTTTTTTTTTTTTTTTTTTCCCTCCCCTGTTGTTTTGTTTAAATGGGACATACACTTTCTGGAAAAAGGGGCTGCTAAACTGGTGTTGTAAGTCTGCCCTCACGTGTTGGATTTTAACTCTTCAGGAGAGAAAGTATCCGTGAGCTCAATGGAATCCACCAGATATATTGTGGCACCACCCAGGTACAGATCTCCAGGTCTGCTCAGTTTTCTGGTTTTGAATTTTAGGTGCTGATGGACACATAGCACACAGGTTGCACACAGAGGGAAGACCCAGAGGTATATACAGGCAATGCATTTGATGCAGCAGATAAGGGTCATTATCATTCCTGTGCTTAGGTAGATAATGAATTCAAAGGGAATGTTGCAAAGGTGGTGCTGATGGTATCAGTGTTATAATGTGTTGCAACTATTGACTGATATAAAAAGAGACAGCCAAAGGTAGGCTGAAAAACAGGAGAACTATGAACTACCTTTCAGTAAGTAAGGAAGATAGTCTCAGTAGTCTGAAACAAATCCTTTCATTTAGATTCTTGTGAGGAGAGAGTCTGAGAGCAGGAAATATTGTAGGGAATAGCGTCATATGGGACACTTCCAGTGTGAGTCAGCACAAAACTGTACTTATTTGAGGCACAAGAGGTTCTGCAGGCTTTGAAGCTAATGAAGCCACTTGCCTTGCAGGCTTGCATCTGGGGCCAACTGATTTTGATGTCTCTGAAAGTGTCAGTGGAAAAGGAATTTTTGGGGCAACAAGCACCGAAAGAAGACCTTTTCCATTCAAAGAAATACCTCTTCCATGTGGATCTTCTGATTCCTAAGTGATGATCTTATGCTACAGCATTTCCTTTAGCAGGGAATAAAATTTGTTTGCTGTCCCTTTTCCCTCTCCAGGCATCTGTTTTTAGAAAACTTGTAGGAACATAATTGTCTCTGAGAGTTCTGCCCCTCTATTCTACTTGGCTGACAGTAGGCTCAAAAATTATTAGGGAAACCAGTCAGACAAAATGCTTGCTTAAGCCTCATTTCCTTAGGAAACTGGGATAAAAAGTTAATATTAGCAATAACTCCTGAATTGGAGCTACTGCTAGGGGAATGCAGCATGGTGCTGTAGCTGTGTATGCAAAGCCCAGTCTGATGTTTCACTGCCATCATGATTTTGTTGTAAACTTTCTCCTGGGCCCTCTTAGCAAATAACCCTTGCTCCAGCTGTTGTGTGGGTGAACGGTCACAGCAGTGTCCTCAGTCAGACCCTTTTTGCTCCTTGGTTTACCACTGCTGTTTTGGGAATGTGGAACCCTGCTTACCAAAACATGATGGATGTCATACATCCATGTAATCTGGATATTCCCTGGCCTGCTGAACATTTTGTACCTGCAAATCAGCAGTTTGCAATAGGTTTCATCTCCTGTTACTGAGTAATTAATTTCCATGGCAAATTTTTTAAAAATCCTTTAAAAGACCTATGTGTTCTTCTCCATTTGAGTATATGAGTGTCAATTTGGCTTGACCTACCTATCTGCAGTCCTTAAAATGTTTTTGATTTTGTTTTTTAAGTTTTAAATTTTCTTTACAGATAATGATTCTTAGATGTGCAGTGTGAGAAATGCATTTTCTGCTGCAGTGGGTGAAAATCTGGTTCTCCATTACTGCCTAGGGTCTGCATTTTTGTCTACTTTGGAGTTCATGGTATGTAGCCTTCCTTTCCTCATTCCTCTTTTTCAGAACAGTGCTTAAGAAATTACATCTATCTTTGCTGAAAATTGAAGCGCTCATCTCTGTTTAAAAAAAAAAAAGGGAAAAACCACATTTCACAGCAGACTCTTCTGTCTTCATCACATATGGTCACTGATAGTCTCCTCGCTGAGATCCATTCAGCTCTCAGTGTGTTTGAAGAAGTTCTTTATATACTAAGAAAGGCATATGGCCAAAGCTGCATGTGCTGAGATTTTTACTGTGTGAATATGAATAGGGGCAATGGCATTGTAACTGCTTTCCAGTGTGAGCTTATCTTCGGTATTTTGTTTTATCCTGAGGCATTGACCTTTCTATTATCAGCCTCTCTGAAAGAAAGTACAACCATCTCTTGTCTGCATCATCTTGTTTATGGTTTATATGTGGCTCAAAGTTCTGCCGGAAACTTAGTGTCATTTTACTGCCTGGTTTTACATTCTGCCTGTGATGTACTAATTATCGGGGTGTGACAGAGCACTTATTTCCTATCATAAACCAGGGCTGTTACCCAGGAATGAAATTTTGTTCGAGTCATGAAAGGATGTAACAATATGAAATATTCTCTGAGGGCCATATTCAGATCCTGTTGACATTGATGGGATTGTTACTTTTGCCTTCACAGTGAGAGCCACATAATGAAACACAATGGCGTTACGACGACGCATTCTTTAAAAAAATCCAAACAAACAACTAACCCACAATATTTCTTCACAGTACTGTGAGCACTGGACAGGTGTGTACCTCAGCCGAGAACGTGGTGCCATGCTAGCACAGGACATTTAGTATGTCAGAGAGCCACAGTCTTTGTGGATGTAAATCAGCGTAATTCCTTTCAAATCAGGGCAGTGTACTGTTTTATATTATGGGGAATTCTTGCTCTCACCTTCAAGCTGCCATTTCCTTCCCCTTTTAGAATGGAAAAAGCAAAGAGACCACACATTTAATCCATTCCTAGTAAGGGGAGGATGGGAGGAAAGAAATTAAACTATTTGGAGTCTGTGTGGTGGTTTCCTAGTTCCTTTCTAGTAGCACAGAGTTAACGCACACGACTTAATGGGAATATATTTGCACTCAGCCGCACTTGCCTACGGCAGAAAAGATAATGAAGTACTTCTGCTTATACTGTCACAAGACCCCACTTGAAGAGCAGAAGTGCAAGTAGAGACTAGATTCAAACTGAGAGCAAAGGTGAATAGAGTGCAGCCTCTAGCTTTGCCAGGGCTGCTCAGCAATGCCTTAGGAAACACTGGGTGTTGTTAGACACTTAGGCATCGTGTCACAACTTCGCATCGCTGTCAGTATCTGTGTTTTGTATATTCACAAGCTGATGGCTGTTTCTTCCTCCTCCACGGAAGATATGATAAAATTTAAGGACGAGTAAGAAAGTCAGTCTACAGAGCCAAATTTCAGCACACTAGACAGCCCACAGCATTCAGAACATGTGTGATACTGTATTACAGACATTTCTGGTTGTAAGACCAGAATCCAACCCTGAATCACTTACATGATTAAAATGAAAACAGAATTTCCCACCATACTTTTATAGCTCTGGAATGCAAATTTCTATTTACAGTTCCAACTCAGTTCCTTTTCTTACCGATAGTCCCCCCTCTTTTACTCTTCTCCTGAAAAAAAAAAAAAAAAAGGAACAAAAAAGAGAAAAGCATTTGCATTATTTACTTCTATCTTGAGCATCTCCTCCTCATCTTCCCCAGGCTGAACCTTCACAATTCTGTAAGGATGGTTCTTCTGTTCTACAAATCCCATAATTTATTGGCTTCTTGCACCTGTCAAATGCCGCATTTCCTCCCTCTGGGAGCAGGTCTCTGTTCATGTAACCCTCCTTTCCCTGTAACTGGAGAAAGAGATAAAGTTACAGGTGTCAGTTAAGTCACAACTATTTCTTTGATCTTTTCTAGTTGTTTTTTGGGGTTTTTTTTGTGGGGAAGTTTTTCCTAAATGTTTTCCGTGTGTAACTTTACTTTCAAATAGAGTAGCACTTGTTTTGTTTTCAGTAAGCCTAGGGCCCTGATTCTGTTTGCACACCAGTGAAAAATGGAAGTGATTCCCACGATCTCAGCAGATCATGCTGGGCTAAACCTCCTCCACACAAAGAGTAATGGTCTCTCAATTTTGTGATCAGAAATTAGATCCTTGTTTGTGAATAACTCTTGAATGCGTTCTTCAAATCCATGTCTTATTGGAGAAAGCACTTTCTTGAATCAGGAATATTGAAAATACTTTTTTAATGGGAAAATTTCACAGTTAAAAAAATCATGTCTATTAAAGGAAAACCAGATCTTTACTTATTTTTTGTAGAAGTGATACAGCTTGCTTTTTTTTTTTTTTCTTCTTTTTCAGACTGGATCTTTCTCTAACTGATGTTCTGTAGCTGAAATGGAAGATGAAAGTATGAAACATGCATTATCGGGGAGGCCATTTCCTAGTGCTTTTCAAGAGGTTGGACACTGTCACTGCTAGCTTTCTCTGCCTCGCTGAAATGCAAACAGTTGGGCTCACCTCTGTGCCTTTCAGTCTGGACATTCAGACACTTGACTAGTAATAAACCCTAAAAAGCACATTTTATAAACTAATACTGTTAACCAAGGCAGCATTTTGCACAGCTTGAGCTGGGCATCAAACCCGACTGCTTTCATTTTAATTCTGATCTTTCTCCCTCTGGTTCTCCTGTCCTTGCAACAAGACACTGCTGCCTGTGTGAAATGGCAGAAGACTCTCTGTGTTTGTAAAATAAATCATTACCTGTGGGATTTTCAAAACCCCTGAAAACATTCCTGCATACACCTTTTTTTTTTTTAATCTTGGTAATCTTGTGTCCCTCCCCTAGGGCTGAAGTGGAGGGTCCCTGCTGGGGCAGCCACAAGTTGGGGGGGACCTGCACAGCATCACCTGCCTCTGCCTACAGGAGCCTCCCCACCGAGCCTCCCCACACATATATATATATATATATATATATATATATATGCATCTGTATTTGAACTTTCTGTGAAATGAATTTCTATCTCCTTTCAACGTGACATGACAGAATTTAGAAAATGTCAGCCTGATTGGTTCAGGTGCATTTCCCCATCCTTTAACACCGCTACCACAGGTGAGGTTGCCGGGTGACACAAGCAGCCGAAGGTTCTCTGTAGTGCATGTTTTCTCACCTCAGCCTATTCAAGTACTGTCTTTAAAATATTTCTTCTGATATCTCTTTAGAAGTATGTGTTTTAAAAATATAAGGAGGATGTGTGAAATTTCTGCTATGTTTATTCAATCCTCAACCCTCCAAACACTTGAGAATTCGAATTATTCAGCTAGGCTTAATGAGGCTGACTCAGAGTACAGTTATGTGCATAAAAGTCAAGGATAGGAGGGCTTGATGTTATGCATTTTTTAGGTGGCTGTGGGGTTTTCAATATTAATGTTTATTAGTGAACAGTTTAAAGGAGAACTCAGGCTGTATCTTTTCATCAATACCTGCTACTTCTTGCCTTGCTGTAAAGGAGTTCTTTGAGAAGGGTCTGGAACATGGAATTTTATGGAAGCACTGCAATCTGTCAGTGCAAATCTATGGGCTTCTGGTCAGCCACTCCTACATCAAACCTTGTTAAGAGCTACAACTTCTAGGTCTGTGTAGGTTCATGACACCAATGAGTAAGCCCTTAGGTCAATGACTTTCCCTTCACCTCCATTTTCCAGTTTATAGAATGGGGAAAACCACTTTGGATGTCTAAAACAAGCAGCATGAAATACCACCATGGGCTGTACTATGAACCCGTGATCCCTAATACACATGCACAAAAAAAAATAATGGGTAAGAAAATTTAACTACTCTAGGAACCTGCCCATTTCCACATCCTATCTGGTTTGGGTTTTGTAGGTTTGGGTTTTGGGGTGCGTTGTTTTGTTTTGTTTTGTTTTGTTTTGTTTTGTTTTGGTTTGGTTTGGTTTTCTCTTCACTTGCCTTTGACTCTCCATTTTTCTGGTCCAAAAGAAAATGAAAGGCCAATTTCCTTGTGGCCTTAGTGGTTCTGGATGATGGGGCTGCAGGAAGAATTACTCGTTTTGAACTGGAGACCTGAAGAATATGTATGGCTTTTGGGGGGAAATTGTTCAGATAGTCTGACAAAGATGCACATGATTGTGGGAACTTTTCAGTGCTGGTATGAACTAAACCTCTACAGACTCGTAATTACTCTTACAAGCTTCTCTAGGCTTTATCCTGACCTCATCCCTGCTCCCATTCACACATATAGTAAGGGAAAATTCTGTTGAGTCACTCTTAGGAAATGTTCAGAAGAAAACTCATCTGTTTTTTAAAAAGAAAGTTCATCCCTTTTTTCCTAGATGTGATTTTTGCTCTGCTAAAACAGCCACTGACAAAACAAGGTACCATCCTAGTCATGCTACATGGAGGATTTTGCTGAATGCAGCTGGAGAGCAGGAGTTTCTTCTGGCGTGCCATGGGTGTGCAAGGGTGCAACTCTCCTTATTTCATTTACATGGTTTGAGGCCTTAGTATTTCAGCTGTGAGAGCAGAGGAACAGGTAACTTTTATTTTTCTTATTATTTTTATTCTGATTTTATTCAATCTTTCAGAAGCATTTTTGCATATATGTCTTCATAACTTTAAGCTGCTAAAGGAATTTGTTCAGGAAGTGCTGACTGCAGGAAATGGAAAGCTTTTGCAGAAATATCTAGCTTTAATGAAGTAAATATCATCTTATACTCTGATCACTCCCATAAAATTGGGTATTTGTCCTCCACCACGTAGTTTTGGGTTTTATGCTGTGTTGCAATATTCATACTACAATTATAAAAAATGCATAAACATAGAATTGCTTTTGGAATATCTTCTTTCACAGTAAAGTTATGAGATTATTGACTTTTTATCCCCATTTTACTTGGAGGAAAATTGAAGAATCCAAGAATCACACAGATAATAGAAATTCCAAATCTTAATTAGCTTTACTAAAATAACCATCTTCTCTACCTTGCATTCCACAGTTTTAGAAAGAAAGTCCCACCTGTTTCTTCACAGCTTGCTGAGAAAGAATTGAAAGGAGAATGAGAGGAAGATGCGTCTGCTGGTGGTTTGAAACATAAGCGGGACCCTCTGTTCCACTTTTATCTATAAAACCCTTTCTGTCGTGAGGTAGATGTTGCCTCTGAAGCCTTCTACATATCTCTTGAAATCCTAAGGATCCTCCTTTTTTTAACCTGTATTGTATCCCCATTGCCCTTGAGATCCTATAGTACGGCTGCTTTCCTCAGAAGGATTTAATAAGAGTATCTCTTTTGGACCATGTCAGCGTTAGAGAATTGCTGTCAAGCATCAAGAAATGCTCTCTCTCTCTTCCCCTGGGGCTTGAAAGATGCTATTCTAAAATTAAAGTGTTTGGTATAGATAAGATGCTTAGGGTTTTAATGAGGTCAAGAGTTGCTGGCAGTTTCTAGCTAGATTTTTTTTTAATAAGTTGATCAGATCTCTTACTGTGTGTTTTCCTTTCTAGACAGATAAATATAGACAGACCAGGTAGTGAAAAAGTCAGGAACAGGAAGCTTTTGAAAAATATTTGGAAATCATTCTGATTGCATTGTCTAAGTCAAGTTGCCCCATTTGATTATGTTAGCATCCTCTGCAATGCAATCTGACATAGAATATGTGATGTAACGAGATATGCCCGCCAAAACTCAATGTGCTTTGTTTTAGTCAGAATGTATTAATCCACTTACTGAATAATTGACCCAAAGAGATTCTGTCAAACAGTATTAAATTATTCACTGGATTTCTAAACCAGCAGACAGTGTCCTTTAAATATTTAAGAATAATGTCAAATAATTTTCCACACCAAAAATATTCTTTTTTTTATGTGTTTGTTTCTCTCTTGTCTGAGGCGGGCAGGATAATTAAATAAAAGCCAGTATGCCCTTCAGAGGTGACACATGAGTGGGAGGGCAGAAGGTCTCCCATCTGCGAGCACCCCCAGACGGAGAAGCAGAGGCTCACCTGGCTCGGCTGTCAGACCGGCCAGGTGCCATACCTACTCGTTAGCACATTTTCACTGCCTCGCCCATGTGTTTTTAAGCAAAACCCAAATTCTCCACACACATATACATATAGATATATTTTATGATGTGGCCTGTGCCTGAGCAGCAGGTTCCCCCGGAGAGGGTGCAGCATTGCTGGCTGTGCGGCTGAGGCTAAGTGCCCTGCTATTCCCTACCCTCAGGCCTCACAGTACCTCTCTAGGTGTGCATTATGAGATAACAACCTTGCCCGATCAATTTTGGTGTGGAAAATAGGTTTCCTTAAAAAAAGGGACACCGGTATAGCAGCATTCAAGTTCTACCAATTACAGTGTCTGACACTTTTCCCCTTGAAGGTTGCATGCTGAACGAGTGCAGGGTATATTTCTGACTTGTTTAAAAAGGATGAGGACAGGCATCTGATAGCTTACCTTAATTATTCCATTTCCTCCTCCCTATATACATTTCCAAATCTAATTATAGTGCTTGTGGCCCCTGCTATCAGCCAGTACCCAGAGATTAATATAAAGCCAGGGCAAGGACAGCTACCTCCCTTCCTGCTTTCCACAAGATTGCAAATATATTCCAGCAGTCTTTTGATACTAATATTTTGATACATTCATCATTGTGTTAGCGTCAGCAGTGAGCAATATTTACAGTTTATAAGCTCTTCCAGGACCAACTGTTCATATTACTCCTATTAAGTCCATTCAATTTTCCACCTGAAATACTGCATTTGTCTCGTCAGAGTCTGACGAGGGGGGGGTGTGAGAGAATAGGGTTAGGTGTTGCACTTAAACTCAACTTTTATTTAACTGTATGTCCTGCTTCTCCCAAAGAATACATTAAGGCAGTCTGTGATGTATTGTCAATCAACACAGATGCACTTGGCTGCACTCTCGGGTTTATTATCTAGGTCCTGATAAGGGGACATTTTTTCCTGTATGCGTTGAGGTGCAAATCCTTATCTGTTCTGTGGCTTTATTTAGACTGGAATTTACTGCAGTGTCCTCATGAGTGCAGGAATGCTGTCCAGGGGTGTGCTTTGTGTGCGGTCGGTGGGCAGTGGGCAACCTTCCTCAGTACATTTGCTATTCCAGGCCACATGTACTGTCACACTCCATTCCTTTTTGTAAACAGGCAGACTCCAAGCCTATTAAATAGTCTTTATTTGTCAAATTAAATAAATACAGTGATGATTCTCTCGTGTCTGCTCTCCCTTAAAGGTGTTTGGATCTGGCTTTAGGAGACAGCAAATGCTATGACCCTGATCAGCCACAGTTTAATAAGAGGAAAAAAAGCCCAAAGGAACCAAAATATATAGGTAATTCTCCTTCATCTTCTTATTATCATTATTATAATAATTATTACTCTTACTTTAAGGGACAGGGAGGAAAATTATACCAGTATTGAAAAGAAACTTTGCAACTCCTGCAAGGACTAGAACTCAAGATTTAGGTAGGTCTCTGAGCTTTTAATACCAGAGCTGTCACAGACATCATGCAATTCAATGCTTTGGCACTTTGGAGCAGCAACAGCAAACCACGACTTGGCTGAAGGATGCACTGGTCCATCAGTTTTGCCTGACAATTGCCATCCTCTGGTCTCTCCTGCTATATATCCCCTACTCATTGCATAGGGAAATTCTCCCTCAGAGAGCTTGGGAGAGAATTCTTTCTGCATCAAACTACCAACTTTTCCTCATACTTCCTTCATGCAGAAACACCAGTCTGTGCCTGGTCACAGTGTGTGAAGAGCATGTCCAAGACCCCTGTTAACAGTCACTACATGCAGCAGAGCATGATGGATGGGGCTGGTTGGGAAATAAGTTGCTGTTTTATGAGAAATTCTGCAGTTGCAGAGGATTTTTCTGTTAAACAGAGAAGGAACAAACAAACAAAGCCAGAGCAATTTGCAGGGGAAAAAAAAAGATAAAAAAGAAAAAATTAGGGTCATACCAAAGCCTGAAGGGAATCAAAATATTTGATTCTAATATCAGCCTTTTAAAATTCAATATAATAAATGTACGCATATAAGGGAATTAAAAGTCATATTATTGTAACAGGAAATCTAAAGCTTCTTTTTCAGAAATGACACACTAGAGCACTCTGATCTTCCCTGGATGGTTAATTTTCTGTTTCAGGTTTCACTTCTTGGAGCCTTTTTCTTGATGGCGTACTGGTATCTCAGTAGTCCAGGATTCTCCCTCAGCATGCTGTTCCTACTGTACCTGTTGAACAGGGCAGGACAGACCTACAGCAGTGACTGCTCTTTCAAGAGAGACTTCCATGAGCAATATCTACCAGTGTGGAAGGTTAAGGAGAAAGGAGAGAAGGGGACAGCAAGTGTCTCCTTTTTTGCTGGGGAAGAGCTCTGGGGCTATATCAGACATCCTCTATAGCCCTGCTGTCCATGGGGGTCTTGTGCATGTAATCCTCCATCTCTGACCACTGAGAGGTAGAATCATTTTCCTCAGTTGCACAGCTAATGCCCACTGACCTGGGGTAAAATGCACATCCTTCAATTTCCATCCTGAAGCAACCCCCAACTGTTCATCCCAGTCCCGGTTATGAGGCACTGCCTATGGCGTGGCGCTCTGTAAGCAGCATTCCTTGTGCTGAAAGAAGTAGGCTGTGTAACTTCTATAAAACCAAGGCGATGAGCTTGCAGGCCTTGCATTGCCTTGCCTGCAGTGCCAGACGGATGCTGCAAAATGGTGCTGGCTGGGTGGCAGCCCTGCAAACCCAGTTCTTCAGGAGGAAGGCTGCTGGAGCTTCACAGAAAGGCACTTCAAACCCCGGGTGCAGGGCAGTCTGTGTGTGTGTGTGTGTGTGTGTGTGTGTCTGCACATGCTGGTGGGCTAACACCAGCGTGAAGCAAAGGTCGCTTGAATGACTTGGTGGCAGAGGGGACATGCACAGCATCCCGAGGCAGCCTCAGCGAGACATCTGACTGATTAGATATTGAGGTCAGGCACTGAGATACCAAGGTCGTGCCACGTCCTGCTTCTCTCATCCAGCTGGGCCCCGATAAAGCAGCAGCTGGTAAGACCACCAATTAGATAAGGTGGCAATTTTCAACAGCCTCAAATTATTGTTGCAGCAAGGGAGGTCCAGATAAGATCAATGGAATGATTTAGCCATTCCAGATTTTATTTTTCCCTTTTTTTCTCTCCTTTCTTCTTTCAGAAGACACAGCCTGTCTTGTGAATGTGAATGCAGGGAGCACTTGCGGAGTCCCTCACCATCCGCAGCACAACACGCAAGGTTTGATTTATGGGCTGGATTACTGGGAAACGGTAATTCTTCGCTCTTTATGATGTTTTGTCGGGAGGTGCAGAACCCTCCAGTCAGAGCAGCGGGATCACAATGAGGATTTTACAAAAGGGGCGAGAGCAGGGGAGTGGTGGTGAGCACGGCAGCTCCTCGAACACAGCAGTTAATAAGACACCAGCACATTAATCATGTGGCAGGTATTGAGTCTAACAGGGCAAGGCAATAGTTTTTAAAAACAGCCAGTTAAGTTACTACCTGGTAGAAAAAGGCTGACTGAATGCCACAGGTTTTATGCCACTATTTGCAATTAAAGTTATTTTTTATCCCTTTGCTTTTTTGTCCTCTGTCTGAAAGTTTTTAACTGCTTTCTTGTACCTGTAGGAAAATAAGAGGCAAACCAGACAGGGCTGCAGCAGAGGGCTGTGTGGTTCCTTTCCTTATGACCTGCTGTGCCCCAGGATGTACCTCAGGTGTTTGCACAGGACCACACTGTGGTCCCTCTCCTGTGCCATGACCCTATATGCTAGGCACAGCCTAGCAGATTGCAGATAGCAGTGGTTGCAGATGTTGCAGTGCAACCTTTTCACTGCTAAAACCCATTTGTTATCAGAAGCACTATAAGGCAAAGGAAGGGAACATCACTCAGTATACAATTCCCATTATTTTGTAGGTTCCCTGCATGTGCCCATGACTTTTTTAAGCCTTGGTCAAACATAGCTTGCCATGACAAGTTGGGAGCATCAGGCAAGACCACAGTAGGCAGAGTAGTCATATATGTCTAGGTAAAATTTTTTCTGGCTTCCCACTTGGCAAATAAAAATTTCCAGGACCATATCTCTTGAACTGTGTGATGAAATAGTCCCTTACTGTATGTAAACAGATGTCACCACTGAAAAGACAATCGCAAGAATTGCCTTCACAAAGGGCGTCAAAAGTCCATCTTTCTCATAAATAGGTCCCTGACAGTGATCAAAGCCTGATGTTTCAAGGGAAGATTAAAAAAAAATATTTGTAATAAACAGAAACAAAACTGCACCTTGCACTGATCTGGTGTTACAGGAAAAAAAAATATCATTTTGACTCTGGGCCAATCATCAGCAAATGCCAAGCAAGAAAAGGTGAACAGCATAATTATGTGGTTCTGCTGCTGAGGATCATAAAATGGAGTCTCATGGCCAGTGCTGGCAGTAACTGCACTGAGTACAGCTTCCAGGGGGTGGTTATGTTTGCAAGAAGCAGTCTAGCTCATAAATATGGGGCTAGATCACATAGGTGAGACACCTGATTTGCCTGAGGATCATGAATTCCCAGAAGGTGACTGGTCTGGTGTGAGAAGCTTCCTTTATTGCAGGGATACGATGAGTGGTGCAACTCCATACAGCTTTGTATGTATGTATGAGCTGATGTATGTGAGCATTGCTCCACCGGAGCCAAGGAAGCCACAGTGATTCTCTGCAGCTGAAGACCTGACCCACTGTTTTCAGACTGTGTTCGGTTTTGTTTGGCCTCTTAAAGACTGCAGAGTGCATTTGGAGATCGTTGTATTAGGTTTTATGGACTTGAGAAGAAATTTGCCAGTAGCAGTGCTGAGTAATGGCTGCATGGATTTCATTATGCTAATCAGAGGAAATTTTTTTCACTTTTTTTTTTGTTTTCCATATTTTTTATGCTAAAGAGTTGAGCTGAGTCTAGGAAAGATGTGCATAGGAAATAATTTCTTTAGTAAGTTCTGATATATTTTTCTGAAAAATAATTTTTAATTTTTTTTATGTTCTCCCAGCTGTTTCCTCTCTGCAATTTCTCTTCACATCATAGCATCAGAATATACTACACCTTACAAGGTAACTGTGGGAGATGCCTGAGATACTTTTAACTGAGTGGTAGTTTGAAATAACACTGATGCAGATATATTTTTCCTGGTATTTAGGCCAGTTGGAAGCAGTTGGCTATCTCCACTTCACACTGCTGTCTGGGATGTAGATAGATGCTTCTAAACCTTAGTCAATTAACAGAAAATATTGACAATCTCTCTCACACTTTAATATTTGTTTCTCTGTGAAAAATCCTTCCCTAAGTACATTACAGTGTAAATTCACTTGTAGCTGTCTAAATACAAATACAGCTCATGCAGTTTTGTTTGCCACCCAGCCCTGTCTCTGCAGAGCTCTGTGGGAAAATACAGGGACATTCACAGGAGCAGCATGGTTGGCTGAAGCTGCTGCTGCTGGCCTGGCCACTCGTTCCTAGCCAGAGTAAACTCTTGGCCCCATTGAACTCACTGACAAAAATCTTGTTGATTGTTTGTGGGACCAAAATATGTGTGGCAGCAAATGACTGAACAAGACTGCCTGTCTTTTCCAGAAACAGCTGGACTTGGCAGCTGGACTGTCACTTTGAGTGTTGGTGCTAAACAGATCACCTCTCTCTGCCATCTTCTCACTCATGTCCAGCAAAGCCCTTTTTTTTGACATCTTGTTCTGAACATAAGATATAATTATCATCATTAAGAAAGGTTTTTGCTTTGTGTGATTTTCTCCCAACACAGCATTGAAGCACAGGGAAACATAAAGTTGTCTTATAATTGCCAGAGCACAGATAGCTTATGAAGGGTTTAAGTCCACCTGACTCCCATCCAGACTGGGAGTCCAGTCTGGCTACACCTCACCTAGAAGCCCCATCTGCAGCCCATCCCACTGACTTCCCAGAAGTCCTTTCCCTGAAGACACATGCAAACTTTAGTTCATTTCCTAATTGGCCTGAATTTGCTTCAGTTTCTTCTCTGTGACAGATGAATATTTGTGGCTTAAACCTCAGGAGTCCCTACAGTCTTACAAGGTCAGTGGAGACCAAAGGTGATTAAGTTCTATGGATAGACGTCCCACTGGAGATCTGCAAAGGTATCTTATTTGCATTTTCTAGGAAATGTAGGAATTATCTGGTATCAGATACCTGAAATTTTCTGAGGCAGCACCTCAATAGGATGCTCAAAATAGATGGACTGGGTTCCACTTTGAGACAGTAGGCTAAGAAATAGTCTATAAAGAAATAAAAAGAATAACATTTAAAGAAACGGAGAGAAAAATAAAGCTTTTAGCAAAAAAAAAGCCACTTCTGTCACTCTCACCTCTTTGAAAATGCCTCAAACTTTCTTTTGGTAATTGCTAGGCAAACATTTTTGATGCCTGTGTGAAAACATCTGGAAGCTTACAGGGGCATCTGGATATAAATATTAAAAGATCAACAAAAAATTGATGTGAATTAGCCATGTGGATAGCCATAAAAGCCACAACCACAAAAATCTGCTCCAAGTATTTGGCTGCAAAAGTGGATGCCGTCTCCCTTGTTTTTTTAGTGTTTATGAACTGACTTTCAAAAAAACCCAAGAGTGGTTGTGACTAATGGTTGGGTTTTCTTGCATTTTAACCACTTTTAATCAGACTAGGAACATCCTGGCCTGATTGAATGGGCAGGTAACATCCCTCACTCCCTTTCTAAGCCCTCTGCCAAATGTGACTATTTTGATTTTGTTTGTGAAACATGTGCTTGTGAGGACCCTTCTCCTGCCAGACACAGCCCGGAGTCCCACCAAATTCATGCTGTGGTAGGGCAGGGCCACGGGCAGAGCTACCTGAGAGTAATTGCCATGGGCAGTCACCACCCTGTGCTACGTGAATGTGAGTTTTGATATGCTCAGGTCTCATTCTAGCATTGCCAGTGAGGAGATGTGCTGTGAGGAAAAACATGTCTCCAAGGTCTGTCTCACATAGGGTAGGTGAAGGACAGCAGCAATCCCCATCCAGTGCTCACAATGCAAAAATGAAAGCTAAATGTTAATTATGTGATTATTTTTCAACTTATGGAGTCTGGTCTCATGACTTTTGAGCCTCCCAGGTTGGCAGCATTGCAAGTTGTGTTTTCAAAAGTTGCAAGGACATGCAGACACCTAGCTGTCTTTGCTTTGTAATGAGCCTCTGGTGCAGATCATCACAAAAGTCCAACTGGCTGTCCAATACCACAATGTTAACTAAACCATGCCCTGGAGTGCCATGTCTACACATTTTTTTAACACCTCCAGCGATGGTGACTCCACCATCTCTCTAGGCAGTCTGTTTAAATTCCTGTCCACAATTTCAGTGAAGAAATTTCCAGGCTCACCTCAGTGATGGTCAGTGACAGGATAAGGGGCACTGTGTCCAAGCTGGAACGTAGGAAGTTCCATGTGAATGTAAGGAAAAACTTTTTCACTGTGAGGATGACTGGAACAGGCTTCCCAGAGAGGTTGTGGAGTCTCCTTCTCTGGAAACACTCAAGACCAATATTCAAAACCCACCTGGACATGCTCCTGTGTGATCTAATCTAGGTGATCCTGCTCAGGCAGGGGGGTTGGACTAGACGATCTTTCAGGGTCACTTCCAACTCCTAGCATTCTGTGATAATATTCAATCTAAACATCCCTTGACACAACGTAACCATTTCTTCTCATCCTGTTGCTAGCTATTTGGGAGAAGAGACCAGTAACAGAAGGTTTTAAAAGCTGTCAGGATTCAAGCATGTACATGGACTTGATAACCCTTGCCTTATTGATTTGATTTTCTCTTGCTAAAACCAAAAATAGTAACTTTTCTCCTCCAGAAGTATATGCTTGAAAGGCCAAGCAGTGCTAGTATAGGACAGATCTTTTATATTTTCCAACAAGAATTGGAAAAGTTCAGTGGATATGGATAAACTGAGCAATGCTGGATCTTCTAGGTGCCATCACTTGTTCTCACCTAATCTTTTTCTCATTCTTATTGTTTTCTTCCTGGTCATTTAGCTTTGTTTGCTCTTTCGTTACAGGATTCAGTACTATTCAGCTCGTTCTCAGGAGTGGACAGTAGTGAGCTGTACAAATCCCTCCACCCGAGCTGTACTGCTGATGAAGGGAACTTGTTTTTATAAAGGTATTTCTTTTTATTTTCTGAAGACAGATATAGTATTTCACGGTAGAATCAGAAATACTGTAACTGGACATTGCCCTATACAGTTGGTAACCCTCTGAGATATTCTGGATAGGACTAACTGTAAGGTGAACAAATTGCTCTGCAAGACTCTTAAGAATGGAAACACACAGATGTTTGTATTTAATTTCTGCCCTAATATTTAGTGAGGACTCTATAATTTAAATAAAAGGACTCATTTTTCCCCAATTTAATGTCTTTTTAACATTGTGGGAGTTATAAACATTATAATAATTTTACCACTTTCATATTTAAAAATATGCCCTCTATGCATTTACATTCAAGATTTGTTTTTCTTCAGAAGTGTAAATAACACATAGCAATTTGCATCTCATGCATAAATCTTTCTCCTGTTGAATGCAAATTAAAAAATAATAGTAAGCCAGTCCCCAACCCTTTTCATTTGCCTTTTCCCCCAACCTCCTCATATTTATGGCAAGTTAGCTGGCTAATTTTTCCAAGGAGAATTTTTTGGGGGTTGTGTGTGTTTAAAAACTTATCTGACTGAAGTTTTCTTCCACTGAGTAATAAGAAGCCTAGAGCTGATTAATAGTGTTTCCTTTCCTAGTCCTAATGAACGTTTCTCAGGCTTTATGCATCCCAGATGAACCTATTTTAAATAGTGCGGCATACACATGCACGAGTGTTGCTCTTTCTTGGGATTTATCCAAAATGAATTTAGTTTCTTGGTACCTTGTAGGACAATATCGATACTGGCTTAATCAATTTCAATTTGCCGTTAAACCAGAAACAAAGCATTTATCAGAATGAGGCAGGAAGGGCTGAATGGACATTTCATGTTGCTGAGGACTCTTTGTGTAATTTTCTCTAGGAAGTTGCAGGAGTCCCAACTTTACAAGAAGCTCCTCTTTGCCTGGCACCTTGTCTGGATACAAACACCCTCAGGGTGGTTTTACAGGTTTCCCCTCACTGGCAGTTTCTGCACCTACTGATCAGCATCACAGGTCTCAGCCCACTAAAAATACCTTCTCTGGAGAGTCTTGCTGCTTTCGTAAAAAAGCAGCCAAAATATCTCATTGAATCACCTTCCTCGGCTCAGATGAGCTCCGCTATTTATGTCTGTAGAGTCACTTTTGCCTCTCCGGCTGCTTCACACTGGGAGCCAGAGCCAGCCCAGACAGACGTGTCTCGGTGCCAGCAGCGACGGGATATCTCCGGGTGGGTGAGAGCCTTCTGCTCGCACAGTGAGCCCCGGGTGCTGCAAACTCCCCGGCTCCTGGAGGCAGGTGGTGTTTTAAGTTATCAGCTTGAAACGCTGTGGCAAGCGGTGGGTGAGCATTTCCTCCACTGCCGCCTGATCATAGCGAAGCTAATTTTGACGTGGTGAGGAAGAACAGGGAGGCGATAGCAGGATGGTCCCAGCTGTTCATCCCAGGGAGGCGAGCGGCACTTGTATTTGGAGAGGGAATGCAGGAACTCCCAGTTCATGCGCAGGCCGGGGGAGGGGAGTGGGGAGACGAGAGGAAAACTGTTCCTAAGTTCTGTTTTGTTTCAGAAAAGTGTTTTCAAAGACTTACCCTCTCTTCCACTCCTGCAGGCTATATTTAGTTTTAAGCTCTCTTGGCTGCTGCATTGATAGCTCCTTACCATTTCCACTTCAATTAATCAGATCAGGGTTGATTATGCTTTTGTCTCTGATTGTGTAAATCAGGATTCTTCTAAAATGAGGAGACCTTTGCTGCCTGAGCACCCTGCTGCCCACCCCATCCCGTCCTGTCCTGTCCCGTCCCTCCAGCATGGCCAGGAGGCCAGGCATGGCTGGATTCGCTTGGGGGCTATCACTCCTACTCTGAAATCACGAGAAGGAGGGCTCAAGTGAAGGGTGAGGCAAGCATTCTGGTTTCAGTGTGAGGTGGATGAAGTCACATTTTTAGTCAGCCTGTTACCCGCTTTTGCGCTGCGGTATGAGGGGATGATGTGAGGGGCTGGAGGGCTCTGCCCTGTCTACTCTAAAGCCAGTCCCATTATTTCCAGTATACTTCTTCAAAAGCTGCTTGGATGGGGTGTAGGGTAGTGTTTGTACAGTGTCAGCTGAGAAGAAAGAGTAATTGTGGATAGACCAAAAAACCCCAGTGAGTCCCAACGAACAACAGGTCTCAGCAGCTGCTCCTAAGAGCCCATGGGCTGCTTCTCTCTCTGTTTCACAAGGAAGAGCAAGCAAGAGAACCTGGGGGAGAAATCATAAGGGCTTTGGCCCTTGCCATGGGCCTGTCTGGGTCACCCTGAGGCAGGCAGGCTCTCACTGAGATCAGTGGTCATTTTGGGAGAGCATGAGCAGAGGAACAGCTGTGAGGATGCGTGACACCTTCTGTGTATTTGGAGAGGCTAATTGAAAGAACAAACTGTAATTGCAGGAGTCCCCAGCGTGGCCAGGCTATAGATATTAGCTTTGCTGGCTCTTCAGCATTTGCTCTTTTCCTTGATACCTCACAGACAGTG
This sequence comes from Heliornis fulica, assembly GCA_013399135.1. Taxonomy (NCBI): domain Eukaryota; kingdom Metazoa; phylum Chordata; class Aves; order Gruiformes; family Heliornithidae; genus Heliornis; species Heliornis fulica. The sequence goes on along the minus strand of VXBZ01008385.1, from coordinate 78,970 downwards.
AATCTGTCTTGAAAATATCTGCCATTAAACCAAGGTGTTCCTGCAAATCTGAAAGCTCTTTAGAAATACATATTTAAACTCAGCACTTGTGTGGGAGTGACTGCTTCACGGGTTTCTATGCTGAGGAGTGGAGGGGTTAAAGCTATTTGCCCAAAGACTTAAGATAACAGAGCTGAGCAGGTAGTGGGGCTGAGGAGTTGCAGTTCTTAATACACCACTCTAAGCACTTGTCCATAATCCCTCCTTTGCAGTTAGTAGGAAATGATAATTTATAACACTGCCTCTTAGAAAAGTGAGTGCAGTATTGCTCTCCAAAGCAACCCAGGTTGGAAATCTTCGAGTTAAACTAGCTAAAACTGTAGAAAACAATTCTGAAGGACAGACACATCATGCATGCTTTTTTCTGCTTGCCTAAACACTGGGCTGTGCGATTCTGTTCTGGCTCCTGATGGGACTGATGAGTTGCAACTCCAATTCAGCTCGCAGGGTGCAACATTTGATTTTGCTGCATTTTTTGTTAGCAGATTGCATCCTTAGTACACCCTTACTTGTCAAGCAACAGCTCTGCAGTCAGAGATCAAAGTAGCCAGAGAGAACACGTTTCATTTGCTCATATAGGAGAAGATGACAGGTAACATGATCTTGACCTCTGAAAGTCAGGGACAGCTCTGAGAGTGGGTGACTTCAGCCAGGACTTCTGCTGATCATGTAACAACAACACATGCTGGTGCCACAACACAGACATGGATTAACTCTTCAGAGGGAGACATGTTTTCCCAGTTGACACTGCAAAGCTCAAATTAACTGGATAAGGGTATTCTGTATTGTTTGAAATTTTAACTATTTTTTTAATAGGAAAAAAAAAAGTGAGCTGATAGTAGATTACATTTCTAAATTTTGGGGTAGAGAGGAGGAACTCTTGAGACACCTTCAGATGATGTCACAAGGATCATCACTTCACTTCAAGGTTTTACTGCTCCCTAAGTAATGTACTGTCTGCCGTTTCCCAGGAATCTAGTTTTATACCATTGACAAACAGCAGGAGAGCCAAACATATCATCTTCAGGACATGGTAAACTCGTGCAACTAAATGCAGCCATAAACTAGAGGTTAGCTAGCACATTTACAGATGTTCATTCTAATCCAGATGCAGATACTGTAACTCAGAGGTCTCACAGACGGAGCACAGAGGCTGCTTTGCCACATCTCATGGAGAATGGAGGAAGTCACATGATGCTGTTTTTCCCATCTTTTTTCACCCCCAGCTGCTAAATTGCATTATAATACATTAGATGCTCAATATTTTCCTTATATAAATTTATCGTGTAGCAATTATTGCAGTTAAAACTCGGTGTGGGTTTGTGTTTGTAAATGGGAGGTGGCAATCAGTGTAATTAGAAAAGGAAAAGATGTGCCTGCAAATCAACCTCTGCATTACAATATTGCCCACACTATAAACAACCTACCACATGGCGTGTCCCTTCTCAGTTACACAGTGTAAGCCCTGTGTTGATTCAGGCTTGAATTACACACTAAATCTTGTTTGTGAATTTATAGACTGTCCCTTTGAAGGCAGAATTGTGCCAGTCTATTTATTTAAAGTCTTTTTCTTTTCACTGCAGCAGCATGCTTTTGAGATGTAATACCTTATGCGCAAAATCCCTGAGTGACAGCAGCTCTGCAAGATCATGATACTTACAATACGTTACATATTATCAATAAAATGTTGCAAGACATGTCATAGATCTTATTAACATAACTTTAAATTATGTGTACAAGTTTGACCTATCTGTTGATGGATTAGAAGCAAAGCCTGGATTGTTAAACAGAAGTAAAAGGCTCAGGGCATCATTAAATAAACTGTTTCAAGTAAAATGTCTGTATTTCACCATAAAAAGTAAAAGCATACCTGCGAAGTTAGCTGTCCCCAACGCAACTTATAAAGTTTAAAGAAAACCAGAAATAGCTTTCAAGTCTTTTTTTTTAATTACATTTGTCATTGCCTTGATATTAATTATGATCCAAATTGCTCTCAGAGACCTTGACTGCCCCAAAATAGTTTGCTCTGTGCCTCTCCCCACCCCCCAAAGCAAACTGGAGAAAATACACTCTGCACTACCAGGAGGTGTAGAGAGCAACCAAACCTTTGGTACTGGTGGCACATAGATTACCTGCCCGTTCTGTCTCGTTTCAGAGTAAATATTCATGATGTCAAGATTAGAGAGTGCAGGGATGAGGAGGGTCCAGGCAAAGATTTAGAAGTGACTCTTCAGATGTGCACGAGTCCACTCTGGCAGGTTCAGCTGCAGAACTTGGATGTTAGGTCACAAATGAATTTCTTCCTTTTTTTTTTTTTATGAGAAACATTCTAGATGTTTGTGCAAGATTAGGTAGCTTGACTAGCTTTAATTTATGGAGTGGATTTTGGGCTTTTTTTTTAATTGTGTAAAGAGGGAAAAAATTAAGGCAAGTCATTTCAGTGATGTGCCTGAAATTATGTAGAGGAACAAGGATATGTCCAGGAACAGCTTATACACGTCCTGTTTCCTAGCCCTCCACTTTGCCCTGGAAATACTCCTTTACTGTCACTGTGAGCGGTCTCCTACGTAGGAGAATAAATAAGGCTCTTTTCCCCCATGCTCTAACTGCTTAAAACATCGAGTTTTGTTTTAAGGATGTGAACTTCTCATTTGGGATGGTGGTAGTATTTCCTTAGTCTAGTAGAGAAGGGAGCCAGAAGTATAAAGCCTTTTTACATGATTTCTATTAATACCATTACTGGATTGAGTACAAAACCACCACTGAGAGAGACCTTTTCCATTGACTTGGGAGGGAATGGAGAGAGACATTTAAAAGAAATGTGTCCAGCTGGTGAGTAAACTGGCATGCACCACTGAGTTGTTAGTAATGTTTATTCTATTAGAGTGGACAGTCTTTCGCTGTTGACAAAAAAGCTAACTCAGTCCATTACACATTAAATTAAGAGAACACACATGCATCGTAATCACAACTGTCTCTCCCTAAGCACTGATCAGTAATAATTACCTTTCGGGTAGGGGGTGGAAGGAGATAACCTAAATGCTTTTGGGTTAATAATTACTCTCCCATGTTTAGAAAAATCCTTGCATTTTAACAACAGCAACCTTTCCGTGCCCGAGGTCCTTTGAGACCTGAAATTGGCAACAACAAAAGAACATATATATCTTTGGACCACGGCACTATAAGCCATTCTGCTGTTTCAGCAGGTTTTTTTGGTGGGCTCTTTTTTTTAAATCTCTCTCAGAGTGATACAAAAAGCTTTCTTTGATGAGTTTGAAAATGTTAGTTTTCATTTCTACAGTCTCATACAATGAATAAATGAAGGCACAAACAAGAGCAGCTTGAGCCCTGCACTGGACTTCCCTGTCTCTTTCTGTTAACCTTAAAGTTCACTGTGCTGAAAACTAATAGCATCTAGTTGTCAAGAGGCCAGAATAATGACATTTTGTGCCATTATTCTAATGTGTTTTTCTCTGTGCATTTTCTTTAATTATTTGCATGAGTAATATCATTATGCATTCATGCCAATACAATTCTGATAATTAATTTACATGATGGCAATTTCTTAATGATTTTGATGTCAAAGTTAATAGCAACAGCTGATAGTTGATCTGTTGGTGCTGACATAAATTTAACTTTTAATGTATTAATGCCAAAACCAACAGCAGCATCAAATCACACTGGAGAAAAATAAACATCCACAGGGTAAAACTTCAGTGGAGAAGTCTTGATCCTTACACAAGGTTTATAGGTTCAAAATAACACCGAGACCCCTAGACATGATACATGTCAGACTTTTGCTTTATCTTGCTCTATTTATTTATTTACATCAGTAATATTATTGATGTCTGATATTTAAGCAATCAAATTATATGATATCATACAAAAGATGATCTTTTCTTGCCTCCTGCTTGGTGTATCTATTCCATATTTCAAAAAGAAAAAAAAACCACATTAATTGAGCTTTCATCTTTCTCTTTAAGCATGAACTCTAACCTGCTCCACAGTGAGGGAACTTAGGTCTGCTGTCTGACCCCACATTTGTATCCTGCTTTGTGATTTTAATTTGCACCTTACAGTAATAATATCAGCAAAATAAAATTTATGTGGAGGCAAATATTGTTAATATCAATAAAACCAGAAACAGAGCAATGCCTAATAAGGTTTGAGATCAATATTTTTAGCACATTCTTATTGCATGAAAGCAACACAAAAATAGAGATAATTGTGTGTATAACTATCTATTTGTACCTAACTTTTTATATAGACTCATGTAAGTATTACAAGGCAATTAACACAGAAGAAAAACACATTCTTCAGTCTTTGTCCAGGTGCTCTGAAGATGTCTTTAGAAGTTTATAGGCATTTTTATTTACTAGTTAAATATTTTACTACACCTTAGTATTGAAAAAATGTATGAAGAAACAAATTATGATAGCCATAAATTGGTGACGGTTGTTTTCCTTTTATTTTTTTAATCAAAAGCAAATCCTTGTTCCATGACATAGTTGTTAACATAGTATTTATTTCCATCCGCTTCAGCCAGTTAAATGTATAGATGGAATGTTAAAACCCACGGAAAATAAAATTGATCCTGCTGTGTATTTCAACCTTTTCCCCAATTGGCTTTTTATCAATGATATCCACTGAGGGAGTACACATTTCATTTTAGATAGTAAGGAGATAATTATACAACCTTAATTAGACTTTCCATTGCTGGACTATAAAGAGCTGCTACTGTGTACCCAGCTCATTTGCCTCCAATATGCACTACCTTTATTTCTTTGGTGTTCACCAGCAGGCTGGCTGTCCCTACCTGCTGAACAAGAAACGTATTTCCCTGAGTGCTTCTCTCATCCTCGGTCTCAAAAACATGAAGACATGCATGGCCTTGAAACCAGCCCCCAAAAGACATAGGTGTCGGTGGGGACATTTTGCCATGCCTGTCCTGTGGAGATGGAGGCTGCTCCATCTGGAGCCCACTTCTGCTGAATGATTTTAAGAGTTTCGCTGGTGATAGTGAAGATGCAAAGAGATGGCAAAAGGATGCCAAGGTAGGTGGCTTGCTTTTTAAATGTCTGCTTAAAACAGTTTACAGTGAAATGCCACTTTGTCCCTAATGTGCAACTGTCCCAAGACATCTAAATCATATAGCTGCATGAGAGACCTTTAACACTAGCACAGCACATCTCTGAGCTGGCAGCATCACAGCTGCTGTTTCCCCTGTCATGGAGAGGGACCTGATGGCAATGGCTTAGGGAAGGGGTATGGGCTATGAGGGGCAGCAGGCAGGGACAGATGTAGGAGCAAGAGGCATCTCTTTTGGGAAGAAATGGTCCCATATAAGAGGCCTTTGAGTACTAAAAGCAGTTGATCTACTGTGAGGGTGACATGAACAAATCCAAGTGGATATGTGTGGACCTTGCACCTTTGCATCTGTACAGGAGATCTTTGTCCATGCATGTGTCATCTGGGAATGCATACCATCTGTACATCCATGGGCCCTGTGCTGAAGCCCTCCCTTTCTTCTCCTCTGCCCTTTGCTTCTGGAGAGTTTGCTGATAGGTAACAGTCTGGTGCCTAATTCCTCACATGTATTTCTGCAGAGCTGTATGTTGGAAGAAGCTGATGGGATGAGAGGGACTTCCTTTGCTCAGAATTTTAAGCTCTCCCATGTGATGGACCTTAAATGTAGGTGTACAGCTACACAGCTGCACTCCTGAAAATGTGTGGTGCTCTGGAGTACAGGCAAAGACCATGGATGACAGACGTCTGAGATGCTTTGCACCCCAACAACCCTTTGTCAAGACCCACACATCTTGTAGCACAACCAGATGTTAAGACCTAAGCTGAGTCCACCATAACAAGCCCACCATAACAATTCTTTCTTGAAAAAAAAAAAAAGCATTGGACTGAAGGAGATACTGGATGTAAAGAAAATATAAGAGAAGGAAAATTTAAAAGTAAGGGCAGTGAGAGAGAAGGCTGGAAAAGAGTCTGGTATATAGAATAGTGATTTTTTTTTTTTACATAGGTTTTCTCAAGAGCACTTCCTCCTCATACATGTGTCTGTGATGGAGATCTGGAGATGTTTTCCACTCCCAGAAGTAATTTAATGTCATTTTCTGGGGGAGTGGAGAAAAGGAGATTTCTTTATGTGTAAAATTACCTTGCATTAATTAAATATTATTTTAATAACTTTTAAAAATATGTCATATGTATATATTTATAAGCATTACATATTATGAGACTTTGAGAAATGGGTGGAATGCTAGCTGACTGTCCTTTTCCCGTGGTCTAGGGAAGGCATGGTTTTTAACTGCTCAATTTTCCTTCAGAAACAGGTTAGTCAAGAACACACCTCAGTTTTAAGAATAGCTGCTCACCAAGGAACAGCAGTGTAAATGTTATCTTTATTCCAGGTGAGTAGAAAATCTCTTAAAAGCCTTTCTGTGGAGTGTTAGCTTTGTGGGTTGATTGTTGGAAGGTGCAAGAAATATGACTGATTGTGGTTTGCACGCTGAGTGACTCTCCCCCCACAACCCAAATGGTTTTCTTATGTGTGGCATTTAAAAAAAAAAACCTTTTTTTTTTCTTTTTTGTTTTTTTTTTCCTCCAACCATGTGGAATTCCTTTGCAGAAAACATATTTTGGTGCGAGGCTTGTCATGAGTTGGACACAGCATGTCTGAAATGTAGTGTAGGAGTTTGGAAAGGAGGTTTCAAAAATTCAGGGCTGTCTGATGATTGGGAACATTACTAATGAAAATAAGTTTGCATTTAATGTTGAAACTAACTGTCCCATAGAAGAGAACGGCATTAATTTCTTCCCTCCCCAAAATTCATACTGAAGTTTCCATAGACTTAAATCTGGACCAGATAACCTAGCCTCTGAGTCAAAAACTGCTCCCTATGCCTCACATACACATAAACACCCACACCCAGGCATCTCAAATTCCATTTCTTCAGTCTGCTAATTTTTTTGCTACACCCAGTTATTGTGGGCTATCTTAAATTAGCTTTCCAGTGACTCAAACATTTAATAACTTCTCAGGTGCCGGGAGTTCAGAATGTGCACAAAGCTCTGGGGTCTGGGATGTTACAAGAGAGGTTGTTTAGGTCACATGTGGTCTTTTTGCACCTTGAAGCATGGTGGAGGCAGCAGGTTCCCACCTCACGATGGCAGTATGCCTGGAATGCCCCTGCCACTTTCAAGGTCTCTGGCTGCTTTGTCCATGGGGCTGTTGGGAGCTGCTCCAATACAGACCTGGCACCTCGGTGATTTTGGGACAGTGAGTACCACCAAAGACAGCAGATCACTTGTCTTCTCTCAGTCATGCTGGCCAGGTGTGCTTCTAAAACATGAAGGCCCTCCACCCATCCCCTTCATCATGGGGATGTGGAGTACTCCCCAGGAGGTGGGACATGTCTTGTGAGCAGCATCTGTTTGAGTCATGAACCCAGGGGCAGTGGGGCAGAAGACAGCCACAGTCCACTATTCGCTTTCTTTAATCAGTTGTGAGCTCAGAGGTGTGACTGTGGACACCATCTGACTGCTTTGGGCCTAAGCGCAGAAGTTGCTTTCTGCAAAGGCAGTAATTAGTCAGGAGGCAGCCTAGCTACTAAGTACAATGCTCATTGTTTCTCTCCTTGACAGCTAGCTCAGGCTGGTTATTAACACAAAGAAAAGCTTTCACTTGGAAAGTCTTTTTGTTCCCTCCATCCTCCACCGCTACCATTTCCTTTGCAGAAGCCCCCCTGAGCCACATTAAGCTGCAGCAGGGCTTGCAGAGCCTCTTTAAGGTGTCATTTGATGCTCTGCCCAGCAGCCTCAGGCTGGACTAGGACCAGAAGAAGCAAGCGGTGTTTTGGGGCAGGCAGCCTCTCCGTTCCCATCGCCTGCACTGATGAACAATGAGCCAAGAAAAAGTTATGCAGGACAAGCTCCTCATCATGTTACATAGCAGCTTTGTAACAAGGGGAAAATGATTTCTTCTGGTACTTCTTCTTGAAGTGGGATTGATTAGGCTGACTGAGTTCTGTATCAGTTTGGGTGTCTTAAGTGTGCAGATCTTGAAGAGATTTCACTGTAACTCGGCAGACACTGACGTCTATTTATTCCACCGTCTTTGTCACTCAAAGCTTTCAGCCATAGAGTTTGCTGACTAATTGTACCAAGCAATGTGTTTTAAATACAATGTGTATTTACAGTTTCTGGGACTGGAATACATAAAGCCTTAAAATATATGCTATGTTTGACACCTAAATCATATGATTTTACAAGGGATTGTGTATATTTTTGCATCCACTTTAGACTTGCACACATACGGTATTTCCAATTGTTTATATATGTTAGAATCTCTTGCATTTAAATAGCTCATTATGCAAATATTTACCAAATACATGGATATTTATCTTTACTGTACCCTCTATTCAATCACTGAGCTGAGATTTAATGTGTAAATATTGTCTGCAGAGTCACATGTGCAGTAATGAATTATGAGTAATTACATACTATATACAATTATACAACAAAAATTACAAATTCAAAACATATTAATGTTGCAAAGCCAAGCAGTCAAATTTATAGAGCATCAGAGGTAAGGTGCAAGCCTAATTCAACCCCCAATTATGCCTGTGTGCCTTATAACATGGCCTTTTCCAGGCACACTGTGGTTATCCCCCAGCTGCCGGCAGCTGTGATGGGTCTGTGGCTGTGCCAAGGGCCAAGGCTCCGGGCTGCAGCCAAGCCTTGGGATCAGACCAAGGCCGAATTTGCAGTGTTTCCCAGGCAAGACATTTTCCCTGGATTTGGTCACCTAAGCAACTGACCTGGCTCAGTGAGCATGTGTCTGATTTTCCCACCCCAAGAGCAAAGGCTCGCAGCAAGAGAACGCCCTGAACTGATTCACCGCTCGGTCTAGGGCTGTACACTGAGCAGGACTAATTTTGCATTTGAGACATTTGAAAGAGCACTGTGTTCTCATATAATCAAAGACGGATCCTGGAGTACATTTTGTTGAAAGGGGTTTTTTTTGGGTGGTTTTTTTTGACCAGAATATCTTCCACCAGGAAATGTTGCTTTGTTGGAACTGAAATGTTTCATAGGAACATTTTGTTTGTGATGATTTTTCTGACAGAAAAAAAAACGTGAACAATTCTAAATCTGAAGAAGATATTTCTCACTGCCAGTTGTTTCACAGGAGAACTGATTTCTTTTGGTTTCAGAGCATATATAATTTATATTTAGTGCTCAAGGGTTAAATCAAATCACCTGCACAATGACCTTGGAATGTTCTGACTCTGCTAACTCTGACATTGTCTGATTATTACAAGCCTTCAAAACATTTCAGGTTTAGTATATATGATATTTAAAGGCACTTGTGCATGCATGATTTTCTGTATTTTATGAAAGCAAGAAACTACCAGAAACTTAATTTCAGGAGGCCTTAGAACTGCTATGAGGATGACATCCAATCTAGGAAAAAAAAATTAAAATCAGTTCAAGGGGATAAAATTTGCCCAAGTTAAAAGCAGACAAAATGAATATACAGATTAATTTGAGTGATCTCAGTGATAGATGGCATCCTTAGTTCTCTCTATTATTTTGCAAACAATTTGTCCTTGCAAATATTTTTTCCTCTGAAAAGAGTTACTGAATTTCATTTTCAAAATAAAATAATTTATAAATATTTTTAACACAAAAAGGGGATATTTGAAACCAGCATTTTTTTAGTATTAGCTGAATTGGTAGTGAAAATGAAGTATGTAACTCTCTGCGGGAAAAAATTACTTCTTAAGCTAATTTATAGTAATATGCATCCTGCCTCTTAATAAAAGCCAGATTAAAGAGAAATGCTCTTAAACTGGGGACAGGTTGGACTACAATAGCACAATTTGGATCAAGATTTCTCAGGAAGCCTGAATCTGTTGAACATTTTCTTTCTGGTTCACAAAACATTTTATAAGTTCTGGAGGTGCTTATGTTAATTGACTTGTTTCCCAGCACGTTCTGGCTATGGAAAAAGGTAAAGTGAAATGGTGATGAAAGAGACTCTCATGTAGGCAAGTTCCAGGAATGCATTTATATCAGGATTCTTATTAAAAAGCAATGCTTTCATAGCATTTCCTACTGAACAAATAGTATTGCGCTAGTGTCTGACATAACAGGTAGGGATGCTCCGATTGATTACTCGGGTGCTGTCTGTGGAGACATTTGGAAGCAGGAGTGCTTACAGCAGGTGTGCTCAGAAGCGTCCTCCATAAAGGACACTGCAACAAGGACTTGTTTGGCTGTAAGCTTGACTGTGTTTTATGTGAAATGTTAATTGGCTGGGTGAAAGAGATCACCCTGTTTTCCACAGGTCCTTGACATGAGGTGGCCACACTATCTCCCAAGCTTTATTCCATCTCTACTCCTTGCTTGTTGTAGATCTCAATAGAGCTTCAATTGAAGTTCTAATCATCTTCCGGTCTTCCAAGGAATGATGTTCTTGAACAACTTTCCTGAAGACATATTGAGGGGAAAGAAAGCCAAGAGGGATTATGAGGTAAGTCCCAATGCATTTGTGGAAGGGATTTTCAAAACATTCAGGTTCTTTTTGGAGACCAGCCAAAGCTAGCTGAGGCATGGATTCTTGCAGGACCAGAGATGAGACATGCCCACCTTCACTCAGGGTCCTGTGTCTTCTGCTGGCCTCTTCTCCTAGTCCTACCTTAGTCTCATAGTGTGGTCTTGGGAGAGTCAAGCCAAGTACACATCACATTGTCTCATCTAAAACACTGGGAGAAGCATTCCATAAACCACTGTTACGAAGGCAGTGATGGTGAGAAATGGCTCTGAGATGTTTGAATAAAGTACAGTAGATGCGCAAATCCTGTAAGCCTGTGACAGAGAACCCAGTGCTTAGAAGGCATCAGCCCAAGCTACTCTACAGCCTCAGTGCTCCCTGCTCTAAACTTAGGACCATCATTCTGCATCATTCTGTGGGCCGCTCTCCCACCATCACCCCACAAAAGCTCTGTTTCAGGTGGAAAGCAGAAGGCCTTTAAGAAGAAAAAAAAAAAGACAAAAGAGCAGACACCCCTGTGCATTTCACATGGGATTTCCACCTACCACCTGCCATATACCTACAAAAATGTTGTGGTTATTTGTATATAAATAAATACACTTTTTATCGCTGCAACTGGTAAATAGGAAATGAAGTCACAATCCTCGAAATTATAATGGCAGGCACACAAAGACACAGTTGCTGGCACGGAATTCAATTAACAGATAGCAATCACCCTTGGGTGACTGTGTGAGGTGGAAATATACAGGCATGCTAATAAGGAATATCTTAAAGCCAAGGCGTTTATCAGCCAGCAGCCAGACATGGGCATAAGTGTGGGCAGACAGCACTGCTCTGGGATATTTAATAAAACCCGCTCTCTTCATTTGAGGATTTGTGTTTAATCGTTTGGTAACATTTTAGAAACATCCAGGCTGGGAAGCTTCTGAAATGGAACTGCTTAGGTCAGAAAACATAGAGAGTTATTTACTGATACTGAAATAGCCAAAGGAACAGAGTGGATTCTAGGTAATATTAACAAGATTCTTTGTTGCCATCTTTTTGACCTTTTGAGTTTCTGGGATATAGCTGCTATGTGAATCACAGCCTTATCTGGAGAAACATGCAGAAAGTGTTCATTAATACTGGGAAAGCTAATGACTGAACTTCTGTTTAAAATAAAATGTTTAACTCTTTTTTGCTTGGTTGAAAGCCTAAAGCTAAAATATTATTTTTCTAGGCTCCTTGAACTTTAATTTGCATTGCATTTTGGGCTTTCAAAGGCTTCAGGCAGACCAAGGTTTGTCATCCTCCAAAAGATGTTCAATTCAACTTTCTCATCAGAGCTCTCTTTGGGCTGCAGTAGTCAGGTGAATTCATGGGACTGATTTGCTTGTCTAAATTCTACTTCTTGGAGAAAAGGTGAATCCAGAAGCAAAGTCACAAGTTTCTTTAAGGGAAGGCAGTTCAACCTAGTAAGGTATTTGCTAGGAGCTTCCTGCATAAGAAATGCAAGGTGTGGTCTTTGTATATCCTCGGTAACTCTCAAGGGTTAAAGCACTCATCAGACGAAGGCAGTTCGAAGCAGGACAAACGGAGGCTAGCCAGCCAGCCAAGTCATGAGACACACAGGAAGCAGCATGGGCCAGCCATTATCAAGGAAGGCTGGAGGCTTTTGGCTAGGAAGCCGATGGTCTTGCTGATAGATGCTCTCACTACTTTTGGTTTTGCCTCTGCTCTGATTAAGCAGTCATGCCTTTTGTGGTCATCAGCTCTGACCCTGCAACTGGGCCTGTGGCAGCAAGTAGCCTGTGGTGCTTCCACCTGAGAGCAGGTAGCACCCCTCTGACCATGCTGCCTCGCGAGACTGCATTGTCCCTCTCCTTAGTTTGGCTGCCTACTTTGCTTAGGTTTGAACATTTCTGATGTCAATGCAGGTTCCAGTAGTTTCGTAGTAGCTTGGTAGTAGCTAAAGCGGTGGAACATTGTCCAGTTTGTATGGTATCTCAGTAGGTTTGCTTAGTCAAAGGGATCATCAAAGGCATAGTGGATTGAAATTAATGTTAAAGATGGGCTGTGGCCATGCTGCAAACACCCTCTAAGGAGGTATTCAGTACCTGTTTCTTTTCCTGGGGTGGGGAGGAATCATGGGATCTACAAATCAATGGACAGAGCCTCCCCCGCCAGTTTTTCCCACACCGCTGGCATGCAGCCCAGCCTGGGCTGTGCTCAGGAAGCTGTAAACTGGCTCTGAATAGCTGCTGCAAAGCCGTCCCTGCACTGCTCGTGTCACAAAGACTTTTCAGTGCCCGCCTCACTAATGGATGGGTTTCTCCTATCCAGAGCGCTGAACAATGCGGTGATACATTCCGGTTTTATTAGTGTGAGTTTAGCGTGGCCGCATTATTCATAATGGCAATGCCACAGGAGAACTGCACAGTTCATCCCAAACAGGAGACCATAAATCCTGTAAGCCACGCAGCACCGTCGAGTGGTGTGTTTTCACCACTTATTTTGCAGGAAAGCTATTTGTATTCACTCTGTATGTAAACCCAAGCTGTCTTAATATTGCAAGCCCAAACTGTGTTGGAGGAGGTAATAACAACAAAAAAAATTGCAACCAGAACATTTCAGAATACTCAGTCATAACTCCAGGATAATAAGGCTCGGTAACTCCGTGATACGAAGACTCGCACCTGCCACCAAGTAAGAGGAGAGTGAGTGCTGACACATCACCTCCCTGACATAAATCAGGCTTTGCATGAAGCAGTTCAGCTATATATTTATCTGACATGGTGCTTTCTTACTGAGACCCTCACCGAGGCAGCTGGCCTGGGGCTTGCAGTGGGAACAAGCAGCTGCTCAGGAGGAGCTGGGCTGAAGCAACCGCTTCACCTCACCAGGTGACTGCTAGAGAGATGGAGTCAACTCGCGTGCTTCTTCATTGATCTAGTGACCCAGAAGTGAAGGGCTCCTCAAGCCATCACAGGTCTTTTCAGCCACTGCCTCTTGGAAGACTCCCGTCCCTGCTCCAGCAGCCTTTGGAGGCCTGGAAACCCGGCAGTGGCTGTAGCCTGTGGCCTGAGCACTTTTGCCATGATACCACACAGCACTCATTAAAGGAACTGTTCACTAGAAGAACCCTATACTAAATGTTGATTAGAAGAACCATGTACATTCTAGATGGTGAGTGTTATCAGAAGGGAATTACAGAGTGGCCTCTTGCTACTTCTGCAGGAAATATTTGGTGAACTTGTGGAGGCCCCCTGCCACTCCCTTTCTCTCCTGCATCCACACCCTTTTGGGTACAGCCACTGAAGCAATTAACCCTGGGCTGGAGAAGAACCTCTGATTTCAGTAGTCTCACATCTGAAGCAAGCTCTTTGCACTCCTCCAGTTACTTCATTCACTGTTCGTATTAATGCTGGAAACGCTGACAGCAGCTACTAAAGGTTAAGTGTTTTTGTAGCAAATCAATAGTGCGATGCCCCCTTTTCCCTCTCCCCTCAGCTTCAGGGAAAGTGGCCCCTGGACACATGAAGAATGTAAGCTAGCATTTCGCTAACTCTGACTCAGACCACATGCATTTATGCAAGAGGCTTAAAGGATATCTTTGAGGATCCTAGTACAGCGGCGCTCCTTTCCCTTCAGTGCTGGGAAGAGGGACCGGGGCTTCTGAAGCATTGGTTATTATGCAGGGCATGTGTTTTAAAACGTTAAGTACCTTGATTGTCTCTAGCATAGCTAGTGCTGTCAGCAGTTTGCACAGTGCTTTTATGTGTCTTTTCCCTCCCCGAGATACCTGTGTTCAGTTCAGAACCGATTCTGCTTCTGAAGCAATTCATTAAACATCTTCAGCGCGCCACTTCTGTGAAGAGGTCAATTTGTTCTTTCTGCCTAGCGATGCAAAACTCGGGGCTTCGGCTGGTAAATGCAAGTATCAGATGCATTTCTCGCTGTTTAACTTGTGCTTCCCTTCAATCTATCCTCTCCAGTGATCCTTTCCTTTAAGGCAGGCATTTATTATTCATGAAGTGTGGAGACAGACAGGACTGTATCTATCTGGGGCAGGTGTGGTTGGGTGGGCTGGCATGCACACACACCTCTCTTCACCCTCTTCTGGAGGAGGCACTTTCCAAAGGAGTGAAAGCAGCTGTTTCTCTGTCTTTTATGTTCCTTTGTCTTTCTTACAAGACACCAACGTGCTGGTGGGTCAGTACATACTGAAGTGGGAAGGTTCCCAGAGCACATCCAGCTTGGAAGTGATTCCTGATGCACAGACATCAGGATACTTGTGTGGTATCTCTGGATTGTGGTCCTCTCAGAAGAGGCCTCGCTGTCCACTCCAGGAAGGAGTCCTGTCCCCAAAACGCATATTTTAATTTTTTTTTCCCTTGGTTTACTGCTTGAAGGCTAGATTCATCCAAGTCTTCTGGGAAATATTTTCTATAAACCCCCACTCTCCAAGTTCCAAGTATCTCTTTCTATCCAATGCCATACCTGTTGCTGAGTTTTGTGGAGGTTTGTTGTTAGTTTGGGTTTGGGTTTTTGTTTGCTTGTTTGCTTGTTTTGTTTGGGGGCTTTTTTTTGATTGATTTTTTTGTTTTAATCTGGATATTACTCATATGAATAGTGACCTGGACCAGATCTGTACATACTAGATACAATGGATTTATTACTAAAAATCAACTTTTAGACTGGGTGGAGGTGAGCCAAAAGTAAACTTTTCCTTGGTCTTGCAAGGATCCTAGATAAACAGTGATAAATGCATAAAAATACTCTTTTTTCCCCATAATTCTTACCATTTTTCTGAGATCACTTTTATTTCGCTATTGCTGTTGGGAATACGGATCGTGGTGTTTGGCCAGTCCTACCAGCTCTGGAAGAAACACATTTACTGAAGTAAAGTTATTTCTTCACAAAGTTATGCTGAGGACCTTGGTCAATATTTAATGAACAGGCCTGGGACAGCAGATCCTGAAGAAAACGGGACCATTTCTATTGGAATATCAAGCATATTATTAAAATGTTATCCAAAGACAGTTATAGACATATGGAGTCAATATTTTCTCTGAACATGCTTTCTTATGCTACATTATTTTACTGCTTATTGCAGTAGTTACAGCTTTTTTTGGCAAGATTTTATATGATATATATTATATATGTGATGATATATAATTGTCTGGGCTGTATGTCGCATACGATATAGTTTCTGTTCAGGAAAATTACGGTGTTTTCTTTTTTTTTTTTCCTTTTTCCCCTATATTTTTTTTAGACAAAGTCAGATTGTGATTTTTTGAAGCAAAACTGATTGCAAAAGTACCTGGAGAGCATAAATCAGTAGGGCCTTCGGAAGTAACAAACTCTCAGTAGCTTTTGAAAACTTTGCAATTATGTTCCTCCTGGCGTAACAGTATTTTCTTTCTTTCATCATAGAAAAGGTCTGTAGAAGTATGCAGTTGAATCACTAAAAATGTCCAGTTCTCAAGGAAGCTGACCAACTCATTATTCTTTGTTTTGATTCAGATGAAATACT
>VXBZ01008385.1:0-53358 GCA_013399135.1 Heliornis fulica | reverse complement strand
TTTTTAACCTTGAAAAGCTGTTTGCACCGTGAGAGCCTGTTGGCTTAACAGAAATTTCTCCAGGAGCTGAAAGAACTTCTGAAAACAATGTGGAGTATAACTCCCACTGACAGCAGTGGGGTCATCATTGTTCCTTTGATTACCATTGTTTGAAGAGTAAAAACATATTCCAGAGGGTTTGCCTACATGCAGTTTTTGTTCTGCTTTAAATACAGGATACAAACTAATATACTGAAAGCGGCATATAGACCCTAACACAATGCAGTTGTGTTATGGGGAAGTTATGGTCAGTCTTGCCTGATCCCACAAGTGCAGAGGAATCCATACTGCTTCCCTATCTCTATCAACACTATAACTTCACTGTATTTTTAAAAAATACACCCCTAAGGAGATAACTTGGTGCAAGTATGTATGAGGGTTGAGTTTCTGGGCTGGTAATTATTAACACATGCATGAAAAATGAAAGCAAGGCATTTAAAGTGAGAAAGCTTCAGAAAGTAGAAAAGTGCTGCTTTCATCTTATTGATGCAGGCTTCCTTATCATGTCGCCTTTGTTATCACTCTTACTCTTGCAGCATTGCCTGGTGTTTATCTGAGTCTCATGAAAAAAACACACGGGTGTGTGTGTGTGTGTGTGTGTGTGTGTGTGTGTGTGAGGGGGATGATGTTGGACAACACACCTTCATAAATCTAACACATACAAACTGGAGCTGAAAAAGTCTTCAGTTCAATGCTCAGGTCTCCTTCTCTGGACTCCCCAGGCTTTTTTCTTCAGACTCTGATGCCTGGAACAACTGTGTTTTAACATGGGTGACTGCATAGTCTTCTGCTAGTCACATGCTGCTCATTGGGGATCCCGTTTGCTATAGCTGTGCCTTACAAGCTGCAGAGAAAGGCTCCACCATCCTGGGTGCTGTGCAACCAAGCCAGCAGAGAGGTCCTGTTGCCCACACTGCTGCCCGTGCCAGGTAACTGGCCTGGCCATGCACGGCAGAAGGCAGACATGAAGTACACAGCAGGAGACAACAGTGGGGTCACGGCAGTCGGTGTGCTGGTGCTGAGGTTTGGGGAAGCTGGATGTGGGAGGTTTCCTGAGGAGAAGTGAAGCTGAAATGGAAAAAGAGGGAAAGTGAAGTGAGAAAGCGAAGCCAGGAAAGACAGATGCTCAAAAGAAAACCACGCAGGAGGCTGGAGGAAGAGGCCCACCAGCACAAATTGACAACCCAGTCAAAACTATATAAAAAGCTTCAGGAGCAGCTGGAGGCTTCCAGTGCTGATGGCTCTGTAGCTTTCCCTCTTGGCTGGGGTCTTGTTGCAGTTTCCCCCTCCTTAGACCACATGGCAAGAAGACAAATCAGGCTTTAATCACGGAGAAGTGATTTAAATCAGCCCACTTTAGATGATGCCTGTCTCTCCCTCGTAACTATAGAAAGCTCTGGATAGATTATCCTTGCCAGACTTAAGTCAACTTTTAGAAGTACTCCTCTTCCTCATCATTCCTAATTCACCCAAGAATGATGTGGGAGGGAAGGAGAGGTGGCTAATTGCATGCAGTTATGTCCAAGGCTTGTGGGGATGTAGGACAGCTGGGACACTGAGTCACAATCTACCCAGACACTGGGGTCCAGAGGTTTCATCAGCCCTATGTGCCCCTGACGACTGCAGTTCTGCCTGCCTCCTCTTGTTTGGAAGAACATACAGACTCCTAAAGCATGAGAGGGAAAAGTTTAAACCCACTATGCACCTCTGCAGGTGGTGCAGGGTGTCTGGGTGCGCTAACTGAGACCGAGGAGCGAGCCTGCAGCAGAGGCGGCTGTCTCACAAGGTAGAAGGGGCAGCCCTGCAAGCATTCGCTGTTTGCAGCAAGCAGCTCCGGCAACAGCTGCTATAAATTTCCTCATCTTCTATTTCATCCTCCCCCGCCCTGGGTTTATGTTTTGTTGTTCCAGTTGGAGTTTAATGTGCTTTCCAGTTTCCTCTATTTTTCTTTTTGAGTGTGTTTTGATTTTTTCATATTGAAGCCGCTGTTGACAAAAGGTGCCAGCCTATTTAACAGCTGCCTAGAGATAAGCGCTCGGTGGTTGCAGACAGCAGGCACAGCATGGGTGGCAGTGTCGGCGGCGAGCCGAGACACTCTTTGGGTGGGCAGGACCGTGTCTCCTTGGCCTCTGCATTCATTTGCCCCCTCAGCTGGGCTGCTGAGAGTGTGTCGTGGACGATGCTGATTTTTGGAATGGGGACTTAGTGCTTTGGATGTGAAAGCATGCCGTATGCTTTCACACCTGAAAGCTTTTCAAGGAGAGATCTGAGATATTTCCTTTTATGAGCATACATTGAACTTTCTTTTCCCTGGCTTCAGAATTTTCTTTTTCTTTTTTCCCTACATATGGTGATTGCTCCCAATGGGTGCTTATAGAAATTGGAGACATTTGCATTCCTAGTTAAGGAGAAGACAGGAACTTGACAGATACTTGATTTCAGTTGGCTTGTTATTTCTAGTTCTGGCTTATTGCAACCACAGTGCCTACTGCTGTATCTCTATTGATTTCAGACAGACATCCTGAGGGATAACTCTGTCTCCCCTTTCATTTAAAAAGGGGAAAAAAGGCATGTCTCCAGCTTTGCTGCTTGTGAAGACCGACACAAATATGTAATGCAGACTCTTCGGTGAGATTGAAAGTGTGTCACTGTGAGCTCTAAAAAGTTGTCATTTATTCACCCTGCCTTCTCTGTCCTCCTCTCAGGTGCCCTTGTGCACCAGTGTGCAGAGCTGTGCTGGGAGGGCTGTGAAAAAAAAGTACCTGCCATTGCTTGGGTTAAACTAGCGAGACAGTGCTGAAGCAAAACTGTGGAGGATTCCCAAGCAGGAGTTCAAAACTCTGCCAATTCCAAAGCAAAATTGTGCCTCACACCCTCCATTCCCACCCCCTGATTTGTGGCCACTCAGGCCCTGGGGCTAGCAGATTTGGGATAGTTTCTTTAATGTCTCATTGTCCGAGTAGCACAGGGAGAAAGGACAAAAACAGTTTTCTGCTGGCACTGAAGAGCTTCCCTCTGTCATTGCAGAAACTGAATCAAAGACTCCAGTTCTTTGGCATTGTTGTCTCTTGACTGACATACTTGTGCTGCTGCTCTGACTTTCCTTTAAGGCACTGCAGAATTTGACTGCTCTGAAAATGAAGGCAGCTTGTATGGGTAAAAGTGGTCTAGATTAAAATCCTCCAGCATAGGTACCAGCAGTGGTGCACCTCTTGTAACAGTATACAGCATTGGTCAGTAGCCTGGTCAGTTTACCACCAGCCTCTCAATAGCATGTTGCCTGACCATCTGTGAAGTCTCTGCTAGCAATACCCATGCCTCCTTAGTTAAAGCCAGCATGGCCAAGTTCTCAAGATCACTGAGGATTCCCACAAGTGCAGGTGTTTGCCTCAGGGGATGAGGAGTCAATCAGTCTTTAGCTTTGTTCCTCTTTCCTGCATCTCCTAGAAGTGAAAATGAGGCTAGGAGGAATGGCAAACATCATCCTTCAAACCCGAAAAAAATCTGTGGTTGCCAGGGTACAAATCTCTTTGAAGCAACATACTTGCTATGTTTCATTTAGTGAATTGATCTGGTGGGTTACGGTGCTGTGAAGCCACTGCCTTACTTTCTCATTTCAGCTTTCCTCCTTCCAAACCCCAGAACACAGACTTTTCTAAGGACACTACCTCACCTGTTGGAAGGAGACCTCTGCTCATTCCTGCCAAATGAGAGAAAATCAAAATCCTTGCTGAGCAGCAGCAAAAGAGCAGTGTAGCTGCCTGGAATTGCATTAGGGCTCCTTGCTTATTAGGCCCCATAACTGCTACGACAGGGAACCAAGTAGTCGAGCCTGTTCAAAAGCCTGCGGATTCTTTCTTGCATTAAATTAATTAGTGAGAAACGAAACAAGCAGCTAACATGTGAAAGAAAAGGATTAGGTATCTTGTATCTTAGTAGCTCAGTGGAATTGCAAGGAAAAGGGATCCTACTTGTCACTGATAAGACATAAGTGTTTTATCCTTGCTTCAATTTTGAGCAAAATTCGCCGTGCGTTTTACCTCCTGATGGACAGAGAACACTCAGCTGCTGAGGCAAGTGTGATAACAACTAACCTGGAGAAACTTGTGCGATCAGTTAGTGCTCGTACACAGCTCTGCCTGAACCACTTGCTTCTGGCTGAGAAGCACCATCTCCTGATTCCTTCCTGCACTCATGCACGCAGGAGGGCACAGAGAGTTGAAAATTCACAAATGAACACACCCTTTCCTCCCTGGCACTTAGTAGAACCCAGGAAATAAGGCAAACAGATAGGAGCCAATGTATGATCCAAATGAAATCCCACCATTCGTGAAAATGTGCCAGCTGAAGTGGAGACCAGATTCTTATTGGTGTCCTTTGCCATAGATAAAAAGTGTGGCTTTTTTTTTTTTTTTTGGTTCAAAAGTAGCTAGCAAATGTTATTTTCTCTTTTGGGTGCTTGTCACCTTGGCCAGGTGGTCGCTAAAGCTTGGTATGTGCAGAAGTATGAAACTTGCCAGAGAAATCTCCATATGCCCTTGTCAACTTTTTTTCCTCTAAATTCCGCTTTCCTGCCATGTCTGTGGCTAGGGCTGAAAGAGTAAGCGTGGTTACAAGGACGTTTGCCTGCCAGCTCTGAAAGCACAGAGTTGATGTCTTCTCATGGCTGATGGTGGAGCTGAGGTTGTCCTACAAGGTACATCTACACACTCACATGCTGCTGCTAGCCTCAGCAGCCTGCTAGGACCTTCACTCACTGTAGTAGCTCCCTGGTCTAGCAAAGCTCTGAAGGGCTTTTTACCTACTCCTACATAAAGCTGGGGATCAGCAGGCAGCCTTTTACTTCCTTGGCTCCTGAGATCTGTACCCAAGGTCCCAAGCAGGGTGAGCTCAAAAACTGAAAGTGGGTAGGTATGAATGTACAATGGTATTTTTTATGCATACTTATATGTACATTTATACACACATGCACACACACACACACACACACACACACACACACATATAGTTACTGGGGAGACCTGTGAGTATCTTAGGAACCTTTCAAAAGACCAGAGCAGAAGGCTGGATTAGCTCTGCTAAAGCCAATGGAACAATGAATCAGATTCATGTCCCATTGTACTGGGTAAGGAAAGATGTTTACTTAAAGTACAGCATTTCAAAACGGTCAAGTTTCTTTTAAATCTGTGAAATATTTCTGCTTAAATACATGTAATCCAAAATTTCCTTTTCTAACTGATAAGAGAGTTGCTAGAGGGTTTGCTACTGTGAGTGATCTTTTCCAAATTAATTTTACACCTTAACTAGAGTAAGAACTGTACTGCTAGAAGACAGAGAGAATGTGGAGTGAACATGTGAACATTATAATGTGAGTTGTTTTCTCTCTGTCTCGCAGTAAAGTATCATACACTGAAAGGGTGGACAGACAATGGGACTCCTAAATACCAGCAGCAATTCCATCTAGCTAGTCAGTTCATGTAAAATCATTGACCTTGATCCGAGGATAGTCCTCTTTAACACAATCAATACAGGTGCAATCAGATAAGAACATTCTACTGTTTTATTAAAGTGCATCTAATTCAAAACTCAATAACTCTCACAAATCCTTAATCAGAGAAGACATCCTGGGAGGTATTTAAGTGAGTGATCTTATAACTCTTGCTCTCTCCTTGTTAGGATGGCATTTTACAAATAGACATGTCTGTTTCCTCTTTACCCTCCCTGCCATAATTCTTTCACTGTACCATTGCACTGATTATCATGCATTTATCAAGACTTTTTTCCCTTCATTTATTTAGAGAGATTGAGTGAAGTGACAACCTCTGCTTACCCTGTCCCACAGCATTGCTGTGGCTAAGAATATAAATGCAAATGTGTCTCTTTTTCTGGCGCACTGGGTCCAACGCTCTAGTCTATGGCTTAGATGTGTTATGCTATAGGAGGTGCAGCATTAATGCATGCTGTCTAACTCAAGGTGGCCTGGGATAATGAAAGAAAACAGTCCATGTGCAGCATTATGTGATAGTTTAAGTAAAATGAAAAACAAAGGCAATTACTGTATTTTTAGAAATTATTTTAGATAAAAATGGTACATACGGAATAAGACAAAATAAGCACATGGTAGAGAGCTCTGAGAGTGAGGTAATTATTATTCTTTCCAGGTGATCCTCAGCATGTTTCTCGATAATGCAAAATAAATGTGATTTGGAGCAGTTGAGCTGAAGGATAACTTTTTTTTAGTCATTTAAGTTCATATATGGCAGACTGAGGGGATTAGGTTTTTAGCATAAGTGCAAATGGCTGCACATGCTTAGCTCAACCCCCGGTTCCTCGCGTTACATAAAACAGCACTTGGACAGTCTGTGTAATAAAAAAGGAAAAGAAAATGTATAGGTCTGTTAGTGTATACAGTGCAGAGAAGCTCAAGTGGCTGCAGCTCCGTAACATTTGTGTCCAGTGGCAAAAGAGGGTGTCTAGGTCACAGCTCCTCACAGGCAGGAGTCTTTCAGTTCGGATTCTTCTCCTTTTACTCCCTCAGACTTGAACTTAGTTATTTGGAGGCTTCATAGTTTTAAGATCATGAAAAATTGCTGTGCCAATATTTTATGTCTTTGTCAATGTTTTTCTTCAATTTTCAAGGAGTTCTATGTCCTTCTTGAACTGAGGGGCCAAGAACTGGATGCAATATTCAAGGTGAGGTAGATCTCTTGATCTACTAGCCACCTCCCTCCTAATACACTCCAGGACACCAATGGCCTTCCTGGCCACAATGGCACATTGCTGGCTCATGGTCATACAAAAGGCATCTGACATGGTTTCAGATGCCGAATTCA
Source organism: Heliornis fulica (assembly GCA_013399135.1). NCBI lineage: Eukaryota > Metazoa > Chordata > Aves > Gruiformes > Heliornithidae > Heliornis > Heliornis fulica. Next base: position 46,486 of record VXBZ01008385.1, on the reverse strand, counting down.
CTGGGGCTCTGAGCACAGCCTGTGTGCAGGAAACACAGGTGGAAGAAAGAAACAGAGGAAACAGAGGAAAAAAATGTCTGTGCTATGCTAAAGTGAAAAGATGAGCATGTGGCCATCTGACTGAATCTGACTGAAGAAATCATTGCCTCTTAGTCAGACTGTGAAAGCTACTTTTAGGCAACTTTAAAAAATAGGTTTATTTTCAAGAACAAAGACAAGAAGCTCCAAGCCAGGAAAAAAATCAAATAATAAACTGCATGCAATTTTATTATTTAATAGTAAGAATGAGTAACCAACTGCTGGGCCAAATATGAAGAAATATTGTGTCTTTGTCATCCGCATCAGTCCTGGATGTATCTCTCTGAAGGGGAAAAAAACACATGCTGATTTAGTCAAGCAGTGACTGTTAACCTCCACAGAGGGATCGCTGCTTAAAAGGTGATGGGCTGAGTTGCGTACTGCTCAAGGTTTCCTTCCCAGGAAACCCTCAAGAGCTCTCTAACATAGAGTGTGACCTGGGCCAGCTTCTCTTGTAAGGAGACAGATTGAGGGCAAGAGTGGGGAAGGATAGAGAGCCAGAGAACCCTCCTACAAATGATTTGGTGATGCTGCTATAGCCACTGAGGGAAGCAAAAGAAAAGAATTGGAGCTTCTTGCCCAGCTAACAGAGCAGCAGTTGCCATCACAGGTATTCTGGACTTCTCTGCTTTTCATACCAAGAATATGAATTTCCAGGACTTGGCTGTAGGCAAAGCAGGGACTCACAGCTCCTTTGCTGTTTCTGGCTGTCTGCTAAATCTAGACAACTGCTTGCTTGGCTTGTACCTTGTCCCTACAGTCCCCACCATTGTTCTCCATGTGCAGGAGTGCACTTCCTGCACGCATGGTATAAGGCTCCCGAGGCACTGCGATCCCTGTCTGATACAGCATGATGCTGTGCTGTCTTACCTTGGGTCCTGAGGTCAGTGAAGTATTAGCACTGCACTGTGCAGGACCTACTCACTCTGTCATTAGCATTATCTTCTCCAAAAGGCCAAGCTGACTTATCAGATTGTACATGAAGCCTGTGACTAAAGGACTGATGAAAGTCTTATTTCTTTGAGTATGGGTGGCTGGGTGGAGAGGTGGTTTAGCTTTTTTTCTGGGTTTATTTTTTTTAAATTACTGAGAAAAATTTATTAAACTCAAACATCTCTTAGAAACACAATTTCAAAAGGAGATGTGCTGTATAGTGGAATGGCTAAATGTAGAGGCACGCTAAGTACCTTGGCCTTTGCCACTAAAGGCTTCGCTGATTCAACCCATTATATAAATGCAGGGACTTTCACTGCTTCTGCACCACTGCAAGCTCTCAGTAGTTACTATATCTGGCCTTATTGCTCTCCTTCTGCAAGGCAAAGTAATACCCTCTTTTTACTTTCTAATCAGAAGTGATATCCTATCATCTCCAAAAGGTGTTCCTTGTATATTTCCCTTTGATAAATGTAGCCCCCATCATCAGTGGAACAGAAATAAAATTAAAAATGATCTCCAAATCCTTCTGTGTGCTGGGCCCACAGTTCAAAAGCAGCCTCGTTTTGGGGAACTGGGGAGGGGAGAGAAGCTGGTGTATGGACATGCACAAAAAGGAAAACGCTGTTTCTCAATGCTGATGGGAGAAAGAATAGCAAAAGAGAGCGAGAACAGTCCAGATGCTGCATTATGTCCACAATGATATGTAACAATTCCGTATTAATCGAATAAAACCATGGGCTGTAAGTTTTGTGCTTTTGCCAGACGGGTTTGGCTCTGAAGGATTCCCACACCCAGTGGAAAATAAGGATACAAGAGATCTAATTAAAAACGGGAGCTTGAGATACACAACAAGACATTAAACTCTTCTTGTATTTAATGGAATTTGCTGTGGTGCTAAAATAGTATTCCCCCCTGTCATTCTGACATGAAAAACATTAGTGAATATTTGATTTTACTGTGGAACAAATTATGGTAATAATGAGTCTTTGAGAAAGAAAAAAAAATGCTCAAACTGGTACACTCTCATTTAAAATGTGCATGTTAAAAATAGAGTAGATACACAAAATGTTGTCTGCTACTTCATCAACAGACTGTTATTTTATGAGATGTATGCCCTTTCAGCACAGTGCTTGACACTTCACATTTGCCTGTCTCAACCTCACTCTTATTGCAAACTCCATTCTTCCCTATATAATTTGGGCACTAGGAATGTATCAACAGTCAGGTTTCAGCTTCTCAAACTCAGCAACTCAAAACTTCAAGATCAGATGGCAGTGGGCAGAAAATGCTCCCTATCTTTGCAACTGATTCGCAGAATTAGACTTTATGGAATGAATGTCTGATGATGTTCAGCCAAACAATGGAACAGCCAAGCAACCATTTGTGCTGGGCTTGTCAAGCTTATTTATTTAATTTAATTTGCACTTAATTTCATAATGGTGGTTGAAGTCCAGGCAAGAAAGCAAGGAAGACACCTCAAAGATGGATGGACCTAGAAGGAATTTTTTATTTTTATTTTTTTTTAATAATGAGGTTAGAGACACACCCATGCTAAAGTGCAGGCTGTCACCATACAGATGTCTCCTCCTACATTTTGCTTTTAAGGTTGCACCGATTTTAGAAAAAACGGACAAGAAAGCAACTTCAGCTTGCTGCTTGAGGATGAGTAGCAAGTAGATGAAGAGTCATAAGCCTCTGGAATCCATCTCTGTCAAGGAAACTCTCCATGACCTTGACTAAAAGTTCTTCAACTTTACTTTCACTTCTTCCTTGCTAAAATGAAATGACACAGACCTTACAGGATTTATTAACAGGGACATTTCAGTGAAATAGGAGGCACTTTGGTGCACACTGAGATCAACAGAAAGACCTTCAGTCATTCCAGTAGTTTGGGTCACACTGTCAGAGTTGGAAAGTGTAAAACAAGTTTCCTTGTCAAAACAAGCCTGGTGGAATACCTGGGAGATGCTCTGGGAAGGCAAACTGATGGCTGCCCTATAACATCTCCCATGGCCTCACAGCTTTCACAGAAAGTGGCTGTAGGAGGACTGTGCAAGACTAATACACTGCTACTGTCTTGGCACTCCCTTTTTTGGCAGATATTCTCTACTTTTCTGGATGTCCCAGCCCTTTAGTATCTCTGTAGTTATGACCTGAGGGATGTGTGTGTGTGGCAGAAGTTGGGGGGGGAACTACTTTTTGTCCTCATAAAACTCTTTGCTATCATAATTTCCACTATGATGGCCTTTATCAGAGGATAACTTCAGAAAACACCAGGGTGAAGCTGGCTCACCCTTTGCAAATTTCTATGTGCATCTTCAGCTTTACTACTATTTGTCTTTTGACGGATTTGAATGAAGATTCCATGAAGGTTGTAGCTCAAAAAAAAAAAAAAAAATCAGTTTTTCATCAGCAGGAGAGGATGATTTTCTTTTTCTATCTTTAAAAATCAGAAATATGTGTGTATTTTCTATGGCTTGGCTCACATTGTTAAACAGAAATATAGGTATTACAGAAGGGATACAATTTTCCTGCAGATGTTATTTAGGTGAAATTTACTCTGTTTTGTGAGTCAGTGATTGTTCTCAATATCACTGAGTTAATGAAAATGAATGTGAATGATGAATGTCAAACGAAAGATCTTTTTGTTATAGCTGGGTTGGCTTAGTTTTATAAAATAATCTAAAAAAAAAAATCAAGCAGGGTGTAAGTATGCATTCCTTTCCTAGGGATGCATCACACAAGCCTTTTGCACTTCATTGACTGATTAAATGAAAAAGGGTTGGGTTGGAGAAGATCTGAAATGGATTTTTGTCACTGAGAAAGCCTATTAAAATCACTGTTTAATACAACCAATAGCATGATGTTTAAACAGAGTTTGGTTGGGAGTGTGGGTCACTGTGGGGCAGCACACAAATGTAGGCTAAAGAAAATAATAAATGTGAACTGTCAGGAGATCTTATGAAGAATTCTCACAAGATCTTACTCTCAAACAGGATGGAGAAAGAAAATATCTCACAATCAAAGGCTCCACTATCTTCACCGTTAGCTGCTGTCCCAGCCAAAAATGTAGGACACATTTAATATAATCTCACTGTATAATGTAATCAGACTGTCTGAGGGATATCTTATGCTACTCTGATAGTCAACAATCAAGTGTGGTCAAGGACAGTCAAATTGTTTTATTGCACATAACTTGGCAAAGGCTAAGGAAAAACGTGTATGAATTTAATGGCTCAAGGCTTTTATTACTCACCCAATAGGTGATTTTTAAAATGTACTTCCTTGCCTTCATGTCAAACGCAAAGTGAAATGGATGGCTTTAAAAATCATTAGTTAGAGAGAGGGAGGGAAAGAACAGCATTCCTCTGATGTCAGCCTGCAAATTGGTCTAGAGGACCTGAAGGCTAGCAGAGAAAGTCCTAGAAGACACAGGAGAACTGAACAGGTTGAACAATGCAGGACACATATCACTCCGTGGACAGAGGTCCTCAGATTAGAGGACAGGCTTGTGGAAGGGTTAGTAACCACGCAAAGAGAGAACAACTCACGCCCTGCAAGACTGTGTGCTGTTTAATGAAGCCTCAAGATTATATCTGCTTAACCATGCTGCAGAGGCGCTCTAGACAACCTGTCCACCTTATTTAACCTTTCTTTGATGGAGAGAAGCCCACAGGAATGACTCAGGAAAGCCAGGCATTTGCATGAGAATTCATGTATGAGAATGAGAACAAACATTTGATTTGGGAGAAGGATAACGGGTTTGGGGAAATGCATTCCCATTCGGTGGAATTAAAGTTTTTTTTCTGAAATAATCATCATGTTCTCTAAAATGATATAAGAAGCAAGTAAAAATTAATATTTTTCCCTTCAATTACAAAGCCCAGGATACAATGTTAGCAAAGTGAAACTTTAATGAGTGATTTAATCTTTATTACAATTCTGCTAGCACAATAGAAAAGATGTTGAAATTAGATAGGACATAGAAACAATTATATATTGACCAATATCATGCACTTTCAAAACATTTCTAAATGTTCTACTTCGTGTATGTCGGGCAGTCAGACTGAAGTGGCCAGGTCAATTCTTTGGAGAACCCACAGCAAAGTCTCCAGGTCAGAGATTACTTTGTTGGTTTGAGATGGTAGGGAGTGTGAGTGGCCAGCGTGCAGCTACATGAGGTATGATTTAAACAGGACACGGTGGCTACTGTGATAAGACTCATGCATTAGTGCCACACAATCCCAGCCAACTGTGAACAGTCAAAACTTAATTTTAATTTCTACTGCAAAAAGCCACAGAGCTGTTGCCCAGACAGATTTGCCATTGACTCAGTGTTGGGGAAAAAGGCAGAGCTCCACCAGCTGGAACATGACCTGCAGAAATGACCTGCAGAAATGACCTGCAGAAATGACCTGCCTTTTCCAAAGATGGTCAGGTCTAACACTAGCTCCAACCCTTTGCATCTTGCAAAACTTGATGAGATCATGTCAAAGAGCAGAAATGCTTCAATGCAGGGTTTTTGTGGAAGTGACCACCAATTTCAGGATGTACACAAACATGTGAGGTAGGTAGGCTGACATCTGTCAGAAGATTTGCTCTGGGGATATGCTGGAGATAGTTCTTCAGCTGGGAATATTGAAGAGTAATTTGTACTCCAATTATTTTTTTTTCTGGATTATCCCTGACTTTTATCATGAGCTCGACATCTTTCATATGGTCTTCATAAATTTACACTGCACAGTTAAAGTTCTTTGAGGAGTTTAAGTTTAAAGCAGGATTGAAATATTTTAAAGGACTTTATAATGACACATTAGAAGTATAGCAAATCCCTTGATAGCCTAAATGGATGGAAACATCCTAGAGTACAAATGAGTTAGAGATTAATTCATAGCACCTTGTGTAAGCTTGGGGAATTCTGTGTGTTGGAAACAGCTTTGCAGCAAGAAATATCTGCTGGATGGAAGAAATGTTCTGTCTCAGCCTCTCCTCACTCCCTAGGATGAGTATTTAGGGGAGGGAATCTTTCCTGATTCACTGTTCTTCAGCCTCAGCACTGTCAAAGAAGTCAGAGAAGGTGAAGGACATCCCTGAGTGTCCTGCAAGTGTTGGAGAAGATATCAGGTGTCATAAATAGAACCCACAACCTAGGAAAGAAGCAGGTTCACATTTAAAAGATTTTAGACTAAACATGGCTAAATGCAGTTGGCCACAGAAAGAGGATTTAGGTGTCCGCTTTAGGTGGGACAAGAGACCAAAACATCCTGTTGCAGATAGAGCTGGGAAAGCTTGCTATGCTCTCAGAAGGCTAGGGGAAATGAGAGCAGAGCAGAGCTTGGAAGGTGTACATCTCATGTGGAAAGAACACAACTTTCAGTAAACAGCATATTGTTAAAAAATAATACAAAAAGCCCCTGGAAGGTGGCATTGCTGGAGAATCTTCAATTGACCTTCACTCTCCAGTTATTTCTAAAAGATGGACAGCAGAAAGACAGGGGATTTAGAGAGCATGCAAACACCTCTTTTCTCCAAAGTTATCAGCAGAGGCAGGAACTGATATTTCCCCTGGGAAATATTTTTTTTTTAATGTCTGTAGAAGTCTATGAAATAGCCCTTGCCTTTCCCAGCATTTCCTTTGCTTGAAATTAAATATATCCTTTTGCAGAGGGTCCAGGCTGAGAAAGTCCATATGCTTCCCCGTGCTGGACATGTTGTGTCCGCAAAAATAGAAAAGGTCCCCTTTTGGTGTGGGTTAGGGCTAGAAAGCAGCTGAACTCCCACCAGCTGCTCACTCTCTACTTGTCTCTGCAGGATGAGAAAGCTTGTGGGTCAAGATAAAGACAGGGGGACTGCATACCAGTTACCAATGCAGGCAAAAGAGACTTGAAGAAAAATAATTTAAATTATTGTCAGTTATAATAGAATAAGACATAAAGATACACTACAATACCTTTCCTCTTCTCTTGCTCAAGCCCAACCTCGTTCCCTCACTCCGGACTCCTGCACCTGCTCCCCAAGCAATACAGGGGGGCAGTTATGGTCAGAAAATAGGGGTTTAGCTATTTTTCTCTCCTACTTCTGTCCTCTCACACTTCTGTGCTTTTATGTGGGCTCTCTTCACAGACTGTTGGCCTTCAGGAAATATCTGTTTCTTTGTGGGCTCTTCGTGGCCTGCAGTTCCTTCAGGAATATCTGCTCTTCCTCTGACCTTGGTGTTCCCTCTACTCTAATTCATTTTCGCTCTGCATAGTGTCTTCTCCTTCTGGTGCTCTTTCTGTCTTTCTCTGTGATACCTTATCACAGAGGCACCACCTAATATGGTCCTACACTGGGTCTGATGGGGCCAGCTGAAGTTGGCCATGTTTGGCAAGGGGCAGCTCCTGGTCTTTCCACTCCAGTATCCCTGCTGCTACCAACAACTTGCTGTGGACTCCCAATGCAACTGTGCCTTCAATAAAATGAGGCAAATGTTTGGTTGTGTTTTGACCAGCAAACTTTGGAAAAAAAATGAACATTTTTGCTCACTGCACTGTGACGATTGAAACCCCTTTAATGATAAATTGGAGAGCTTTGTGGTACTGCTAACTATGTCTACTATTTATTTAAAATTTTTAATTGCCCTGTTCAATTTAAAGCATGCAGCAACTCACCAGCCTGCAGCCTACATCCAACTGTGCGCCAGGAGAACTTTAGTTTGACCTGGGCTGTGGGGATTTGGGCAGAGGGCATGTAGCTGGACTTCTCTGCACTTCTCTCTGAAAGCACTCCCTGGTTTTCCTATTAGAAAAGGAGTGCAGCATAAGCACCTTTGGTGCTTCTTCATGAATATCACCTTCTGAGCATTAGCCATTTACCAAGTCTGTGCCAGTCTCTTCCTAACAGTGTGAGAGCAACCAGCCTGGCAGCCTCTGAAAGAGCTGCTGAGAGGTGAGCATAGGAGCTCCTGCCTCAGCACTTTTTTTGTGAAGATAAAGGTGAAAGTGTGTCAATTACCTTCTCTCTAAAGGTCTGAAAATGCTGTCAAGAGTTCAGTATTTTTAGCTCTTTAGCAGATTATCTCTTTTATTTTTAGAGGTAACAATAGTTCTTAGGTTAAGAGGGAGACAAAAGCCTCATTAGTTTTGGAATTTCAAATGAACTCAATAAGGCATTGAGGAGATTTTTATCCATAGGAACCTGAAAAGTTGCTTAAAGGATGTGAAAAACAAGGGAAAGCCTCCTGCTCAAGGGTCCATGTGCTAGTAGTATAGAAATATAAGCAGTTGGAGGCCTGCTGCTAAATAGCTCGGGAGTATGATGTACCCCAGCCAATGCAGCACCACCCCATCTCCTGGAGGGGGATGTGGTTTCAGAGACCAGAGTGTTTCAGAGATGGAGGATTGGAAGAGCTGAGTGTTCCTGTTGAATCTTCTGCTCATGAAGATGTCAAGTTAAAGAACCACAACTGCAACTGGGCAGATCAACCCTTACTAAGGAGTCACATAACTCAGACAGTGACCTTACAGGGAGTTGTACGTCCTCTGCTGTTTGTGGCCTGCAGGAGTGTTACTGCAGACTACAGAATGGTCTCAAGTGGTTTCAAACATCCTACACACAAACCAAAAAATGTAACGATATCTCTCATTTGGGTAAAATTAAAACTCATTATAAAGATGTAGGAACCTTTGTTGTAATTTTCTTCCTCTTTCTCCAGTTGAGACCTTGCTAATGGGTTGGCATTTTGTAGCTCTCCTCTAACACAACTTCAGGTCTGTTTTCAGGTCTGTAGGAAAAGGGGAAATGGTTCCAAGCTGGAACATAGGAAGTTCCATCTGAATATATGGAAGAACTTTTTCACCATGAGGGTGACAAATCACTGAAACAGGCTGCCCAGAGAGATTGTGGAGTCTCCTTCTCTGGAGACATTCAAGACCAATCTGGATGCGTTCCTGTGTGACCTAATCTAGATGATCCTGCTCAGGCAGAGGGGTTGGAGTAGGTGAACTTTCGAGGTCCCTTCCAACACCTAACATTCTGTGATTCTGTGATTCCCTGGTTATCTCACCTCAATTTTTCTTGGATTATTTGGTTGGGGTTTGTTGTGGTGGTGTTGTGTGGGTTTTTTGCTGTTGTTGTTTTGTTGTTGTGGGTTGTTTGGTTTTTTTCCCCTCCAGACATGATAGATTCAACCAGTTTCTAGCAGACTGTATATTGGGAAACTCTATCCTCACCATGATGGTGTTTGGGAATTTGGGATAATTTTTAGCTTGATGTAAAAGCCTCTGTGTTGAACCTATACTTAAAATGAAGTTCATTATTAATGCATGATGCTCATCCAGCAGACCCTGAGTGTACCAGTGAACCAAATGTCTGCTCCAAGTGAGAGCAGTTGGGAAAGTGAAGACCTGGCGCCTTGGAGTCCACTGAGGAGCACTGCATTCCCATGTGGCATGATGCCTTATCTCATCCTGCCCTTCCTATCAGGGGAATGTTTTTTTTGCAGGAGCTGCATTCTGCTAATTATCCATCACCGAGTTGCTGATGAAATTTTCCTCCCTTGCACCTTCTTTAAGCATGCAAAAAAGAAAGGAAAGGATGAAAAACTATATTGGAATTATACTGAGCACATTTCTTTTGAAACTGTAATCTATAAAATGAGTACATATAATTTTGCAATTATAAATACGTGAAATAAACGCATTAGTTAAGAAGTTAGGCTTTGAAAAGTGCTAATTACTAACCAAATGCATTTTACAGTTTTTTAATGAGCACTTTTTCATATCATATTAATATCCATTAGCTATATTCATACTAGTAAAGCTAATAATGTGCAAAGCCATTAGTTAGCTACAAAGTCAATAATGGATGATACTGATTTCAAGCCTCCACTGCACTAAAAGATTTCATATGGTTTTTTTGGTAGAGTAGGAAATTTAACCTGGATTTTCATCTCCGTGGTGTGAATGAAGATGTTTAGTCAGGTTAGGCAGACAAATGTGGAGTCAGTTATTGAGGGCCTATGTGACAAAACAGCTATGCTGCTCCCCTCTGTCTTCTAAAGAGCAGACGTTGGCTGCAAAGCCAAGTATCCTGCCTCCCAAGGAGGTCTCTGAACTTCTCTGTTCACGGACTCTACCTCAGCTGTCTTGTAGACTTCTTCACCAATAACTTCTCATTAAGAAGTTTTGGCGACACTTAGCTGAGATGATTTTAAAGATAACTCTGCAACTTTCTTTTTGATGCATTATCTGGATGGATATTCAGACAGATTATCCCATTACTCTTCCTTTGGAAATATTTACTGTTATTTTGCCAAATACGCCTGTAAAATGGAATCGTTGTTTGGGTGGTGGATCGAACCAGGAACGGTTATGTGGAGAAATTCTACTTGAAGTTGTACCACATTTGCAGCCACATTTTAATGCTTGCTTTAGGAAAACATTTATAAGCTTCTTTGCAAGTAAAATATTTTATTATACTAATATCAGGAGCATTTTATGCTACCAGTAAAATGTGTGCATTGTTTTAGAGACTGTTTCTGGATAGTAAAACTAACCATATACCTTGTAAATCAACAGAGAGAAGAAGCCTCAGTAGTTGATATTAAACATACAGATTTTAGTAATAGCATGTTCCTGTTTAATTTTTAATTTATTTAACCACAATGTCTATTATAACTTAAGGCCTACAAAACGCAAATACAGAAAACTTCTTTAATACAGAATACATGCCTTTGACTTCCTGCTTGGTATCTTTCATCTGCTTTATCTTCTCCAGCAGGGTGTTAATATCTGGGAATAAACTGCTTTTGACTCTAAAAATTAACTTAGTCCACGTGTTGATGAGATGGATGGAAATCATTGTGGCCCTGATTGACTGTAATTAGATGCAAGACTGATGCATTCAGAAGAAACTGTTCCGCATATCTCATCTGTCGCTGGTACCACCTCTTTAATCTCTTTACAAGATTTGATTTTTCCCTACCAAGCCCACATATAGTTACTGAGCAGGTGAGATTGTTCTTTCAATGAGAGACCCATATGGGATGAGCTGAGTGAATGTGGACAGAACTGATTAAAATCTCTCAGCTCAGTGTAAGCACCAGCAAGAAATGGATTTGGGGCAAAACTCCTGTGTCTTTTTATTCTTACAGTAGGGGAGAGCCACAGCCAAGAAAATGGAATGGGAGATAACAAACAGCCCATCCTCTTCCTATCATCTTGTCCCACCTCCTTTGTGTTCCCCTTCAGGCTGTGGCGTGCGGGCTACCTGATGGTGGAACCTTCACTGAGAAGGGGAGATTTGGTGCCAGAAGGGCCCTTAAGGAAGATAAAGACATTATGCAGCACAATTAGGGGGTCAAAGCCTACTATAGCTCTGTAGAGGCTCGAGGCATGATTCCTCACTGAAGTGAACTAAATCAGAAGTAACTCCATTAGAGCAGTGAGATTAAAACCTGTGAGGAGGAGATCAGAAGTGGGTCCCACCTGGGAAAACACAAAGCACTTCAGATAATTGTGTGGAGAGCAAGGAGCAGAAAAAAAGTAATATCCTACCTGACAGAAATCTTGATAATCTGGAAAACTAGGTGAAAGACAGGAATGTAAACATCCTGTCTTGGAAAAAAAAACAACCAACCCACAAAACAGACAATCTCTTGACATTTATAAAAAACTTGATCGCCTAATGAAATTAAACACTAAAGAAAAGCTAATGTATCTGAATAGTGCTTGTTGGGGCTCCCCAGGGAAGTAAAGAAGACTCATAAAAGTGTTCCTCCCTGTGGTGCTGGGAGGGAGAGGATTGCAGGCTTGGGAAGCCAAACTGGAGGAATCAGCTAAAAGAACAATAATAACCTTTTGTTTTGTCCCGTGATGTTAGTGACCTGAACTCAGACGAAAGTATTCATTCCCAAAAATGTTCCTACAGAAGAAGGAGCATGGGTATTAATCTCCTGCAGATCAAGGGAATACTTTGGAAACAGAAGGCAAATCTCTTGGGGTATGAGTTATAGAAACAAATTATTCCTTGGAAAAAAGGGCCCTCAATCTGGGTTTAATCCATGGTACTGCCACTCAGTGACCCACTGTAATCTGTTTAGGCCCATACCCAGAGTTTACAAGTACCAGAATTAAATGCTGACAGTATTTGGTAGTGCATAATTAAATCCCTACTCTCCATTGAAGCCATTGGAGAAACATCCACTGACTTCAGTAGTGCTGGATTAAGGTTTCACTGAATGTCATAGGAATTTGAAAAGTAAAATCAATCCAAATTTTGCAAATGGTTCCTTGTCTTTATCACAGAACAAACAAAAACCATAATCTTAACCATGAAACTTTACTTTGAATAAAATAAAGATAAGGATTCATGTTGAGTGTCCTGAGTGCTTTCACAGTAGGTACTCAAAGCTCAGTCACCAGGGGGACCACAGCAATAAAAAGAGTTGTATAAATACCATATAGCAAAAAATATTCCGTGGTTAGTCTTCACTTTTTGGCACAATCCTTCTGGCAGAAACTTGCACATTTATTTTGCTGTTGTAGCTTAAGAGCTTGTGGTGAGTAATTCTTGCTCTGCAGATGGTATACGAAGTAGATGATTCTTTAAGTTCAATTTCAAGATGTAGCACTGAGGTTTATCACAAAGTGTTTTGCTGTAATCTGATAGTAGGAACTCTGAGAAGCCACTTTGCAGTGCTAATTTTGAAATAAATCCAGTTTCTTCTTGGGTTTTTCCCTCACTATTAATTTACAATTTAAAACCAACAAGAAACGGAAGTGCCTGAGTGTAGAGGTAGTTCTTCCCTTCCGAGCCCCATCTATACCATATGAGCCAAGGCTGCAGAAGTTCATGAAACTGGTTATAGTTTATTTTTGAAAAAATATGTATCATTTCATCTTACTATAAAAACCCCACATAACAAAACTACTTGCACAGACTACCCTATGTAGAAACAGCAAACGTATTCAGACCATTTATAAACCAGAGCTAGAGATGTATGAAATGGAAGTTGACCTGAGTTTCCCTCGATGGCTTATGGGAGTATTCTGGCACTCACTGAATAGAGTTTGTCCATAACAGCTATTCCCAAACCTCAGTGGCTTTGTCATAGCAGCGACCTCTTGTTCTTGCTGCAGTTCCCTTAGGATCAGAAGGAAATTACCTACTTCCCTACTAGGGGAGACAAACTGTCCATTTCTTCAGAGAAGCAACAGCAAAGAGAAAGAGTTCACCCAGTAAACAGCAGACACTTCTGCTCCATTGGTGTTGCTGCCCTGCAAGAGGACTAGGCTCTCTGCTCTTACCAGCTGAACTATATTGGTAGCACACCATCCTTCAGCCCTGCCTTTGAGTTGTCAACATTTTTCTTTGGCTTTAGTAGTGACATAATGGGCTAAGTAGGGCTCAGGCAGATACTGCATTTCTACAGGGGTGCCAGAATCGGACTGCAACTGCTGTGATCACTCACCAGCATGCCAGACCTGGACTGCCCTTCGCTGGCTCTACGCTCTCTCTCCTGTCCCCCGCTGCCCCAATTCCCAGTTCCCCTTCCCTTGGACAAAAGCAGTTCTATGCTATGCCTTAGCCTCCTTTTGCCTTCTGCCCCTACCTGCCGTGGTCCAAGGGTTACTGTTGCACACCTACCGTATGTGATCAAGGCCTTGCTGAACACAGTTATGCTTTTCTGACATGTCCCATCAAACGCTACCAGCTGCGTGCTGTTTCTACAAGATTTTTGATTACACCTGAAGATTTAAAAACACATATGCAGTCAAAATGTTTCTACTTTAAGTGTTTTACTTTCTGAGACCCTTTATCCTTACTTTTAATTTTCTGATATTCTGGCAGATATTTTTTTTTCTGTTTAGATGAGTGTGGGAATTTTACCTATCAGATTGCACTGAAGAAGAAAGTCTATCTTTTCAAATATGGGAATAAAATAATAATGCTATTATCCACACTCTTGATTACCAGGATTATCTCATTGTATATATACAGATCCTCCAGATAGGCAGATTATGTGATCAGAAGGTTCTTAGTGGGCCCCAGGCTCACAGCACACATTAAAGCGGATCAAGCCTGCTTTAATTCATGTGCTGCTTCCCTAATGCTCCTGCTCTTTCTCAGGAGAATTTCTGTAATATGTTATTGATTTGGGGCCCAGTGTAGTGCCCACTGAGGTGGATGGGCAGACATTGACTTTGAGGGACAATAAACTGGGGCTGGCTTGAAGAAGCAATGTGTTTCACCCTTCCTTGGCTAGAGGAATCTCAGTTTCTAAATATGACGGCAGAGCTTGGATCTTAGTTTTTAACGTTGTTAACAAATGCCTCTAGAATCTCACAAGCCTGTCCCTTTTTAGCTATACACAAATCTGAGGTGTTTGAGGGATCGTAGGAAGGGGCTAGCTGATCCCTTAGGGTACGGAAAGGAAGTGGAAGGACTGTTTTGGCTGACTGAACAGTTTTCAGGCAGGCAATGGGATTGGTTATAAAGTGAGTTTCTAGGAAGTTGACATCTCTTCATGGCTCAGCTAGTGTGTAGCAGTTTGAGCAGTGACTAGAGGAAAACGCCCTCCAAATACGCTTTGGTGATCAGCTTTTTGTTTTGTTTTTTTGGTGTTGTTGTTTGTGGGTTTTTTTAAGAGACATGACTGGTTTTTGATGAGGTTATGTGCTCTGAATCACTTAAGCATTATGACAAACTTTTTATATGGAGTTTGAAAACACAGTAATGCAGAGATGAAAGATTCCTTTAGAATCATGATGGGGAAAGAACTGAAGGGACATCCATGCTGAAATGCCACTATCTTAAATTTTTCTTTTCCACTACTTTGTTTCTGAATGTGCCTGTGGCTCCTGCTCTTTGTCTTCTGTCTTGGCAAATAACAGAGCTAAAAGATATCAAGAAGCACAGGGTTCAAGAGTGGAAAGTGTTATGGGGTAGGAATTATTTTTTCCCACTGAGTCTGAGAAAAGTAAATGCAGGAGAGAAGTGGAAAGATCTTTTCACTTAAGAATATCAAAGAATATGAAAATCGTGTGCGATAAAAGAGAAGAGAATAGATTAATAGATAATGTGCCTTGGAAGGAGCAATGGGAGTAGATGCAACAGTTGAGGCAAGAAGGTCCTGTGGATGGGGAAAAAATGCTGCACCCCATAAATGTAAGTAGAAGAGTTAAGTTTAAAATTCAAGGATAGGAAATCATTGAAAAAGGGCTGTAGAAAATCATGGCAGACAAGGAGAAATGACAGTAGGGTGAATTGAGTAGTAACAGTGCTTTGAAAAGATTAGGTGCCGGTGATTTCATTTGGTAATATTCCTTTCCTCACTCCTCCTCGCCTTTCACGGGGAGAAGGGTAATCTATCATTTATTTATATTTAAAATTTAACTATCCCACGTGTGAGAAGAAAATGAGAGCAGACCATGTTTGGCTCTGGACTCCACCACAGGTATAGGGTCTTAAGAGAAATCTTGGGTCTCTAATATTATGCTCTGACAACATTATGCCATGACAGTCTAATCCCCCCGGAATCCATCGACCAGATCAGTTGTGGTGCCAAGCTGCCCAGTTTAATGTGGTCCTCCCTGAACACTGGCCTTCAGCATAGGAACTGTTATAAAGCAGGGGTGTAATTCTGGAACTGTGTATGAAAAGAGAAATACAGCATTCCAAAATATCTCGTCTCTGTCTTTTTGGTGGTCTGCTAAGTGCCCTGGTCCAAATAAAAAGAACATACCTTCCAAAAGATATTGTCTTGAAGGCAGACAGCAGTGTGCAGTCCCAAGGGCAGAACTGAGAGGAGAAGATAGTGCTGTTGAGCAAGACCCTTGTTTTTCCGGAAGGCTGGTTTGGTTAAGCTTGGGCTGGATGGCTTTCAAATGCAAATCCTCTAGGCTACTTTAGGTGAACTTGATATCGTCTTTGAGTCAGAGTGGTCTCTTAAAATGCAGCAGGACCAAAAAAGGACTTGTGATTAAGGAGACTGCGCATCTTTGGTGTCCTGGAAGCATGCCAGGGTATGAGATGATATTTCAGTCCTTTGCATTCCTAAGAATGTCCTTTTGTCCCATGAAAGGCTGACATCTTCCTGTGTCATAATGAAACGATGAGCCAGGGAGGGAGGTGTCTGTCTAATGAATCAGTCTGGAGACCAACTAGCAGGCTCCTGGTAGGCTGGCTGACTTGCTTTCCTGGGCTCTGAGGTGGAGGGCTGTCAGGGTCTGAGGCTCATCCCTGTCCTCTGGCTGCCCCCTGTTGGCTGATCCGCCGGGCCGGCAGTGGACCTCGAGTCCCCCGTGTCTTACAGGACTTGCAAGGGCTGGACACAAAGGATGTTGAAGGAAAGTCATCGCTACAAGACACGATCGTCTTTTGCTCTTTCCCTTAATGTGATACAACGTGTGTGGTTTTGTTTGTGGGGTTTTTTTTCTTCCGCTTTGTTTGTGGGTTGATTTTTTAATGCCAAACTCTCTATGGCTCAAGTTTAAAATAGTGATGATCACACAGTTAAACTTTTGGTATGCTGTGCCAGAGGCTGGCAGCTACTTTCATTCTTGGTTCGATTCACTTTCATTTCTGGTTCATATTTTCTTTCTGCCGCTTTCTTGCACACACAACTTCTTGTGCCAAAAATCACTGCTAACTTTATAAGCATAAAATGGCTGCAGCTGCTAAAAATCACCTTTGTATGAAGAGCAGCTGCATTTAAAATTCCAGGTAGGTACACTATTCTCAGTTTGGGTTGCACACATAAAAATATGAATGCAAGAAGGTCTGCCCTCAGCTATTCAAGTACAAGTTGCACAGCAGCAGGTGGGAACTCCAGCTAGCTTGCTGGGGACAGAATTGAAGCATTTCTGCTGTAAAGCAGCTGGGAAAGGCATGTCATTTTCTGCCACAGTAACTTATCTCCCCATAGACCCTTATTTAGAAGGACAGAAGAACTCTTCTCCTAGACTAGAGGGCCATCTAGCTCAATACACTGAGGCTGACAGGGCTGCCAGCAGATTCTTAGGAGTACAGCTTGGTATATATGCACAGGACACACACAGCATAATCTTTCCTTTGGTACATCCTCTCAACACTCAGGAGCCATCATTTTTAAGGCTTATTATGCAGAGGTTTCATGGCTGTCACATTTATAGCTACTGATGGACTAACTCATTGTCTAAAAGTTGTTGTGCTACTAATGCATCCTTTGTGAAGTCCACATAGCCATAGATGCTTGTCTCTACCATATTTTGCCTAATACATCATAAGCAATACAGTGAACTAATCTATTCTGGAATATTTCCAGTTCTATTTTCACAGTTAGGATCTTCATGTGCTCCCTTTCTTCCTTGGCATGGTGTGTGGACAATTCACACTCAGAAAATGCCGTCTGACCTACCTCACAAGGCATCTGCATGCAGCTGTCTTTTCAAGAGATGCCAGGTGGTCAGCCAATTGTCAGGATGCCCAGAATGATGTTAGTTATGTGCAGAAAAAATATTCCAGCAGTCTATGAAGTGAGGAAATATATGGAATGACTGTCCTCTTTTGGCTCATCAAGCATGGGCAGGAGCAGGAAGAATCCTCTTCATAGCTATCTGCCACAGGTCAGGATGGCTACAGCAATGATCACAGTACCTTAGAGGTCAACCCTACCAGCCTTACCTTGTGTGACCACATTACAAAGTCCGGAAGTGAGGAATGTTTTTCAGGCTCAATAAGACTCCTGGGGACAGCAGCAATGCAAGTTGCAGAACTTCCCCAGACCTCTGATTTCTTCTAATGAGCTAAAATAGAGCCAAGAACAAAAAGTCCAAANGGGGGATGTGTGCTACAGAGAGAGAAGACCCAAATGACAACCTCTAATGACTCAAGCTGTCAGAAAGAGCATGTTCTTCTACCAGAAGATATTCAGGAGGCCAAAAGGAAGAGGATAAGCGACAGTGCTACCACACATATTCTCATGGGAAGCAGAGCTCTGCTTTCTAGGCATTCTAGGAGTCCCCTTTGTGGCTGTGACCATATGTTCTGCACTTCACCCCAAGACAGCTGAAGACTGGATAATCTGATCTACTACTAGGTAGCCATGTGAGGACATCTGTTGACTGCAACAGATGAGGATCATGGTGTAAGGCAGAATTACTCCTTTGAGGCAGAGAATGGAATAGAAATAAGATTTGAGGTCTATGTCCAGCAAAGGTAAAAGAAAAAAATCATTCACGCTGGCTATGAGCATGGATTCTTTCTGTCCAACATGTGCCAGTTTGCTGCATTCACAGATGGTGTATCAAGGGAGCCCCAATGGCCAGTTACAGCAATTCCTGCACTAATGTGAACAGAGCTTTTGATTTCATGGTTTGAAATAAAATGACCCAAATATAATTACACAAGCTTATTAATTTATTTGTTATGGGTCGGTAACCCTTCATAGTCTATAGCACCAGTTACAAGAAGGGCCAGGGGGATTAAGGCTTGAATTTAGCACAGTCAGATTCCTATATGGAAATTGGAAGAAACGAAGCACTAAATTGCATGTTTTATGATGATATCTTATTAAGAATCAATTAATGCCCAACTTTGAAAGCACCAAATCCATTCTGAAAGGAAGCAGTATAAAAAGAACAGTCTTATGAATGTTTGAACTGAATCATTATGAAGGTTATGTCCATCTATCCAGTTCTGGAACCCTGGATAGGTCTTGAAAGTTACCAGAGCAGGATAGTTCTGTGTGGCCAATGTAACATGGGCTTTCTGTCTGCACAGGGAATTTCTACAGTGGTGCTGGAGGCGTTGCTGGCAGATTTAGTAAAGTCAGGGAAGTGTATAAACCATGGCAAACCATGTTTCTCCTGATGACATCTGACGCTTTGTCCTCCGGGCTTTGGGAGCATTACAGATTTCAGTATACAGAAGTATTATTCTTCCACAAACTGAAAAGGAGGTTGTTGGATCACACATCTTCCATTCCCAATGCATTAGGCTGTTGTTATATGATGTGTGTGTACAGGGTGAATGGGAATGGTCTAAGCACACTTCACTCTATCTAGGAGCTCAAAAAAACCCCCAAAGGCCGTTCTACCCACCTTCAAGGAGACAGATCTGAGGAGAGTTGGGCATATGGTCCATCTGACTTTGTACTGCCAAACATGGGTAGGGTCAGTCAACACACTGAAGGAATTATTTCTGTGTACCGGAGTGGAGAAGCCACTTGGTCAATGTACTGAAGTGATAGTAAGCTATCTGCTTTTCTAACATGCATAAAGTGGCACTGGTCTTATCAGTTTGACGCAGAGGTAGTCAGGACCTTCACAATGAGGACCTCACAAGAAAACAAATAGGGACCATAGTGGACTTGTTTTGAGACAGAAACCCAGAAGCAAGGGAACTGCATGCTGACTCAAATTATTTCATACGACCTTTTACCCTACATGATGATGCATATCATTACCTCATGTTTCTTCCTAGAAAACTGCCTTGATAAGTGTGATTCAAAATCAAGGGAAAAACCATTCAGCAGTGATAAAAGTTAAACCTCATTCGTATTTTTTCCCTGGTGTTTTCTCTACTCGGTTCATGAGGAAGATACATATGAAGGCTCTGTCAGTGTTAATGGTGGAGTCCATTAGTGCAGCTTCAGGTCAAAAGGCACTTCATACCTGAGCGAAAATCTGGTGGCCTCCATAGCATGGGCCTGCTTGTAAACTTAATATTAGATAGCATGGCTAAGCATCTTTCCTCAGAAGTGGGAGCTATGAGGTTGAACTCTTCTAGATGAAGAGGATCAATCTGGATCCTATTTCCTGTGTAAGTGTCCTAAGGTGACAGGAAGGGACTATGCCTGAGGTGGGGAAATGTTTCAATTCCTTTTCCAGAGTTTGTTCTAGATTCTTTTGTGTAGGTACATGTAACCAGTGGGAAATGGCAAGCTTCAAACTACAGTGCAAGCACGATTATTTATAGATTTTTTTCCTGCCATATGCTGTAATTAAGAAAAAACTTGGATAATGGTGATATCTCTAGCCTTTCGATGGAGAAAAGCCTTGCTGTTAAAAGAAACGACTGTTCCATTTTTTAGAGGATCTGGACTATTACACAAAGGCTGTAATGTTTTTTCTAAATTGGAGTAAAGATGATGCATTTGTCTAGGGCAATAAAACTGAATCCTGCAGGTGATTATTTTATTGGAATTCATAAAAGCTTATTATAGAAATGTAAGAAAGAATCAGGGCATCACGTTAGGAGAGAAAAAACTGACCCTAACCTTCTCTCAGCACTGAAATGAAACCAAAGTTATTTCACATTAATTTTATAGAAGGAGTCATATTAGGTCTCTACTCATGCTTGACTTTTTGCCAAGCTCCTTCCCTCATGGTGCTTTCTCAGAGGATACTATCAAATTTAGCCTTCATAAATTGCATAAGACCTCTTCCAAAATCCCACCTCATGATTTCAGGACCAGTTCTCCCCTGTTCTGAAGATCCCATTGCCGAACCCAAATCTTCCAACAGTGTTTAGCTGGTGTCTGCCTCCAATTGTATCCAAATGCCAGTTTCCAGGGCAGCTCAGGTGCTGACAATACTTCCGTACTACAAGACACGGCGAGCAATAGTTTTGCTGAAGGCATGGTAAAGGGCATCTAGAGAAAAGGGAAGACTGGTTTACACTTCAAGAACTGCAGTGTGATATTGTATTAATTTACCCTTCTACTGTAGGTAGCGTAAATAAATTAGCTTTACACTACCAAGCTCAGGTGCTGCCCAGTGCAGCTGCTGCAAGACACAGCAAGGTATGGATTGCACCTTAGGCTTGGAGGTGCTGAAATAGCTCACACTCAGATCCATGCTGCATCAGCTTCACCCATTAGGGGTATATCAGCTGCCTGGTGTAAAGATAATTTAGCTCTGCCTGCATGATCTCTGCCCTCAGTGTTGCCAGTCTAATGCAAGAACATACTTAATGGTAGCAAAAATGAGTGGGAATAGCATTGAGCTAAGGAATCAAAGGAGGCCCAGAGCTTCAATTTTCCCCTGATTCTTAAGATATTCAGTAATACTGCTCAGCTTGTGTGAAAGAAGCTGAAGGTATCTTAGCAGAATGAAAAAACTGACCTGCTAGAGGCAAGAGCTGGGCTGGTAATGGTCAGGTCAAAACCTCACTCTCAGGAGAACACTTAGGAGAAGCCCACTCACCACGACTGCACTACAGGGCTGGTCATTTTAAAAGTGAAGTTCTTACATGACCATCTGTCTGCCTTTTTTTTTTCCCTGCAGCCCATGTTTGGTTGCTGAGGTACAGAGGATGTGATGGTGCTGCTGATTCCACAGTGCCATGGTCCTAAGTCTTCTTTCTATTGCATTACACAGCTCTTCATCAAGACCTCATGACTGCAGTGTCAGGATTAAATTAAAACATCATAAAGAAGTCTTTGGGGAACTGTAGACAAGAGTATTCTGAACACAATGCAAAACTGCAGGAGAAATGTGCCTTTGATTACTTGTAGGTATCAAATTCAGGTGACCAGGAAAGACTAGCCAAGAGATCCAGGATCTGGCAGATGCTATACAGTAAGCTTGGTTTCTTCAAAATATATGTAGAGATGCTTATTTCTGTCATACTTTTTGTGAGTAGCATTGTTTGAATTCTACAAGAAAACAAAAAGATGTTGCCAAGAAAACAGGGAAGGAGCAAAACCAGCCTACTGGTCTACTTCAAAGGTTTCTCATGTTGGACAATGTTTAGAAACAGAGTTCCACAATTTCTAGAAACATAGTGACTTATTTATTAATTGCATTTTGCTACAAAATACTGCAATATTAAGTGAGGCAGCACAAACAGCTGTCCAGCTAATGGTCATTACTGGTCCTTCACCTAGAAAATTACAAGGATTGTATTTATTTCTGTTCTCAGTCTACTACTGTTAAGCTGGGTATGTGGTGGCTCTTACACCCCTGGTTTTGTCTTTTATTCCTGAAAGACTTGGTTCATCAGCACATTGCTTTCATTATTTGTTAGGGTGATTCCATTGATTTCAGTAAATACAGTGAAGTTATTCTAGAATGATGGTGATGAAAAAGAAATAATAATCTTATAATAATCCTTATGGCCCCCTTTTGACTAATAAATGGAGAATTTCCGTGGTTATTACTCTTAAAAATTAAGATGGCCAAATCAACAGATTGACAACAATGCCTTTGTCACACTTTTGTGAGTGCATGTGAGTGTGTATGTGAGAGGCAGTCCTTCCTGTTGCACTATCTCTTTCCAGCCAGTCTGGGTTCCAGATGATCCTACCACTCACTATTCCATCAGCGGAGTGTTAGTTCACTGCATGTAGAACAAGTCACTTCATTCATGGCTTTGAGCCACAGCTGCAGACTTCCATGGAAGGGAAGGACTTGACAGTACCTTCCTTCCATTGCTGCAGTGAGGATAACTCAATCGATTTCAGTGTTAGGCAGCTTCAGAGCCAGCGAGGAGCCTGGCCTGCCTGGATTGCTAAGGAGAGACAAAGGAGGGACAACTTCATTCTCCTGGCATATACATGGAGTTAAACAAAGAAGTGCTGGAGAGAAGAGAAAGTGATGTGTCACCATTAAAGAAGGGAGAGTATGAACATGGACATATAGGAATTTCAGTGTTCTGGATAACTCTTCGGGATTGGTGAGGCATTCTGTATGACATTTACTATCTTTTCCTTGATGTGCCTGAAAGGAAAAAGCGGAGAAGAGAATGTTTCCTTTTTATCCCAAACTAAAGGATTTTGGCCAAGTTTTTAAACATACATATATAAATTAACCATTTAGGAAATTTGTAGCACAGGCTAGCCCACCCTCACCAAACCAAATTTCCTTTAATAAGAAAGAATAAATCTAGGGGGACAATATTTCATTTATTAAGTTCCCAAGGAAAATAAGGGATAAGAACTGTAAAGATGAAGTTGGCAGCCAAGTCTGAGGATAAAAACTTGAAAGAATCCCATCAATTCCAGAGGGAATATGCTAATTCCTTTAATAGGCCTGTGCCATCTTTACTGGAAGCTGTTTAAACATGACTAACATTGAGAATGTTTGGCTGTACAACTCTGCCTCTGTTAGAGGTTAATAGTGGTTTCAGCAGGTCAAACGCTTGACATAATTACTGCCTGGGTTCAGAGTGCTTTGGAGGGCTTTTCATATCCTTCATGAAACTTCTCTCACGATACAATGATGAATAGTTACTTGACTTTCTCAACATTGCCAGTTCTTTGCTGCCACCAGTCAAAGGACTGTGTCTCTGTTCCATTGAGTCTGAAAGACTTAAAGTGGAGGCTTTTTCCAGATCTCCACTAAATGACTTTCTGCTCCCAGTGCTTCTTAATAGATCATCACTGGCCTACCTGACTTTCATTATATAAAACTCCCTTCCCAGCTCATACATTAATGTTCTGAGGCATTAAAATGCAAAACTCACCATGGGACTCTTGAGGGCCACATGCCATCTTGCTGTCATTGCCTTCCTCCAGCTTTACACAGAGATAACTGTGAGGGTTTTTTCTACAGCTGTTAGACATAAATCTGGATATATAACATCATATTCACTGTCTGGATGCTGTTTTCTCCTCTCACACCTGTGGTCATCCTCCACAAGTTATTGTTTGTCTTACAAGAGCTTCTGCCTCATATTTTCCTGATTGTTTTAGTGTCCAAGTTAATAGGCACCGTCAATTATATTAGCAGAGAGATGCATTTTTTTCTTCATATTATACATATTGGTTAAGTACATTTGGCTTGCCTCTAAACAGAACTCGGTTCTATTTGTTCCTGGAGGAATAAAGTTGGGGTTTGGTTTGTTTGGTTGATTTGTTCGCACCTATTTTTAGTAAGCAGAACAGAGAAAATATTTTCTCTGTCACCAGGCTGGCTTGGAGAATATGATGTCACCTGTATAAGCCATTCATCTTTATCCAAATTCATAATTAATTCTGCAGACAAGAGACATCCATCCATCCATCCATCCATCCATCCATCCATCCATCCATCCATCCCTTCATCCGTCCATCCACCATCCTACCATCCTTTGCTGTGAGTATTTATATTGCGCTGTTTGCAAAGGTTACTATAAGCACTTGAATGCTGTGATTTTTTCACTCTGCTGACAATGTTTGTCATGGGTGGTTGGTAGCATGAATTGATGCATAGCATGCAAATGGTTAACTTCCTTTGCAGCACCCTGTAAGGTCACAGACAACTGATATTTCACAGTCCTGGTTATTCAAAACAGTGTAGAATTTACTTTCTGAGATAATGTACTGTTATTCTTTTCCCAGAGATTTTTGTTCCTGTCTTTTATTTATTTATTATTTATTATTTTTATTTTTATTTTTATTTTTATTTTTATTTTTATTTTTATTTTTATTTTGAAGCTATTTGGTATGCTAGGGAGTAAACAGGTCTTCACTCCTACCCTTCTGTCCTCTTCCCAGGATGAATTCTTTCCAGTGTCTACTTCTTCTGCTCCTACTTGCTGATTTTATTGCAGGTGTACAAAGAACATGGAGAGAAACAGAACAGTGCTGTACTTTCTCAGATAAAGAAGAAATCTGTATTTTTAAAATAGATTAATGGAATTAAGTGGGTTTCTGAACACATAAGAGGAGTTTCAGACCTCATCTACTCCCTGTGTAAATGCTTTTTATGACCTCTGACTCTTTGGGAAGGTGCCTTAAGAATGAATATGGTGCTGTCACAGGAGTGAGCACATTTTACTTCTAAGCATTGTTTCCTATTAGAGTCCAACCTGACACTTGAAGACTAAAAGATGCCTGAATTTCAGAGGTGCTGTCCGTCAAAAGCTCTTACTGCTTTCACCTGCAATTCTGGTGCTTCAGGAACCAAATTAATTGATATAGGTACTGAAGTAACACCTGACTGAAAGCACACACTTTTGGAAAGAACCTCAGCTCCTGGTGGTTCTGAGTCCTTGGCAAAGTTTCTCCACATGATCTAGAATTACAGCAATTCCAATACTACAAAAAGAGACTGAAAGCTTTCTCCAGATGCTAACAAATTACCACTGTCAAAATGCACTGAAACAAGGTCAGAGAGTTTGATATTCTATAATGTTTAAACTTTTTATTAGTTTCATTAAAAAAATAACCAAAACCACAAAGGAATATAAAAAACAAATAATATTGAATGTTGATACAAATTTAAATATAAAATGCTTCTATTATATATAATGAAGAGTGATAAAACTGGCAAAACCCAAATAAGATATAAAAGGTAAAAAAAAATGCAAAACCCGTGACAAATATAAAACTGAAACAGGTGAAATTTTATGGTAATCTCAAAATAAATATTATCACAAATATTATATTAAGACATTGTTTTTATTTTAAATTACTATCCCTAGAATCCTGTTGACAACCTTTCAGAATTAACCAAATGTACAGAAGGCCAAAAATCTGGTGTGTGTTGTGAGAAGGCATTTTAAGAAAGATGTCTCCCTCCAGCTGTAAAGGGACAACAAAACCAGAGAAATAACCAAAACACCCAGCAGTTGAATGTGGCTTCCTCCATGCAGTTTACACCTTTATAGCATGTCTACTGGAGTCTTGGGGGTTTTTTGCAATGACTTCAGATTGTCCACCCCAGTCCTGCTCGTCTCTTGGGCACCTCTGCTCTGCACTCCATTGGGTAGCACAGACTTGCATGGAGACTGCACTATGTGCTTGGAAGCTTACTTCAAGATCAAATTAGAGTAAGCTGCCCTTCTCAAATTTTCTTTTAATTTGGGGTGAGTGTTTGTAAAGGAAGTGAGCACTGCATCCCTTGCATTCTTTTAATTTCCTTCCATGCACAAGCTTCCCCAAGCAGAAAAGCCCTTGAAACCAACTAAAAGTAGCTGTTGGACTCATGCTCTGAGGTCTTCATGCCCTCATCAAGGACTAAAAGACTTGCTATGGTTCATCTTGGGGTTTTTTCCTTAGGTAAACAATAATTTGTTTTCCTTTAATCCCCACCCTTTTAGTGGGCTGCCAAGTCAAGATTCTTCTTGCCTGTTCTTTTCATGGATCTTTACCTGTGAGAAAGGCATAATATTTTAAGTAACTTAAGTTACTTTTCTGCACAGTGACACAATTTGAGATTGGGCAAGGAGGCAGTGCTCCTCTCCTACCCACAGGGTTAACGTTAGGCTAAAGCCTGGTAGTCAGTATAGCAAAGTGCAAGGTGAAACCTCATCTTCCAACCTCTCACCCAGGAGGCAAATGGTAGTTTTTGCTGCTTGAGGTGCTGTATTTCCAGATGAATTTGTCAGGGTTTCTAACAGACACATTGTTAATATCTTATCACTCAGCCCCAGTACTTTAATAAGAAGTGGGTCCCTATCTGCTACTGTCTGTACACCCTGCCCTGTGCATGAGTGGGACATTCCCAGTAAGGGTCATGGATGAAAGGTCCATGGAGTGACGCTGCTTACTGTTTAGGGTATTTTCAGAGTCAGAGGGACTGCATCATTCCATGACACCCTGCGGCAAGGGAGGAAGTCTGGTGTTTGCTCTGCTCCAAAGATGAAGCAAAACTACTGAGAGCACAGAAATGACTTGGCTTCTCCCTGTCTATTCATATAATATGAAACCAGATACTGTCTGTCAGTATTTGTATTGTAGATCTCTCAAGCAGAGCCACATACCTTTTGCATGCTAGCCAGATGCTCAGTTTATGTGTATAAAATCTCCCTAAGGGGGGAACCACAGCCCAGAACCAATAAAATATTCAGACTTCTCACTTCCCACTTAAATCAATGATCAACTATTATCTGCCAAGCATTTCATGAGTACTCCTAGTGCCATGGAAAGATCAAAGAGAAGCAAGACCTCAACCTGGTAGTGAGATATTTGTAGTAGGAATGAGGTATTTCCAGAGAGCGAGATATATATAAGGAAGAAAATAGGCATACTGAGAGCAAAGAATGATAAACTAGATTTTGAAGTTATTAATGAAGGAGTTTTGTGCCTCCAGAATATTGTCTGTGGAGAAAATGGTTTGAAGAGAAACAAGAAGAGAACAAGAAAATCAGGAATACTAGCTCTGCTTTTGTTCTATTATATCCTTCTTGCATGATCACAGAGAAGCAATCTGAATGTGGATTATCAAATGACTTCAACTTAGACTTAAGCAACAACTCAGCAGCATCAGTGGTGATAATAATTACAGCAACATTAAAAATCTGCATCTCAGGCTGTTTCTTGAAACAGACTAAATATAAAAATGCATGTGGCTGGGATTACCCAAGTATACTTTGGAAAGGGAGGAAAGAAGTACATCTGTACATCTGAGTCAGAATCTCACAGATTTGAAGTCTCTCAAAAATGGAAAGTTGCTAGAGAAAAAGGAGAAGACCGAGGAGACCTAAAAGCCAAAGGAGATTTCAGATATGTTGAAGTCACCTGAGAGATTCAGAGGGGTGAAATCCTTGACAATGATGAGATCAGTAAGGTCCTCCACACTTCTGTAGAACGCTGGGAGAGACTTCAGAAAGAGTCTTGGGTAGAAATGGAAGGAAGGATTTCGGGTGCTGACTGCAAGCAGCATATTCAATAAAGCTGAAGGTGAAAAGGAGAAGAATGGGAGGGTGGGGGGTGTGGAGAAACAGAGACAAGATTATTNTTGGTTTTTTTTTTTTTTTTTTACCTAAGATAAGGCTTACTGTGCAAGAAGAGCCAGATGACACTAAGATGCTGAAAAGTAAGCTACAGGGAGATCACATGGGAGTTCATGTCACAAAACAAAGCATTTGGGGTAGGTGGTGTGCTCAGAGAAGAAAGCAGACAAGAAATGTTTGCAGATGAAATGAGAAAAGAGTTACAGGTGAGGAAGGCCAATAAAAGGGAAGAAAAAAATCAAAATATACATTGATAATTTTATCAAGGGAGGACTTGTCAAGATCATGTATAGCAGTAGAAATGAAATCTGGGAAAGGAAAGGTAGATAAATGACCAGAGTCCCTGGCTTCCATCCTCTCCCTGGTCCCAGTATGCTGCTTACCACAGTGAGTTTCCATGTTGAATCCTCTTCTCCTACTACTCATAAAATTTCTCCCAGCTATTCAGCTGCTGTGGCAGCATTAAATATTTGAAGAAGACTGTGCTAGGCAATGTGGAATCTTAGATACATTGGTCTGCATTTGGCAACACACTTGGGCTGCTACTGCTCATGCAGCACAAAGGACCATGGAAGGAAGTGAACCAAAGGCAAGGGGGAGAGCTAGAGGAGAAGCAGAGGAACATTAGCATAGATGGGCTGTGAGAAAAGGGGAAGCATCAGAGTGCTAAGTACTGTGTTTGGCTAAGAGGAACTAAGCCAGTGATCCTTTTCATGGGCAGAAGTTACCAAAGAACTGCAAGTGCGGTCAAAGCATGAAGGAACACATGAAGCTGTGAATCGAGAAGGTCATTCATACCAAGCCTAAGTCTGAAATGAAAAATAGTGATATAAAGAACCAAGAGAATCCAGAGCTGGTTAGAAGTGAGGGCTGATGGAGAGGACCTGCAGGTATAAGAGATGGCAACATGGACAGAGGGGAAAATAAATATTGGCTACATATCGGCTACATGGAGGATAAAGAATAGGAAAGGGAAGGATACGGGGCTTAGAAGGGAACCCCAACTTTTTGACTATGGCCAAAGCCAGAAAGGGAAAGAGAGAGGAGAAAACCTGTCTTTAAGTGAAAGTGACTGCAGACAACAGGCAGACACCTAATCTTTGCTACAGTGAGATTTTCACAGCTCCCCCTGGAAAATCAGGAAAGCCTACTTCCTCAGCTTGTGGAGGGTAAAGGAAGGGAGTCAGACAGACAGGATAAACTTATCAATGTCTGTGAAGAAGTTAGATACAAGGTGATAGGAATGTTATATAAGGAAAGAAGGTAGTTATATTCCTAAAGATTTTCTTTCCAGATTCTAATTAACCATATTCACTGCAAAGCTGTGAGAGATCGAAACACAGAAGGGAAGATTTCAGGAGAGACTACTTTAAAATATACCTGCCAGGAGCCAGCTCTTAGAAAATCATTTTCATTTCCCCTGATCTTGTCTGGATAGAGTTCAAAAGCCTTTTAAATCTTGTTTTGGCCTTCTGCCTTCATAGCTGTTTATTTCCTATGATTTTTATCCAACTCAAACTTTGGGGGCTGTTTCACTGAACTGGTTCAAATTTAGCTGATACATCCCTTCTTTCTTAGAGCAATATCTTAAATGACTGGAACTTCCTAATGGTATGAGCTTTTCTGTAATAAGTGAAGGAAAACGGTGATGCTGGCTGCTTACTAAGAGCCTGGTGCCAGACAAAACAGTCCAACCTTTAGACAACCTTCAAACAGGGCTGACAGAAGACAGGACTTTCTGTCCTGCGGGTTTTTGCAAGTTCTGTGTGCATTTTCATCTAGAATCAGGACAAAAAAAATTAAAAAAAAAGAAAAATGTGAAACTTCATACAGCAGTTATGTTCTTAAAAAAAAGAAAAATAAAAAGTTGTTGTAATTAAAATTTCCAAAATTTTAACCTCTACTTATTTATACATTTATCTTCATAACTGCTTGAATGCCCATAGAGTCTCATGAGGGCTGCACTGAGATGCCTACAATTACCTGCCACTCGGGCAAGGCCATCCTGCTGACCTTTGTCCCACAGCACACTCAGTCCACCGGAGCCTATGAAGCTCTGCAGTACATCTGCTATGGATGAAACCACACAAAGTCAGATGAGATGTCATTCTAAGTGTCATGGTGGGGAATTGTTGGTACATCCTAGTAGCTATGAAGAGGCCTGAGACTACTGGAGCAGACAAGGGCCTTCTAAATGCTGCAAAATATTTTTCTCTAGGGCTCTGTGGAAACAGCAAGTTTTGTCAGGGATCTTTCCTGGGAAGCTTCTGCTGAGAGCCATTTCTACCCAAGAAACCATACCCTTCCCCACACAGCTCTGCTTGCTTCCCCTGGTGCTGGCTGGCTTAGGAAGAACTTGGGCCCGGGGCTTGGGAGCCCTGCCATGCTTGGGAGCACCACACTGAGAAGACTTGCTGAGAGACAGAGTGGAAATTAAGAGGTGATTGGGAAAATAGAGCTGTGCCCTTTTGTTGTGTGTGTTTGGTTTTTTTTTTAATTATTTTTTTCTCCAGTATATAAAGGAGGTCTGGAAAGTATTTTTATTTTTCAACCCTTTACATTGACAAAACCTTTTATATTGGTCATTCAGGCTTATTGTGGGCAAGAAAAGAACTAATGAGATGGTGAAGTCAGAAGACCCAAGTGGAGGGAAGCTGAGGAGAGAAAAGACCTCAGGCAGGCAGTTTAAAATTCTGGTGCTTCTCTTCAGTGGATTAACAATTTAGGAAAATAGCACCATCCATGAGGAGTTACCACCTCAGTCCCTGCAGCTGTGGAGACACAGGGACCACATACATTCTCAGTGGGCATGTCTACATGATAGATGATACTGAAACACCTATATCAATTATAATTCCTGCTGGTTTTATTTTGGCTGAAGTCTTTGTAAAGGAACTTCCATGTTGGCACTGCTTAAGTTTGTTGAAGCCAGTGGATTATTAATAATGAACTGGAATGTTCATATTAACATTATTCACACCAGTCTGCACTAGCCGAGGAAGCAAAAGATGGCTAAAAGGGAGCTTCACAGTCAGCGTAAGTTCATCAAAGACTGTTCTGTCCCCAGAAGACCCAGGCTTGCCCTCTGAAAGCAGGGAAACTGCATGTACTCAAGGTTGAGTGCCCCACTGGTGGCAGATTAATCTCAGATTGGCCTAAACCAGCTATGAAACCACAGTCTTGTGTGCTTTTCGTTGGTCTTTGGATTTTACTGCATGGACAAGATCTGAAGCCTGAGATTCCCTCCTAAAGCCAAGCAGAACAAGATATAGTATTGCCAGTGTTTTTAAAGAAAAGAATGAGGATGAAAAGCTGACTCAGAAAAATAAATGTCCTTTTGCTTTATCTCATAAGACTGGTTAGAAATATCCACAGTGGATCACTTTATGATAGGACCTTTCCGAAGCACCTCAGGACCATGGGCCTCCACACCAGGTCAAAAAATGCATTTCAAACTCTTGTGCCTGCCCTCTTTAGCTCTGGAATAAAGGTTTGGTATGGTTTTATCCAGACAACAACTAACACGGTGAATGTACCTCACTGCGAAATCCTGTCTGGAGGCAGGGAGACTCTGTTTAGTATGGGTTGCCACAGGCCTTTTCTTTTTAAAGCATAAAAAGCTGTATCTCATATCCTATGCAAGAGTTATTCCACAATAAAAACACAGAGAAGACAAGGCTCTTAAGTTTAACCAGAGGAAAACTCACTGAAGTCAGCCTCACATGGGGTACAGGGCTGATCTTAGTGAATTTACCTTAAGGTAAAACTAAAGCGCTGTTTCCTGTGCTGTGCTTTTGCCTGTGGCTACACCAACATATGGCCTGGCCTGTCTGCATGGTAACAGAAAGCACCAATATAAAGACAGTTTGGGCGAAGCCAGCTTTGTCTCCTCACCTATTTTATGGCACAATAAGGCTGTCTTGCTCTCTGCTGGTAATTTTGCAGCAGGACTGCAAATTTGTGTTAATTATCCATCAGAAAAGCTGAATTATTTTGGCTGTAAGGATAGTCACTGTGAAACAGGGTTGCAGCTCAAGCAGAATAGGAAAGCCTCCATGAGGGGGTTGCTGTTAACACAGGCTTGTGCGCAGCACGTACATTTGCATTCTTAGACACATTAGCATCAAAAACCCCAGCACACTGGGAACTTAGTGAGGGCTAAGCCGTAATGCTCGTAATGCTGCTCTCTGTGCAATGCCGTTATCCTATAATTTTGCCTCAGGACAGGCTTAGCCAAGCCTGCATACATTTATCCTTATGAAAAGCAAGTATTTAATGGAAAGCAGGAAGCAAACCAGGTGTGCTTGCCGGCCAGGGGAGTCACAGTTTCATTCACAGGGAGTGAGTGCGCGTTGAGCACCTCGCTCCATATTCCCTCGTTACTTACATGTCCAGCTGGGGTTTTTTTGCAAAGCCACTTTCCAAGGCTTGTTGGCTGAAATCTGCATGTTGCTGGCATGGGGAAGCCTGGGATGGTGGGACACACTGGTTTGGAGTCAGTTTAGCTGCTGTTTGCCTGCTACGGCGGATAAATGCACTTAGGCGCCTTCTCCCTCTTTCACCCCTTCGCTATTTTTTTTTTTTTCCTTTTGGTCGAGGACAGAGGAGCCTTTGAGAGCTTTTGATAAACTTATGTAATTGGGTATGTTTTCTAAAGCACGTCTCTGTTCTTTCCGAGGGCTTAGCTAAGAACATTATTCCGATTCTTCTCGAGGCCTTCAAAAGTGCCGATCCTTTCAAACATGTGCAGTGTGAAGGATTACAAATTTGTTTTTCAAAGGCCCCCAAATCCCTGCTGCTTTCATCAGTTCCCCTCCTTGTGCCCCCAGTTTTTCTCTCCCCCAGAACCCCCAGCTTCATATCCCTAGCTCCAAGCTGCAGGACGCTGACACTCGTCTCCCTCTTCTCCCATCCCTCCACCTCTCCTTTTTTCATCTTCTTTTCAGCTCCCCCCTGCCCATACCAACCCCCCAATAATTTTTATATGCAAACAAAAGTGCAGAGAAGCATTGCCATGGCAGCGATGCCGCAGCGAGCCCTTCCCCTCTGTGTGGATGTGAGCTCTAAACTTTTAAAAGAATGGCCTGAAAAGAACAGGAAGGGGACAGCTTGAGACAGAGAAAGCAAGCGAGGGAGAGTGCAAAAGCAATGAAAAGTGGGACAAAACCATTGGAAATGCATTCAGGCTGACATCACCACCCTTTCCCACAGTGGTCATTCACTCAGGAGGCTCCAGTGTCCATTCACTGTCTTAAAGCTAGCTTTCTAGAGCCCTGGGAGACCATCTTTCCAGGCCTGAATGCCTTTTTTGTTGTGAAACAGTGAACTGTTTCTGAAACCCTGCATAAAGGGCTGAGTAATTCACTGCAGTTGCCAGGAAGTCTGAGCCACTTGTGAGCTAACAATAGTTAACTTTATCTGCAGGCCCGACCCCCCCCTCTTCCAGCTGTAGGTCCCGAATTCTAATAAGGGCTTTACTCATGCCTCTGAGGTTATGGTAATATTTTATACATCTTTTTTCATTAAGACACAGTCATAGCTACTGTTGAGGCACCGGAGGCAAGTGCTGTCGATTGACGAGGCAGGAGAGAAAGGGGTTGGGGGGGTGGGGATGGTAAGGAGGAGAGAAAATAGCTTTTTATATCAGTCAGGCTGTTTGGCCGTTTTATACTAGAAATATAAACTTGGTTTGGGTGAAACAGGGCAACATAATTTAAAAAAAAATTGCATTAGAAACCCCAGAGCCAAGCAAGACTGTGATTATTTTGTATCTGTGGAACAGCCTCTGCTTTTCATATTTCAGTGTGGGTTTTATGATGTGCTCTCTTTCTCTGTCCCTGCACTATGTGATAGTGACAAGGAAGTGAGTGAATCATGAGGAGAGTAGATGAATTTGTTTGGGTTTCCCTTTTAATCTGGATTTGGATGTTGACACTCAGAAAAATTCTGAACAGTGGCAGCGCAGCTGTGTATAAGTAATGACACAAAACAGTGATTCATACAGGGGTCCTGCAACGGCATTAACCACAACGTGCCTTTGAAAGATGTGGCTGACCAATTTTCTTCTTTACCTTCTGACCTAGTTGCTTTCTTGAGAACTAACAAAATCAAGTTCAGTGCAAGAAAAGTTCTAAATTACCACTCTGGACTCCAGTGTTTTGAAAAGGAAAAAAAAATAAATCTTATTTCTCACTTTTAAGCACATGATAACTCGGAGTGGAATTTCTTGCAGAGCATCACTGTGAACATTCCTGTTCAAGGTAAAAGATGTCACAGCTTGAACAATTCTTCTGCATCTTTGCTGCATGCATCTTGCTCACTGTGCCTTGAGAAGTAGCATTAGAAACACCTGAATGAAAATAAAAGCACATCTTTCAAAGTTCCACTCAATACTTTAATAATGTGTAGAAAAAAAATAACTGAAAGATGCATACAGGTTTTGTAAAACTAAACCACAGAGATGTCTCCGAGTGCAGAAATACTGTTTTCTTGATCTGTACTCAGGACACCAACTGATGCCAGTTGGAGCTGCATATGTTGTGGATGAGGTCACTGCAGGGTCACTGCATAGTAAATAAGTTGCTTGGCTTTTTGGGTAAGTTCAAGTATTGAATCGCTTTCATATCTTCTCTGCCAGTGACCTTTACCGGGGGGGAATACCATGCTCTGATGGAGTGACAGATTTGAACTGGCCCTTTTCCTGTCTAACAGCAATGACTTCTGAACTTCGCTGTGGGTTTGTCTTGACAAGAATGAAAAGCTGCTTTGAGAGGGTGGAGGCTCACAGGCTATGCGCACTGACATGGGCACGCATACACCCCCTCCTCCCCAAATATTCACTTTTACCCTAATCCAGCTGAACTGCAAGAGCAGTCAGACATCAGAATGGCAGACCCCACAGGTAGCAGGCAGAGGGGAGAGCAGGGATGCAGGAGAGACATTTTACAAAAGGCGTTTATTAATCATGAACTAACTGTAAAGTCATCAAAGCTACCCCCGTGGCCCTGACTGAAAGCTCTGATCTACTGGCAGCGTGACTTTCTCTCGGCATGGACCGCTTCTGCTCTTGAGCTGGAACACGTGAGCTGAAGCTGACTGTGTTGTATTTTGACAAGCCATTTAAATAAAATGAATTTATTTGCTAATCCTTTGGGGGGAGGGAGTATAAATTAGAGGAACTAAGGGCATGCGATGGAGAGAAAAGGAAACCAGCTTTTTAATTTACAGTGACCTTCAGGATTCGCCATAAACCTTTACCACCCCCAAATGAGCATTTCATCTCATTCTGGAAATAAGTTTAGTTGCATGTAAAAAGTCTGACTGCTTTTTTACGTGCCCAAATGCAGACCAAGCTCTTTTGAAAGCCATGACCTGTGATATGGACTTAAAATTTGTCCCTTAATATATTTATTTGCTGCATATGTCTGTATGAAGTAATCCCTCTCTAATTATCTCCTCCCTCTCAGAGCACCACAACTACTCCAAGCAACTGTATGCCTCAACTAGATTTTATTCTCTCACTCCATTGGGCTATCTACTGACGAAAAAGGGTGATAGTGAGGAATCACCACCAAATTTGAGTGTGATAGGATGACAGGAACCAACATCCCCCCAGCACTCCCCAGCCCACTCCCCCCACAAAATTACAAACAAAAATCCAGGAAGTATTAAACAAATATAGTAGCATTCCTGTATTTCAAATTTATAGGCTGGATTTCTTCTGGAAAAAGTGAGTGATTTTTTTTTTCTTTAGATAACCAGGTCAAACATTTTACACCCTGGGTTGCGAAACCTAAAAACCTCAGCTGTGGAGTTACCTGGGATGGAGTCTCTTATGGCTTTTAGATTTTACTTCTGCTTTCAAGTTCCATAAAGCAGTCTCTTTGATCACAGTGCCCTACTCAGCCCCTTTTGGCTCTTAATGTTTTGTCCTCTGCTTTTAGTGACTTTTCTTTTTTTCCCTGTTTTAAGCCTGGTCTCTCTTTCCTTCTGTTCTGGCAGACCTGTTTCTCACTCCCTGAGTTTCTATTATTTAGTGGGATTCTTTCTCCTCTTCTGCTACCTACGCTATGTCTTGCTTGTTCCTCTTGTTCTTGTTAACACCCCTTCAAACGCCTCTTTGTTTCCAATCCTCTCCTATTACACTTGGGTTTCTTTTGTATTAGAAAGTTCTGGCCCAGAAAGCTTCAGCATCCTGACAAGGACAACATTATCTCCTGGTAAGTGTGTCCTGCTGCTCTAGAGCTGCTCAGAGTTACCTTGGGATCCCAAACTGTGAAGAACAAATAGGTAACAGCACACAGCTCGCTCAGGCAGCACTCTGTTCTTATGATAGCCTCTGTCCTGGAAGCACCGAAGTGAGAGATGCTCCATATTCATAGTGCAGGTTTGACTTGACATGAGGCTCTTGTGTGAGAAGAACTGACAGCTTTCCACCCATTTGTGTCTTGGGGACATCATGAAACCCCAGGAGATAAGCTGTAAGCGCAGACTGTAACTTCTGTCCCAGTTCTTCCACCAGACTGCAATGGCTACCCTGTTTTTTCTGCATCTGGCCAGAAAACAGAACTCTGCTGAACCAGAAATGGGAGAGGACCCTTGGCAATTGTATTTGACACTGAGAGCCACTGCATTTGTCCTCACTCTCTTCCTCATGGAAGGGCTGAAGAAAGGCATGTGTTGTGAAAGCTGTAAGAGAGATGCATGTATGAATAAAGGGATGTTTCATCCCTCTGCTGGCTCCCAGCTAGGATCCCTATTACAAGAGAAAGTTGAGGCAGGAGAAAAGCCCTTTCCTCTTTTTACATCTTTAGAGCATAAATATTCTAAAATAAAGTTGCAGAAGATAGAGTAAACCTGATGGAAGTCTCTGCTATAGCCAGTATTAGCATACCAAAGTCACCGGCATGAACCCAATGCTTGGAGTTTTGTGTTCATTAGCTAGATTGCTCCATTTTGACGGTGCACTGGTTTAGCACTGATATAACACCTTCACAGTCAAACTCTGTGAGCCCAGTTTGAAAACCCGTAAGTGTTTCCTTCAGGTGGCCAGGCAAGCAAAGCAAAATGAAAGCTGCTGGTGGGTGAAAGGAATAAAAAAAAAACAGGCTAAGAGACTGTGGTATTTCTCAGAACCACACTGAGAACGCTGAAGGAATTCTAAAGAACGCATCTGGGCTGGATGGAGAGAGGCACAGTTTTTGGCGGGAGTGGTGCAAATGATTACTGTGCAAGTACCAAGAGCTGCTTTCTTTTTATTATTTTTTAATTTTTTTATGGCTCAGGGAATAGATTTGGCCACAGGATAATGGGAAACAACTCCTTTTCTATATTTTAATACTTGCCTGTCTTTGTAACACAACCAGAAAACTTCATTTCTGCACTGGGAAATGACACTTAAGAATCGAGCCATTGGTCCATTCTTCAGAAACCTGATGTTTGCCCAGCTATTCTCTCAAGTCATCTTCGCCAGTGAAGTCTAATTTCAGCTGCATGTGTGTCTTTATCTTTTCTGGAGCAGGAAATATTAATCACTAAATCTGATTGGTCTCACTGCTTCTTACCCCAGGGCAGCTTTTTTAGCTTATGAAAACTGGTGTCAGTTGACATTGTCATCCACATGGCTTGATGAGTAAGAGCTGAAGCTGAGCTATTTCCATTTTAACTAGACAATAAAGCAGAGAAGCTGATAAACGCTGAGGTAGGGTAGATTTCAGCAGGGAGGTTTTATGAAATGAAGTTTTCTCATTGGCTTCATATCCATCCTATTACTGGAAATGGAGCTGCCTATGCTCATCCTTTTAATGTTTTTATTAAGAGATCTCATCAAAAGACAGGAGAAGACTGTGCAGCCAACTGAGAAAATTAAGGGGGAAAAGGCTTATTGTTATATAAATGTCCCTTCCTCCCACTTTTGCAGAGCTGTTCTTGATCCTTTCAAAGCAGTTTCCCTTCAAGAAAAGAAGATGCTGTTAGCTTGAATCATACAAAGGAGAAATTACAACAGTTAGTCCTTTATGTTAATATTTTAGTCCATTAAAACCACTGTTATTTCTCTAGCACAAACCAAATGCTAGGGGCTTTTCAGACAGCAAACTCCATGTCCCAACATATGGTGTACGGGTGGTGCATGCCAGAGGACATGTTAGTTGGCATCTAATTGACCGCTGGCCTGCACATGAGGAGATAGATGGGCGCCAGGAGCCCAGCTCTGCGGCACAGGGGTCAGCCTGATTAAACGCACTGTTCGGACTTGCTCAGCACTCAGCTTTGAGGTATGATGCCTCATCTCTCAGCGCATTACTCTTCCTGCTGGTAAAAGACAAGCCACTACACTTTCTTGCTGCGTCTTTAGATTTCAGGTGTCAGGAAATGCAACTTCCCATGTAGATAAGGACTACTTAGCATACTGGGACATGCTCTCATTAGAGGCCTCCGTGCACTGCTACAGTGTGATACCTCAAAAAATGCATTTCTTCCTCTGCCAGAACACTTTTTTATTTTCTCTGCTCATTTCCACAAACAAGCAGTGAAATTTCACCTGTATTTTTAACAAGTTTGCTCCACACTTCCTTATAAAGTTCCCTTTTTACTTTGAAGGATGAATATTTTAATTTAATCAGAAAAGGTAAGGGGCAAGCTGAAGGATAGGGACAAGGCTTACAACGCTTAGGATGAAGTTTATTGTAATCCCCTTCAGCTTTTTTCCCTCCTGTGCTTCCTTAGAGAGAAGTTTGAATGGAAAGTCAGGCAGAGTTGATTCTTGATTTCTCTGGATACCACTGTAGAGGAAAATTCACTATATTTAATTGCCTAAGCAGGCAACCTCTTGCTCTCAAAAGATAGGATTTTCTAAGCTGATGTATTCACTCTAACAAAGTCTCTGAATACTGGAAATAAGAGGTTGACCTTGTCCAGAGGGTTTCCTCCATCTTGGGTGCAAGGGCTGAGGTTCAGCACCTCTGTAGGGTCACTGCCACACATTCACATTCCAAAGAGAACTCCCTGGTGATAAACAGAAGCAGCATGTCAAAGACAGAGCAGAAAGGGAGAAGTAGCTGCCTTTCTTCTGATTCCTCCCACCTGCCCCAAGCTTTGTGCATGCCAGAACAGAGGTGACACAAGCGCAGTAGACAGGGCTCCTCTTCATTTTTTAAGGAGCATCAGGGATGGTCCTGAGGAGATGGAAAGAGCCTTCCCCGTTCCCTTGTGCCTTCAAAAGGGATGTGCTCTAGTTCAGGTTTCACACAGCCCTTTCTGAAGCCAAATGCCTGCATGACATTGTGCTATAAACTATGACATGAAAACCCTGAGACTGAAGGTCATGTGTAGGGGGGACTGTGAGCAGTCATTTCTCATCCTTGTGCCAACCCCCCTGGGATTAGCAGCTCACATACCAGAAGGTATGGATTGGGGGGTTACTGGGCCTAGACACACCACCTCGGTATGGATCTGGGAGATACAAGTGCCAGAGGTGAACATCCCTGAAGCTTTTGGGTGTCCAATGCAATTCAGAATTTAGTTTAGCTTAAAGAAAAGGTCCAACAAAGATGTTTGTTTTGGGGCCAATTCCTATAGCTAAATCACTCGATAGTTTTGGTCCAAACATATCTCTACCTCTGGCTGCAAACCTAATCTCCCTTTCCACATAGACTGATACCTGTATGCGCAAATGGATGAATTCAGAGAAGTCTCTGGGGAAGGCAGGCAGTCAAGTGGGGAATTCTGCATGTTGGAAGCCCAAGCAGAGCCCAGCTGATGAATAAATAAAGGAGTGCAGGCTTCCAATGGTGCCAATTTCTTAACCTTTGGGATCATTAACGACTTCTCCCTTCCACTGGAAAAAGAGCCAGCAGTTCCAGCATTTTTCTGAGACACAAGCAAAGCATTTAGCACCACAAATAAGCTCATAATTTGACAGGCAAAATGCCAGGAAAAGTGAAAGCAGATTTCTCCCTCCAAGGCCCTGAATATCTTAGCGATCCTTACTTGGTTTTCAAATACTATTTCCTTTTTGTTTAATCACAGGTTCGGGTCAAAGCACTCTTCAAAATATCATGCCCTGCCCATGTGCATTTTCTTAACCTTAAGGATGTGCACAGTTTCCCGCTTTGCCAGCCAAAACAAACTCAACACAGAAATGCCTATGCATGTCCAGAGCAGTCACCGAGTAGCTCTCATTTTTAATTTACCTACAGATGGATGTACCATCCATCCATGTTGGTTTTTTTTTTTGTTATGTGCAAAGCCAGCAGCCACAGAGTTGGCATAACAAGTATTTTAGAAGCTGTATTTACTGTGAAACTCATCAAAAGGAATTAGCTACAGTATGTGAACAATAACTTTAGATGGCAGGGCTACAAAAAGAGCTGAGGCTGATAAAGGCAAAGGCAGGCAGAATATTCAAGCCTCTTGAAAATGAAATAATGCCATGTCTTCCCCAGGAGACTTCCAGCCAAAGAGCCCAATGGATTTTCACAAGGCCTGAGAAGCTTGTGGCACTCTGCGGCTGCCTGCCCTGGGTTCTTTGTTGGAGAGGAGCTTTTGGGTGCTCTCTCAGGGCTAATCTCTGAGGACTGGACTGTTATCCCCCAACTCACTCTGAAAGACCAGGCATCCCTATAGAAGCATGATGCTTCAGCACAGCAGGTGGCCCAGGGCTCTTTTCGTCTAGGGAGGTGATTCAGGGAATCATGTAGCATGGGGTTTTGCTGCCTTCCTGTTGGACTGCTGCTGCATCAGACTAAGGTGATAGTTGCAGAATTTGCTTCAAGTCACAGTAAATGAAATTCTGAGTATAGGGAAAAAAAAATCACCACAAGGGTGATTTAGTACTGCAGTAAGCGCCCAACAAGGTTGTGGACTCTCCATCCTTGGATACAGCCAAAACTCAACCTGACCAGCCAGAGCAACCTGCTCTAAGATTAAAGTTACCCACACTTTGTATGTGCAGTTGGACTGGAGACCTCCATGGGTCCATCCAGCCTAAAGTATGCTACAGTTCTGTGACAAGGAAGGACAAGATGACCTTACCCTCTCTTTTTCCGTCCCGTTTATACACCTGGCACTTGGCTGCTCTTCTACTAGGAAGACAAGAGTTGAAGGTATCCCATCACTTCACAAAGACACACACCTGATTTTGCAATTTACATACTGGCAGCAATTTTATGCAAATTTTTCAAAATGAAATGACTTGTTGTAGATCATGTAGTACAATGGCAGCAGAACAGGACTGTACCCTGGTACTCTGAGTATGAATGTTTTGTAGCCAGAGGACATCCTTCCCTGATCCCTCTGAGGAAAAGAAAAGAACATTGTGGGCAGCCTCTGTGAGGAACCTGTCACCATGGTGAAATGCCAGTTGTGATTATTATATGTAAACTTGCTGAAATCCATGTGTCAAGTGGCAAAAAAATTAACCTTAAAATTAACCCCTAACAATCACATTACGGGGAGAAGAATGACATATTTAATTTTGCTTAGTATTCACCAGGGAGAGAATGGACTCCAGCCTTGTTCATTAATATTGAATAAAAACTTTATTAATTTTCTTAAATAAAGGGTTTAATATCTGACTTACACCTACTCCTTGGATCCCAGTGGAACTCATCTCCTTTGTCATCAGCTTTTGCACTTGCTCTTGGGATCTTCTTTTAAAAAAAATATTTTTTTCCCCTCCTCTTTTTCTTGATACTTAAGCCTAGAGCAGTTAACCAGACAGCAGGACAAAGACATGGCCACAGTCTATAGGTGCAAGAGTGAGTGTTTTATGCTGCTTGAGTTGCAAATAGACATGGTCCTGCTCCTCACACAGTCCATAGCAGGCTGATGAGGGGTTCAGCCCCTCAGGAGCCCCTAGCTGACAAACAGCCTGCTTAATGCAGAAAGGTAGTCTGCAGTGCTTCGCCGTAATTAATTCATTAATTAACCACGTCATGATGAGATGCATGACTGAGGTGACTGCTGCATGAGTGACTTAGGGCTCTGGGAGCAAATACGGACCAAGCCCTGCTGCCGCACGGACGGACCTGCGGGGGTGACGGACGGGTCGGGCGCAGCCTCGTGGAGAGACTACCCTCCCTGCAGCCACGACCAGGGAGGGCATCCGGCTGCCTGTCTCACCTGTCCGGACTCAGAACTGAAGGGAGTAGAGAAACCCCCTCCAAAACCAGCCCTGCTTAGCGGTGAGCGGCCGTGTGCCCTGCGGGCGGGGAGGTGGGGAGACGACGGACGGGGCCCAAACCTCCCGCTTGCGGCAGGCCGTAATGAGCAGAGGAGTGGGTTAATTTGCTGCGTGCGATATTCCTCTGAACGGCCTTTGTTTAAATTAATGACAAGGCGGATTGGCTTCCTGGCCAGCTCTCAGTATTTATGTACTCTGGTGCAGGACCGAAAAGGCACCGGGAGAAGGAGCCGCCCGAGGAGGAGTGGCGGGGCCGCAGTT
Source organism: Heliornis fulica (assembly GCA_013399135.1). Classification (NCBI taxonomy): domain Eukaryota; kingdom Metazoa; phylum Chordata; class Aves; order Gruiformes; family Heliornithidae; genus Heliornis; species Heliornis fulica. Next base: position 4,407 of record VXBZ01008385.1, on the reverse strand, counting down.
GGTTCCCACCAGACCCGGGCGCGGCTGGCCTGACCCGGGCCCTGAGAGCTGGGCCCCAGAGGCCGCGGCGATGGAGGCTGGCCGAAACGGGTCCGGTTTCCTGCTTCCCAAAAATATTTTGTTGAAATGAAGGAAAGCACTTTTTAATAGGAGACCCAGGGCTGGGGAGAGATTTTTGGGGGGTTGGTGCAGTTTTTGTGTTGTGGAAAAATCTGGAAACGGTGTCTTGCTGTTGTGGGTTTTCTTTTTCCCCTCTCCCTTGAAGCTGAGAAATTTCCTGAAGTATGGAAAACACAGGTCTGTACTGAGGTTGTCAGGTCAGCAAGAAATTCACGATTGCCTGAGATGAAACCTCTGTGGATTTTCCCTGGTTGTGTTTAAAATACACACCGCATACAGGGGGATGCATTGCCTGCACCTTCAGAGCTGAAAGGTGAAGGTTCCGGATTTCCCTGCATGTAACAGTGGTTAATTTGGCCAAAAGCCTGTGACGAGCAATCACAAATGATTTCTGAAGTTGATTGTATTATTCCATCACACAGAAAAGGCAAACTATGGGCATGTTTTTCTTTCACTGGATACAATTAATTCCCATTGATTTAATCACTGCTGTTTTGGGTGTTAGGCGGGGACAGAACTGCGGGAGGAGGAGGGACTTAATCCTAAATTTTTCTCACAGTCAGTGAGAAAAGTCAGCCAAAAGGCCTCAGCTACAGGATGATGTTTATATACCAATTTATTTTTTTTCCCACTGTAAACAGCAAAACACTTTATGAACAAAGTGGGGGATATGGATAGTCAAGTCAGGACTCCAAGATTACTTCACTGCTTATGGTAAAGCGCTGCAAGTCTGGATTTGAGAGGCTGCTAGTATCATGCTGAAGGGTCTTGACAAAGCAAACAAATCTCTGTGAAAATAGAAACACCTTTCCTGTGACAGGAGTGCCGCTGCCTACACAGCTATTGGCAGTTTGCAAAGCCTGTGTAATCGGTCATGGGGATAAAGGACAGAAATATTTCTAGATGCAGCATTTTTCTGCTGATTTCAGGATCTGCCTGCAAAGCAGTATGCTCGTTCTCACAAATGCTGCACTTGCACGATCTCTGTTTCTGCTTGAGAACTACCTCCTTTCTCAAAAAAGGTGTCAAGGACACCTAATCCCTCTTCCTTGCTCTTAGGGAGTTAATTCATGTGGCAAGAAAAAGCACAGCTTAGCTGGGTGAAAGTGGGCTGATGTTCTAATTTTGTTCTTCTACTTTCCTTTTGTTTTACAATCTATTTAGGATTAGAAAATTTCTTAGGAGATGTAATTCTCCCGAAATCGAGTTTCTGTCAAAAATAAAAAAAAAGCAGGGACAAGCCCATAAACATGTTTAGTTTTGACATTTTCCAAATGAAACTTTTCGACCTTTTGTGTCAAAATGGCATTTTTCATTTTAAAAGTGACCTAAACTAAAAGGAAACAAAGTTCAACAAGAGAGCTAAACACCTGGAGAATGAATTGTGCATTTCATTTTGGGTTGAACAATTTAGTCTTAATTACCTCATTGAGAAACCCCAAATAATTTACTATAAACAGAATGGTATTTCCCTGATTTGTCAACATATGAAAATAACATCTCCTATATGCCTCGGTTTTAAGATGAATACGTGGTTTGACAACATATTTTTATTTGATTTTCTGCAACATCAAACCCTCAAATGACAGAACTGCCTAAGATGATTCTGGTTTCTTTAGTGAGTTGGAGCAGGTCAGTTGCAAAAACAGCAGCAGCATATGCAGCCCCATACGTTTTGGTGATGTGAGAACTATAGCCACAGATTGTAAAGCACATAGTGAAAAAATTGAGGATGATGGTGAGCCCTAAACCCAGCCAGCTGCAGCTAAAATTCTGAGCTGAGAGACGCTACCACCTCTTCCCAAATCTTACCTTCTCTCACCCAAACACATCCCTACAGCCTTTAATTTTGCCACTGAAGCCCTGTGTTGTTGACCTGACCGCCCCAAACTGCTTCCTTGGAGCTCTTACCACATACCCCTCAGCACTGTGGCTGCTGCCCACGTGCACCAAGCTTGTGGGCTAAAAATACCCCCAGTTATGAAAGCTGCCGCATTGCACGAGCATTTCTTTCTCCCTACGAAATCCTTCCGTGTGGATTATGTTACCGTCCCACCTCGGCTAGCACATGCTGTCTGTGATTACCAAGCCCATGAAACCGAGACCTGCCAAGGGCCACTGAGAACCCAATTCTGTGCCCAGACTGGAGCTTCCCTTGAGGGCAGGTGGGAGACTCAGCTGTGCTCTTTTTGGGTGCCTCCTCTGGGTGTTGTTCCCTCAGAGGGGTCAGCATCTGTTTGAGTTTGCCTCTTTAGGGATAGTCCAGACTTGACAGGAGGTGGTGCTGCCCTCACCAGTCCCCATAATAACTTCTTTGGCATTTGAGCTCTGTTGTAGTTCCCCTGCTTAGTGCAGTCACCCAAATCCACCTTCCACGTTAGGGTATTCCTCCTGCTCTTTAGGAAGTCGCTCAGACCTTTGAGGTGAAGGAAAGGGACTTGGTGAAGCCCCTGCCAGCAGTATGTGGATAGAACAGGGGATGAGTTTGTAGGAAACTTAACTCTGTGCAGACTAAACCATCCAGACGCTTTGGCTTTCAATACTTACCCTGTAAATCCAGTACAATCTTACCAGCATGAGTGGGGATTCCTTTTTTAGCTCTGCATGAGGTCAACATTTGGCTTAGAGTCTGTCCCTGCCATTGTGTATAAATAGATATATGTATGTATAAAAATAACTGTATAGGTATATATAAATTAATGAAGTTCAGCAACTCTGTGAAATTAAGAGTACAAATGTCACTGTAGTAGCTTGAAAAAAAGAAGTGATGCAAGGCTTAGCCCTTTCATACTGCTCTTTTGTGTTGTAGCAGCTACTGCAAAGAGGGTATCAGGAGACACTGGGTGACTTAAGAAGTTTGTGATGAGGCAGGGAGCCCTTCGCCCTTGGCTGTCTGGTTGAGATGTGACTCCATGTAACAGTGCCCGAAGCTTGTTCCCATCAAGAGCAGTTTGTTATTTATGTTGTTTCTGCTTCCTTTCAGACAGAGACCTCTCAGAAACTGCCAGACCCTTCCATCTGAGCTGAGGTACCCCTTGGAAAAAAGGCTGTGAATAGTACAGGTGAAAAATGTTATTTAATTCTGTCTCCTAGTTGAAGGTCAAGGTTGACCAGCACAGCACCAAGGGCGTAGCTGCACTTTGCCTGCCCTCTGCACCAGAGCTTCAGGACCCTGGAGATACTTGCAGAATCCTTCATGGGCACCATTGCTGCATGTATAAAAGAGCAGTTTATTACAGCAGAAGCTCTGCTGATAGTACGGTGCCCGCAGTGCACTCACAAGGATGGCTGGATTATTAAGGGATGTAAAAAGAGCCTTTTAGAAGTGTCACTCCTACACACCAGGGTACAGCAGGAGGTGCACAGCAGCGGTCTGTGTGTCACTCACAGCAGGGATTGCTGGCACAATGGCTTCTGTTTTTGCTGCCTGTTCAGTATTATTCGTTTTATGTTGATACTGTCGATGCACTTAAAGAGATTATATATTTTTCCCATGGCATAAACAAAATTACTTGCATTTTGCAAGGAGAGTAATGGTAATGAGAAGTCAGACTTCAAGGGGGAATGATGGTAAGGTTGATGGCAAGGAGAAATAAATCTCGTATGCTCAACTTGGCCTGAGCTGACTGCCATTTCCTTAAATAAATTAGTAAAGTCAAGTCCTCATGTTTTTACCTTGTGGGGAGAGGGAGAAGAGGGAACGGGCTGCAACCTCACAGCAGGCAGTGTTTTTAGTAGCTGATCTTTTACCATTAGCTCAAATCCAGCTTCAAACAAGACATGAGTTTGGTGGTTCTCCTCAGGCCGATGTCAAACCTTTGGCCTCCCTTTCCCATCCCCTGCTTTGAAGCAGTGCAGAGCTAGACATGATCACAGAGATGGAGGATGATGTAAAAACTCTAAAGCCAGCCTGGCTTAAAAGGTCACTTAGGGAGCAGCTATGGCCCTTCTCCCCCTACCCCATGTCACCCCCACCCACCTCCTGCTCAAGTGCATGGCCATGAACTAGATAGAAATGGGAAGGGGGAATCATGCTATTAATAGCTCTGAATTGCTGTTCCCTGGACGATGCTGAGCAGTCATTTGTCCTTCGTTCCCAGGGGACAACATACTGTAAGTTACAACCATTTGCTGTTTGGAGTTTTTTTTTCCCCCACCCAAATACAGAACAGTGGCAGCTGAGCTGCTGTATGAGAATAGCATTAAAATGTGTAACGCACCATAAATAAACAGAAATAGACAGCCAGGAAGCTGTGGTAATCACTGCTTTGATGTAGCATGAATTAT
>VXBZ01008384.1:2207-16976 GCA_013399135.1 Heliornis fulica | reverse complement strand
TAGGGCCTGTTCTCCAGACCCTTCACCATCCTCGTTGCCCTTCTCTGGACACGCTCCAGCACCTCAACATCTTTCTTGAAGTGAGGGGCCCAGAACTGGACACAGTACTCGAGGTGAGGCCTCACCAGTGCAGAATACAGGGGGATTATCACCTCCCTGCTCCTGCTGGCCACACCGTTTCCTGATCCAAGCCAGGATGCCATTGGCCCTCTTGGCCACCTGGGCACACTGCTGGCTCATGTTTAGGGGGCTGTCAACCAACACCCCCAGGTCCCTTTCCCCCAGGCTGCTCTCCAGCCACTCCTGCCCAAGCCTGTGACCTTGTCTGGGGTTGTTGTGACCCAAGTGCAGGACCCGGCATTTGGCCTTGTTGAATGTCATATTGTTGGCCCCAGCCCAACCATCCAGCCTGTCCAGATCCCTCTGCAGGGCCTTCCTACCCTCCAGCAGATCCACACTCCCACCCAATTTGGTGTCATCTGCAAACTTGCTGAGGGTGCACTCAATCCCCTCGTCCAGGATTCATCAGAACAGGGAGGTGGTGTGTTACATACCGTATTTATACTCAGCAGGTCGCTCTGTCTGGAGAACCCCGGCGCTGCGCTGGGCCGCGGGGCAGGCTGAGGGTCCGTGAGCCGGGAACATCTCTGTGAACACCACGTGGACCTGTGCAGGAGCTCCTGCTCTGCAGCCTGCACCCCTTTTGTTCTCTCCTTGCAGATGCCCAGTCGGCTCAGGACGCCATGCTGCTGGTCAACGGGTACAACCTGCAGGGCAAGCCGCTGGTGATCGCGTTTGGGAGAAGCAAGGGGCATTCATCAGAGGCCAACTCTGCCACCCCCTGCCCCTTTGCTGGAGAGAACCCCCCTGCCAAGTAAGGGATGGATAACCAGGAGCCTCGCAGATTTGCACGGCCACGGGAACTCCTTGGTCATAGCTGGAACAGTGAAGGTCTGTTGGGAGTTGGTGTCCATCAGTCTCAAGGTGAGGAAGGCAGCGAGTTGGTGTCTGAAGTCTTGAGAGCAGTGGGTACTGTCTTCACACTGGTGGAGTGTGATGGCTTTTCCCTCCCGCTCTACACGTGTGTCGGCATCCTCGGCCTCTTGTGCTGGGGGGAGGAAGCCATGTAAATAAATGTATTTATTACAGTATTCCTTAGTGTGTGTTTATTCCCCTTTGTCGGGTGTGAGTCCTCTAGAACCGAGTGTGCTGCCCTCTGCTGATGCAGGACTGTGCCAGCAGAGTTCCTGGCTGCCGGGGTACCTGACCAGTGCAGGGACTGGTGGGGCTGTGGCTCCATCTCTGGTAGCTGCAGACATGCTTTAGGTCAAGACAACGGCTGCCTCTTTTCTTCCAGACATTTGGGCTGCACTGGTATCTGGTGACACAGGTGCTTTATGGTTGCAGATACATCTTGGCTCCTCGCTAATAATCGCCGTAAAGCCCTGCAGTATGGAAGGTGGTCGCTCTGGTGGGATACCATTGCAGCAGATGTTTTGTGCTGACCTGTTTCAGTGTCTGTTGTGAACAAGGCAAGCTAACGTCCTGTGCTTCCCACAGTGTCCCAGTGCTCCTGGGAGAGCAGCATCTGAGTTCTTGGTGGGTGAGGGAAACGGGGCTCTTAACCACCCTAATGTAAGCTGTTTGGCTCCTTGGTGTGCAGAGTGTTTAATAACACAGGACATGCATTTGTGCTGGGACATGGAGAAGGTCCACCTAAAACTGAACATATGAAGCCAAACCAGAAGCCATTTGTTGCAGACTTGTGTGGTGGAGGAGCTTCCCCTCTTGTCTGCCTTACCCTGTGGATGCTGAAATGAGTCACGGCTTTACGAGCATGTTTATATTAGGTTAATTGTTCTGTATGTGAAGAGTTGTGATGATGAGAGTATGAGGAAGGCTAATGGCAGGAGATTTAGAGTGTTATGCTGTGTGATAAATGAGTTTTATTCAGTTCAGTTGAGCTGGTCATTTAATTACATAATGAACTTCAGTGAAAACAGGTTTTAAGCTTTTAGGTCACCTTACCAAGAGGGTATAACTTTATCAGGGCATTGACAGCCCAAACACAGAAAGGTCTTTGCCAGGATAAGGGTGTTTTGATTTGGTTTGTTTATTTTTCCAAAGCAGCTCTGCCTTTCTGATGGTCCTTTGGTTGCCTCTTGGACTAGAGGTTTTTAAGGCTGTAGGAAGGATCATCTTTTGATGCAGCACTCCTGCCCTTTTGCTGCAGCGTATACGTGGGGGTGAAAGGGCTGGGGCTTGGTTTTATTTCTGTTGGGATTTAAATTCTGTTAGAATTTGTTGTGCTTCTGCTTGGAGGCATCTGCTGCTAACCTGGCTCCTGGAGAGCCTGTGCAGTCCTACCTCCAACCTACAGGTGACCTGTTTCTGTCCTTTTCCTGTCCTGCAGACCCCTGTACGCATCCCCTGCCCAGGAGCTCTTCTGCACCTGTCTGGTCTTTGGTGCCACCAGGTAGGCTGGCATACCTCAGGCTGTGTTCATGCCAAAGGGAGCTGAGAATATACAGCTCCCCAGCACTGCTTGTGTGTTGCCAGCTGGCATGACATTGCCATCTACTGACACGTCTTAGTCCTTCCTCTGAGACACACTTTGGAGCATCAGGCCTGTGCCCACGTCTTTGCAGCTGGATTTCTTTGTGCCACCGTGGCAAAAGGGAGGTGGGTGGACTGGGCAACCTTGTATGTGAGTCTGGTTTCTAGAGAAAATGGTTGCTCTTGAAGACTATGCAGCGTGGAGGCCATCCTGGAGCATGCTCATGACATTGCCAGCACAGTTCAGTGCTGTTCCAGGTAAAAAGGGCATGGCATCCTTATCTGGAACCTTCACAAGTGCAGGGCTGGGTGTGCTGGAGGCAGCAGTGATTTCTCCCTCCTCCCTCTGCACGACTGGGTGCTTGGGGTGTCATACTGGGGGTTAGGAGAGGTGGCTCTAGTCCTGTCTGTCACAGGCATGTTCCTTTCCAGAGGAAGCCAATTGATAAATGCTCTTCCCATCTGTGCAATGGAACCTCCGTATTTCTGTGTTACCAAGGCTCTTGGGAAGTGTTTTGCTGCTTTGGTGTCCTGCATGGAAATACCTGTGGTTGAGTGAGTAACTAACAAGACCTGTGGAGTGTGTGAAATAAGCTGTTCCATCTGCTCCTTGGGAAGTTCCCTCGGGATCCTAATACAGGAGAGCAGACCCAGGGGCTGGGGCTTGGGGGAAACAGGCTTTGTGTCTGGTGGTTTTCAGCAATAAACTCTGGGCAGCCAGAGTTGGATTTTGATAGGGATGAGCATGATATTTGCCTAGCAGACTTCCTTGCAGGTGACAGGGAGGTGCCTGGCAGAAAGGTTCTGTGCTCTGCTCTGCTTTTGGCTGGGGTAGAGTTAATTTTCATAGGAAGCTGAGACAAGACACAGCCAGGACAGGACCCGAACTAGCCAAAGGGGGAATCCATACTGTGTGATGTCATGCTCAGCATAAAAGGGGCTAGTCAGGGAGGGGTGGCATGGCCTCTGGTAGTCCCAGGACAGTCTGAGTGGCCATTGGTTGTGTATGATTGTGTATGTTCTGTTCTAGTTACTGTTGTTAATTTCCTCTCCCTGTGCTGTCGCAGAAAATCGTCCTTATCCCAACACACAAGTTTTACCTTTGTCTTCTGATTGTCCATTCCATCTTGGTGGGAAAGAGGAGAAAGCAAGCAGTCCTACGGTCCTCAGCTGCTGGCTGGGGCTGAACTATGACATACAACCATCTCAGGAGGTGATTCCAGAGTTTTCCTGGCCTGGAAACGGAGTAAGTCTCCGAGGGTGGAAAGGGAGCAGGATGGCCCTTCCCCAGCTTCATTCTGCCTGTGACTTAGAGGGATGAACAGCATTAAGTCCAAACTAGGTTTTGGATTCACCTGGGAAAGACTGTGTGTGGTTAGAGTTCTCCTGCCTGTTCTATTGTGCTGGCCCCTCTCCCAGGCATACTGCAGTATATTGTACCTGAAGCTGAATTATTTTCTCCTTCATGTCTTCTGGGCGCTTTTGAGGAGCCAATTTGTGAAACCAGACTCTACTGAAGGAGAGCTCACTAGTTTTTGAGTGGCACCTTAGTGGTGGTGTTAAGATTTCTTCAGTCCTGATTGGATGTGCTGGATTTGGTTTTGTAAAATTGGCCATTTGGGTTTTAGTCCCAGGCAAAATCATTAATGACAAACGAGTTACCTAATTCGTGATATACTCCAAGACAGTTTTATGTGTTCTGTTATTAGGGTAATAGGAATGCCTACCAGAGTTTTTATTAAAGCTGTAAACAAGGCTTATTTTGACTTTGTGGTGACAGGCTGGCTCTGCTGAGCACAGCTGTACCCAGTCCCTCTGGTTGGTCCCTTGGGTGCGTATCTGCGATGGTTGGCTGTGTGCACAGGGTTGTTGTTAGCAGGCCAACACCACTTGATGCTGTGGCCTCTCCAGAGAGTTTCATGCCTTCCTGTGAAACTCAATCATCTCCTCCTCTGGAGCTTGTTGTTTTGTTTGTTTATTGTGATATTTGTTTAATCTGGAGAAGGGGAGGCTGAGGGGAGACCTTATCCCTGCCCAGAATGACCTGACAGGAGGTTGGAGAGAGGTGGGTGATGGTCTCTTCTGCCCAGGGACAGACAGGACAAGGGGAATGGCCTCAAGCTGCACCAGGGCAGGTTCAGATGAGATGTCAGAAGAAATTCTTCCCCCAAAGAGCTGTGGGGTGTGGAACAGGCTGCCCAGGGAGGGGGTGGAGTCCCCACCCCTGGGTGTATTTAACAGACAGGAGATGAGGTGCTCAGGGATGTGGTTTAGGAGAGAACAGGGATGGTTGGACTCGATGATTTTGAAGGTCTTTTCCAACCTCGTGATTCTGTGATTTTGTCTCAGAGCAAAAGGGTGAGTTGGATTCACCTGCCACTATGGGATCATGGTGTACCACAGTAAATGGCTCATCAGATCCTATGAGAAAGTGAGATGCCAAAGGAAGCTGAGTAGTTGGACTTGTCCTTTACCCCTTTTTATGTGGGAGAGGGGAAAATAGGGCTTTGCAAAAAAGCAACCTTGTCTTAGACCATTGCAGAGTGTCTGGAGTTGGACAAGTGTGTCCATAGGATCAGATCAGTGTGTGCACCTGCACAATAAGTTTTAGGAAACTAGAGGTGTCCAGCTGCTGTGTGTTCCTGCTGTGCTGGAGGTGCTACCAGAGGATCATCAGCCTGCCACTCCTCCAAGGTGATTTTCAGAAGCAGATCTGCTCCAGTAGGATACCCTGAACTCTGTTAGGAGCATTTGCTTCTACATGTCTTCTTGCAGCAGTATCTCAGAGCTATGGCATGTCTTGGAGAAGACCCCAGATGCCTCTGCAGGGGTGTTGCTGGGTGTTGTCCCCTACATGTGCAGTGCACTGGCAGTGGGGTTGCTGTTCTGAGCAGAACAGCTCTCTGTTGTCCTTCCTGGCCCCTGGCACGGGGAGGAGATGTTGGTGCCATTGGTGTATTTGAGTGCAAGTTCCTGGGTTGTGCATGCAACAAAGAGGACTTTGAAGAAGGCAAAGAGTACTGATGGAGCCCAGCAGCTAAGGCTGCTGCTTGGAGAGGGTTTTGCTGTGATGCAGCCTTTGTTCTGAGCACTCTGCATGTTCTTAGGTTGGTTTGGTGTGAAGTAGCCCAAGATTGGCCCATTTTTGCCTTCTCTTGGGTCCCTAGAGAGCATGAAGGATTTTATCCTGAAAGTCTGGTGCAAACATACAGCCTCTGTGTTCCTGCAGCTAATTCCTTCACAAGACTCCAGCTCTGAAGAGCCTCAGATGCTCACTTGGAGCAGCTGCACCAGGCAACGTTCTCCCTCCAGGACTCAGCCCTGCTCTGCTGGGGCTGCAGCACACTTTGGGAAAGGCAATGCTTAGGGGAAGGGACCTGTACCTTGAGCTTTCTAATGGTGTTATTGGCCCATTTTTTGCAGCTGTGGGGTGAGTGGTACAAGGGGGCTGCTAAGGTGCCAACCTAAAACCTTCAATCACAAGTCTAAATCGAGTTCTTGGGGAAGGGGTTTGTATTTTCCCTGGTTGTTCCTTGAGCTGCCTGTTAATGCCCAGCTGGGTGTTGCCCAGCTTCTTGTGGAGCTCTTCCTTTCAGACAGATGATCACTGTGCTGGGGCAGAAACTCAACACCTGTTGGAAGGTGATGGTGGCACAGATGAGCAGCTTGGATGCAGCTTGCACAATAGCAGAGGTGCCAGTTTGCCACTGCTCTGTTCTTCAGCAGCATTAAAGGCCTGAGGGTTCCCTTGGCTGAGGTGGGATAGGAATGTGTCACCAAGAGGAGCAGAGCCTGCTGAGGGGTGACTGGACTCCTTTCTGTAGGGAATTGAGATTAGAACGTGTGGAATTTGTCCTGGTGGCTACTGGGAGAGATGCCACCCCGTTGGCAGGTGTCCCTGGCAGAGCAGACTGCTGTGCCAATATCCCGATATGTGCCCATATCCTGTGCCAAATGGGTTGGGATTGCTTTAGAGACAGGTGGCCATGCTCGTTCTGAACAGCCTTGCCTGGTGTTTTTTCCACCCTTGAAATGCTCAGACTGAGCATTGTTTTTTTTTTCCTGAGAGAGACCAGACAGGTGTGGGTACAGAGTGAAGGATGTCTGAGGTGAGGGAAGCTCCCATGTCAGGTTGGCCCTGGACTGTTACCAGAACACTGGCTTTGTCACCACCATGCCCTCCCAAAACACAGGTAGGAGACTCATTAACTGAGTCCTGGATGACTTTTTCCCATGCCATCTCACATCCTGGAAGTACATATGGATTCTGTAAATGCTTGACTTCCTTCTTTCCTCCCACATACCTGTGGATACTGATCTTCGTTAAAATAGGACCAAGTTTCAGTACATGTTTCTTTTGGTTGCTGCCTGCCCCCTTATCATGGTTTAACCCATCAGGCAGCTTAAACAGCTGTTCCCCCAGTCCCCCTTAGCCCAATGGGGTGGGGGAGAACTGGGAAAAGAAGTGTAAAACTCCTGGGTTGACATAAAGACAGTTCAATATGACAGAAGAGTAATATAATAACAATAATATATACAAAAAAAGTGATGCAGAGCACAATTGTTCCCCAACCACAGACCACCAATGCCCATTAGTTCCTGAGCTGTGGTCTAAGCCCCCAGCCAGCTTCCCCCAGGTTAGGCAGTGAGCATGACATCCCATGGTATAGATTATCCCCTTGTCCAGTTTGGGACAGCTGTCTGGGCCACAACCTCTCCCAGCTTCTTGTGCAACCGCAGCCTTCACGCTGGCAGGGCAAAAATGTTGGATTTAGTGTAAACATTGCCTAGCTACAACCAAAACATCACTGTGCTTTCAACATTATTCTCTTCCTACATCCAAAACACAGCACTGTACCCTCTAGTAGGAAGAAAATGAAATCTATCTAAGCCAAATCCAGCACATCACTTTTTCCCTGATGCCTTTAAAATAACAGCTTTTGATCTAGTGAAATCCATCTGTTTAACTTCTAGTGCCTCTGAAGGATTGGGTGGGTTTTAGTTAAATGTGCTGATTGAATTACAGACAAATGGCAAAACTACTACTAACAAAATAGAGTTTCTTGTTGAGATCCTGTTGTTGGCAAATAAAAAAACCATTACATCCTCACCAAGAATACCAGCTCAAATGCTAAACAGAAAGAACTGGTAGAATTGGGACTGAGGCCAACCTTCTGGGTATTACTGAAAGAGAATCCTTTTCCCTGACCAACAAATTCCAGGGTGCAACAGGTTTATACAGCTGAATTGCCATTATCTGTTCAAGTTTGACTTTCTGGAGGGGTAGATAAGATAGCTGTCAAGATGAGTGATTAAGGCAATAGCTTGGCTCTGGAGGCTGAGAGGTAAGGTTTTGTAGCCTAGAAACTAGATAATAAAGCCATTTTGCAACAGAGGAAGCTAATACAGGACTGCCTCTGTTTAAGGCTCGCTGATACACAGTGGTCTGGAAGAGGACACAGCACAGATTACATGTGGGAGATGGTTCTTTGTCAGGCCAGACAGGAGCTGTAGGATTCAGAGTACCTTCAGGCTCACCTGGTTCCACTGAGCAACGGCAAGGTGGTGGCAGACCACAGCAAATAAGATACTGTAATTAGGAGTAATTAGGATCATCTAGGTGTACAGCTATTTTCTAAGTCAATATTATTGTCTGAGGACAGAGACCTCAGAACGTGTTGGATGCCTGTATAGTCCTTGTGGCCACCAGAAAAATGAAAGTTAACGTTTCTGTTCTAAACTGGAACACAAGGGTTTTCTTCTTGTGCTTCAGGATTTCGCTGCATATCAGTAGTGGTGTGTAGAGGGGACTTTCTTATGGACTGTTCCCATGTAACTCATGACAGTGAGAGTTCCCTTCCTCTGAAGCAGCTGGTGCTAATGGTCTGTGCTGCCCACCTGGGTGAGGATGCATTTCTCTGTCAGCTCCAAGCTGAAGCAGAAACGACTGGCACAGTGTGTGGAGTGCTTCGGAGTTTGTGCTTCATCTCATCTGTGTTACTTTGGGATTCAAGTGATTGTTTTCCCTTCAGCCCTTAAGCACAGTGTTTGATTCTTCAGCAGTTCTCTTGATCTTCTTTTACCTGAAATCCTGACAGATTGGAGACGTTGCTTAGATGTCCAAACCATGAGGACTTTTGGTGGGAGATGGGAGTCTCTGTTCCTTCACACACTCAGGCATGGTGGGGCAGGTCTTTTTGCACCAGAGGCACGGGAATACAGCGATGGGGGGAGGAGACCCAGACCCAGACAGAAACGCCAGGAGGGGTGCAAGAAGAGCGCTGTAACTGCTGGCTCGTCCGGGATGATCAAGAGTGGTCTCTACCGAGCTACGTCCGCACCCGATCCAGCCTCCCGGACCGAGCTGTGATGGGGACATCCCGAGTGCCAGGTCTATTTATCTGCTCCTGCCCTCCTGCCACGTCCTGAAACCCTCCGTGCCCGCGGCACGGGGGAGCAATGCGGGCTGCTGCCACACGGTGGCGCTACCTGCCCGGCTGAGGGGCTCCCTGGCTGCGCCCCACAGCCGCCCCTCTGCCCGGCCGCTGAGCCCCACCACCGGTTGCCCAGGGGAAGGCCGGCAATGGGGCTGCCAGGTTGGCCTGAAAGCGGTCTGGAGATCTTGGCATCTGTCTCTCCGGGGCCCTCTGCACATGACGCGGCTGGGTGGCAGGTGACAGCTCTATCTGGTCGACCTTTTGCTCCTCCTTTCCTAATCCTGGGGAGGGAGAAAGCTACTGGGTTACACCAGCTTTGAAAACAGTGTGTGCTAAGAGCAGCAACTCTGAGATCTGCTTCTCTCGTCATGATAGTGGGGCCAAACACCTCCTGTTGCTCCTGTTTTCCCTGCCTCAGCTCTCCCCTGGCCCCTCTTGTTTCCCTTCATTGCTGCCACACTGAACGGCTTTCCAAACACGATCTCTCCACAGCACCTCCACAAGCTCCACTGACACCTTTGCCCTCCAAACCCTTCCACCTGTCCCAACAGAGAACCACNCCTTGCAGGATCTTGGGGAGGGAGAAAGCTACTGGGTTACACCAGCTTTGAAAACAGTGTGTGCTAAGAGCAGCAACTCTGAGATCTGCTTCTCTCGTCATGATNACCACTTCCTCTTGTCCTATCGCTTGGTAGCCCAGAGAAGAGACCAACGCCCTTGTAACACCTACCCACACTTTTTCCTACTCATCTCTTTGTGCCCACGTTCCTGTTTGCCCAGTGCTGTTGGGAATCCATCCCAGCCCCTGGGCTGAAATCAGACTTGCAGATGGACTGGNCCTCTTGTCCTATCGCTTGGTAGCCCAGAGAAGAGACCAACATCCTTGTAACATGTACCCACACTTTTTCCTACTCATCTCTTTGTGCCCACGTTCCTGTTTGCCCAGTGCTGTTGGGAATCCATCCCAGCCCCTGGGCTGAAATCAGACTTGCAGATGGACTGGCCTCTCCCTTCCTGAGGTCAAGCGTTGGAGTGTGTCACACAGGGGTCAGGCTCTGACCGTCACAAGATCTGGTTGGGCTTGTGGACAAAGACACTGCACATGATTTTATAACTGAAGAAGCTTGGAACATCAGAACCATGTTCAGTGAAATGTGTTGGGCAGATTTCAGACAAGACACTCAGCAAATTTATGCAGGTTTTTCTTCAGGAGCTGCAGTTCAACCCCAGTGCTCTATCGGATGGAGACAGGCAGTGGGGCTGGGTAGGGAGGAGCTGGGGCCTTTAGGAGTTGAAGCTCTGCTATGGGCATGTCCCCTGCATGAAAAGAGCATGATAGCTGCTTATCTGAAAATGAGAGCAAGCATCAGGAACGTTATGCCGTGGGGAGAGGTTCATGTGTGACTTTCCCTCAGCAGCATTCCTTTGTGCTGGGCAGCAAATGCCTGGCCAGGATCAGCATTTGCTGCAGTGGGTCCTGAGGTACCCAGGGTCTGGAGGGGAAGACATGAGGAGAGGCTGAAGGCCCTGGGGTTGTTCAGCCTGGAGAAGAGGAGGCTGAGGGGAGACCTCATGGTAGTTGGTGGCTTCCTGACGAGGGGAGCGAAGGGGCAGGCGCTGATCTCCTCTCTGTGGGGACCAGGGACAGAACCTGAGGGAACAGCACAAAACTGCAATAGGGGGGTTTAGGCTGGGTGTCAGGAAGAGGTTCTGTCCTGGCAGGGGGGGTTGGGCACTGGAACAGGCTCCCCAGGGAAGTGGTCCCAGCACCCAGCTGGACTGAGGTCAAGAAGCGTCTGGACGATGCGCTCAGCCCCACGCTCTGACGTGGCTGGTCCTGTGTGGGGCCAGGAGTGGGACTCATCGGTCCTTGTGGGTCCCTTCCAGCTCAGGAGATTTGGTGATTCTATGATCTGTGCTGTGAACTGGGGGCACCCTGTCTGCTCACCCTCTTTTTCTTTTAATCCTTTTTTTTTAATTTTTTTCCCTTTCCCCAGTAAGCCCAAGTTGACCATAAAAGAAGAAATACTGGAAAAGATGGGGACCCAGTGGAAGCTTCATCCCCAGCCCTGACTTGTCTAAGCACCCTCTATATCTCCCCTTCAGAAGAGCACTGCAGTACCTGCTGGGAAAGGGAAGAACATCTGCACACAGACCAGGAGGGTAGGAAGGTAGGAGGCCTCTGGCATATCTGCTCAAAGAGCAGCTGGGCACTGCAAGCAGCACCAGACCTGCCAACAGGCTGTGGTGCTGCTTCAAGGCAGAGACTCCAGCATTGCCCAGTTAGAAGATCAAGGGGAGCTGGAAGAGCAAATGCCAAACCTATTAGCAGGCAGACAGGCTAAGGATTTGAGTGTGTAAGTTCAAACAGGAACACCAAAGGCACAGACAAGGGATTCTTTGTAGGAGTTGGTGTATCAAAGACTTCTGCAAGTGGTGAAGCTCCCATTCGGTTCTTCCCTTTTGGATGGAAGGCAAGACTTGATGGATCAAAGGTGGAGAAAGCCTGATGCTTCTGGAGGTGTGGAGACAGGGGAGGAGGAGATTTTCAGATCCTTAACACACAGGAGCAGGAGGGTATAATGGAGTAGGAGAATATGAGAACAGTAGGGAATATTTTCATGGAGCTGAAGACTACTTCAGCAGGGTGGGGTTTACTCTGGTGCAAGGTGATAAATGTGTGCTGGTTTGGAGGGAGCAGGCCAAAGTGTATGGAGAAGGAGTGACCTAGGTAAGGCAGGGCAGATGAGGCAGGTGTGTGCCTATGAGATGCAGCCAAAGATGCCCTGTAAGGTGCTTGGTCCACACTGTGCCATGCTGTGGCACCTTCTGGCAGGATCCCTTGACCAGTGTTGGGACTGTAATGTCAATAAGGAGCAGCTCGTAATCTGTGGTAAGAAGGGGGATAGCTGCTGGGTGTGTGCTGGGAGATAGCAGATGAAGGCTCTCACCATGGAGTCTCCTCTTGGCTTTTTCCCTCTTGCCTACAGTATTATGGAGAAACTTAAGAACCTGCTGGCTTCTCTCACATGACCTCCCCGCTTGGAGCTCCAGGATACTGACTTTGAGTCAGATCTGGTGGATGAGATTTTGCAGACCATATTGTAGGAGACAAAGCTCATGTCGAGGTAGTCCCCTCTCTCTTGCCATTGTGCCATATGCACATGTTCATTAATAAAACCCTGGTTTCTTGTGCTCTAGAGCACCATTCTGGTGGGGCAGGGTCTTCTCCTCACCCTCTTCTGGTCTTGCAGGACTGGCATGGTGCTTCTGCTCCCCATTGCGGTGGGCTGGGGCTCACCAGCAGTGGAAACCCAGAGGTGGTGTGAGCAGAGGGGACTGCAGCACAGGCAAGGCCCTGACCACAGCCAGCCTGGGTGATGTCTGGCCAGCAGACACCCTCAATGGCTTCCTTGCTGCGTTCCTTAGTCTGGGTTATGTAGCAGCTAGGCAGGGAGACCCTGGCAGTGGCTGCAAGAATCATCCCAGGAGAGTGCATCCCAGGCACTCCTCTGTGTCCCTGCTGGAGTCTTCTTGTGAATAACACAGCTGACAGACGTGGACTAGAGCAGAATGGTGCCGAGGTTCAGGATCTCAGCCCTTTTGCTCCAAGAAGAAGCAGTCTCGAGTCCATAGGTTTGATCAGTGTGTGCATCAGCTAAACTGTTTTGGTTTTTTTTTTAACTCCCTGCATTTTCCTCTTGAGTTTGTCTGTTAAATAATGCAGCAACACAAGATTCTTTGAACTAAATTTATCTTCCTGTGTAGCTATGGGAACAGTCAGTTGGTTTTTTTTGCTGGGGCTTGCAGACAGCTTTGCTGCAAGTGTGTCTGAGCCCAACTTCTTCCAGCAGATGCTGTCCTGTGTGGGAATTTTGCCTTTTAACTTTCTTTTTAGGCTTATTTTCTTAGACTTTTCTTCAGCCAGCAGCATGACCCTCCTCTTAACCTGGGAGATGTTGAGGATGAGGTGTTGGGAGGAAGGCAAGGGGTGTGAGAGCAGCCAGACATGACACTGCCCTCGGACCAAAGGATGCTGCAGCTCTCTGTCTAGGGCAGGGGCAAGTGCATATAGCTCAGTATTGCTCAAGCCTGTACTTATTTCCAGCTCCAAAGCTCCCTGAATCAGACATGGTTTCCTAGAGATAGAAAATGACTGGCTTAAAGGAGCTTGTCAGAAAGAGCCCCCTTATAGCCATGCATTCCCTGTCCTTCCCAAAGTGAAGGACAGATGCCCAGATGAGGAGAGGGTGCCCGAGCGGCCAGCGCGGCGTTGCTCCTTTGGCTCTGAGATTTCCTTGACCCCGGGAAAGCACACCACCAGCTGACAGAAAACTGGCTTGTGTGGCATTGCCAAACGTGCAGGGTGTGTTTCCTGAAAGTCAGAGATGAGCCACATGGCTGCATGGACAGTGAGTGCCCTGTCCTGCATGGCAAGGACTTTGCCATGTCCTTTTCCCATGGCTGGACTTACTTTCACTGGTGCTAGTGGAGGTGGAAAGGATTTGTCCATACAGCTGTTGTGGGAGCAGGCCTCTGGAAGATAGATCATGTTTATAACAAACTGGAAAGGACAACTTGTTCGGCCTTGTCCTTGACAACTGAAACAAGAAAGTTTGCCCAGAAAATAGAGAAGTCAGCTTAAAACTTGCAAACAAGTGCAGATGCAGTAACCACAAAGCAGGAACACAATGCTTGAGTAAGAGCCATAAAGCATGTAAGCAATAGCCAATCATATAGCAGGTAGAGGTGCGTGCTGGCCATAGCGAGACAACCAATCAAACGATGCGTGATGAGCGCGTGATTGCATGGGTAGGAAATAGACAACTGTAAATGTAACTGAAAGGTTGTGAATAAACAAGAGACTTGTTATCATCTGCATCGTGTCGGTGTGTTTGCTCCCCTCTGTCTGGCCGCAAGAGCTGTGTTGTTCCCACAGTCTGTAGGTGCTGCCTCTGTGCCTGCTGACCCCCATTTCTTGTGTGGATGAATCCTCTTTCATTTTCAGCTCGTGTTCCTGTATCTCAGAGCTGTTTCTGTGACCTCTTTCGACACGTTCAGGTCGTGCTGTTTGCGGTGTTTTCAGGTCAGTACTGAGGGTGGTTACACCTGAGCTCGAAGGCAGCTCCCTTATCTCCCTCCATTCATGGTTTGAAGGTAGCATTTCTTATCTGTGTTCGTGTCTGGTGTTTTGCTTTTCAACATCTCAAACCACAGGACTTACACCCCCACTGCATTTCATTTTCAGCGGAGCTGTTGAGGAAATGTGCTCCAGGATATCCCAGTGAGTCAAGGTTTCCTTTCACAGTATCTGGGACACTTGCATTAGTTTCTGTGGTTGCATGAGATACAGTTTCTGAGGTGCAAAATAGCCAGTGGTCTTGGGGAGCTGTCATGCTTCTGATCACGGCTATGAAGTTTTATCCCCACAGCCAGTCAGACTTTGAGGACTGGAGAAAGACAAATGTCACTCTGGTCTTCAAAAAGGGCAAGAAGGAGGACCCAGGTAACTTCAGACCGGTCAGCCTCACTTCCATCCCAGGAAAGGTGATGGAATGACTTGTTCTTGGTGCTGTCTCTAGGCACATCCAGGATCATAGGGTTATTAGAAGCAGTCAGCATGGTTTGACCAAGGAGAGGTCATGTCTGACTCATCTAACAGCCTTTTATGGGGATATAACCAGATGGATGGGTGATGGTAGGACAGTGGATGTGGTTTTTCTGGATTTGACACTGTCTCTCACAGCATCTTGGTGGGTAAATTGAGGCAGTGTGG